>CM053577.1:76389345-76514418 GCA_028646485.1 Cryptoprocta ferox
GGGGGGAAGGGGAAGGGGGAAAGGTAAAGCGGGGTGATGGTCTTGGTGGAGGTCACTTGTGGGGAAGAGCACTGGGTGTTATATGGAAACCAACCTGACAATAAACTATAAAGTTTAAAAAAAAAAAAAAAAAAAAGAACTTATGGTATTAGGTCAAATCACCATCCCCCACCCCCCCAGTGAGTTCTTTCTTTGCTATTCTATTTTCCTCTGAATAACTTTCGACATTTTATATCTAATTCTTTAATTAGCTTTATTATGTCCCAAATACCTATTGTCCCAGTATTATTTATAAAATTCTTTGCATTGCTTTTTTGGAGGAAACTCATATGCATTTTTATCTTAAACACATGTCTAAAATACAGTAATTGAAAAGGAATTTGCAGATAAATGTGTTTCTGTTTGATAAAGGAATTTTATATATAGATCACTATATATCATACATTTTATATATCCATGTACATAGATAGAAATTTATGGAAGGCTATAAATCAAACTGTTAATTGGAGTGTGGAAATGGGAGGAAATCATAGATAAGGAAGGAATTTCCCCAGGGAAAAGCTCAAGATCAGAGACCTTGCGAATGAAGAGTAAAAAAACAGCTTATTGGCACTTGGCAGAAGAAAGGGCCAGGACCAGCTGACTCCAGCATTTGCTCAAAGAAAAAACCACAAGTACACACACTCACAAATTGAATATTACTACAAAATAATAGCTAACATGTATTAAACTCTATATGTCAGACAGTGTTTTAAGAGCTTTATATGTACTGATTCATTTAATCCCTGTAATTCTAGGAGATTGATACTACCTTATCACAATTGCAGAGACAGGAAAACTGAGGCACAGAACAGTTAGGTCAATTTTCTAAAATCACACAGTTGTACTTGGTAGAGCCAGGATTTGATCCCAGCCGATCTGGTAGTAGAGCCTACCCTTAGTCTGTGCTCCTTTGCATGGCCTGAAGACCATCTCCGCCGTGTACAGCCTCTCTCCCACCTTTCTTACAATCGTGATCTTAAAAATCAAAGATATGGATTTTCTTACATTAATTGATTAAAATTGAGTCTTATTTTCCTTTTTAATATTTGGATTATGGCCTTCCTATTCACTTTTTCCATTATATTTCTTTATCACATCACGCTTTTTTCATACTTTCCATCACACCATCTATTCTCATGAGTCCCTTGTCATTTTCCTGAAGACAACCTTCCTGGGGATCTATTTGCCCATCTTCCTGCTCCACTCCGTACCAATTGCTCAGCGTGGCTGTTTCCTTCAATGGTCTTCTGGACTGAAGCTTTGGTTTTCCAAATCCCATGTTCTTCTCCTCTTGCTTGGTTTGCCCCTACTTGTAGCAGAGTACCTCCTCAAAGGCAATTACATTTTTAACTTCTAAAATTCTCTTGTGTTCTCTAGCAGCTCTTTTTCCCCCAATAGTCTTTTATATACTTTTCTTTGCCCTATTCCCCATGAAGATGTTAGTCAGAATTTTTCTTTCAAGTTGTGGCCTTCAATGTTTTCTGCTTCTTCTACGGTCAGTTAGCATGTTCACTTGTTTGTTCATATCTGTCTTCCCTTTCATTTAGTTTCTTTTCCTTAAATATCTAACGATCTTGTTTTGTTCATTCGCATCTATGAATGAGAAACTCAATTGATTATTTTTAGTTCCTGTGGGTTCTCCCTCCCAGGTGGCAGGGTTGACTACAGGGCTACTATAACTGGTTGCAGCCTATCCACTGAGAGCCTTCACTTTAGGGCACCTGGGCGTGGAGCAGGCAGGCAAGCTGAAAGTTCCCCGTTGCTAAAATAAGAAAGGCTTTTCTTTGGTAGCAGCAGTCTTTAGTTTTCTCCCTCCTGAATAGGGCTGCCTTTTTGGCTGCATTTTTTGTTCAGACATCTATACCTTCCCAAGGAACATACTCCTGTTTAGTATATTACTTTCTTTGGAATGAATCTTGGAGATTTTAGACTCACGTTAGTACTGCTTTTCTAATTTAATTGTTAGGGTGACTGTTCTAATCATTGTCCTCTTTATTGCACTAGTACTCTGTCTAGTTCTTGATATTTGTTCACTCTAATTTTGGAGTATCAGTGGATCTTGTCTTCTCAGTGTTTTTCTCACACACATATTTCGTGTTTCCTCAACTCTGGTCCATCCAAGCCCACTGATTTCTTTCTTCTGGGTGTACCTTGCAATTTCCGGTCTGCTGATGGTGACTTTTCTTGCTTGCCAGTGTTGATAGTACTGTGCCTACACAAATTCTCCAGATTTCAGGGATTGGGTTAAGCACTTAGATACAGTTTAGTCCCCCAATTTATTCGTTCTACTGGAGGCCATTTAAGCTAGTCATTTGCTGGGATAGTGTTAATCTCTTGCTTTAGGCCATAGTGTTTATTAGCCTATGCTAAAAATATTACACTGACTTTTAAAATATACCTTTAGTTCTATTTTAATAAACATAGGAATTTCTTATTTTAAAACTTCAACTGGTACTAATACAAAATCCTCCTTGATTTCCCACTCCCATCCTAGAGATAATCACTTTCAATGTTTGCTTACAACACTTTTACTATGCATTTATAAAGCTATATAAGAACATAAAGAAATAGTTTTAAAATACAAATATTATCATCATGTTAATTTTGTATTGCAACTGTTTCATTTAATGATAGGTCTTAGAGCTTTACCCATGATCAGTAAATACATATCTACCTCATTCCTTTTAATTGGTACATAGTTTGGACAATAGTTTAACCTCAAGTATTAGTTTTGTTATTACAGTGCTGCAACAGACATCCTTGTACACTTCTACTTGAACATGGGAGTGTTTAACTGGTCAAGAATGAATGTTGTTGGTTGTAAGGATATGCGCAGTGGGTAAAATGGGTCAACTTTTAAAATTTTAATTGATTAATCCATTTAAAAAATAAACTAATAGAGAATACTAAGTAGTTTAACCACTTGTAATCTTCATCTAAGAAGTGGGGCTACATTGTAAGGACTAAATTTATTCTGATAAAGACTAAATTTATTCTAAGAACCCAAGCATTTCATTATTTTCTTTTTTTTAGTTTTTTTTATTTATTTAATGTTTTTATTTTGAGAGAGAGAGAGAGAGCGAGTGAGCGAGCAGGGGAGCGGCAGAGAGAGACACACACACAGAATCTGAAGCAGGCTCCAGGCTCTAAGCTGTCAGCACAGAGCTGGACGTGGGGCTCAAACCCACCAGCCATGAGATCATGACCTGAGCTGAAGTTGGAAGTCTAACGCTCAGCCGGCCAGCCACCCAAGTGCCCTCATTATTTTCTATATATTTAGAAAAAAATGACTTGACATATTAAGAAAGAAAGAGGGGTGTCTACATCGCTCAGTTGGTTAAGCGTCTGACTCTTGATTTCGGCTCAGGTGATCTTTCAGTTGTGAGATCAAGCCCAACATCAGGCTCCACTCTAGGTGTGCAGCTGCTCAAGATTCTCTCTCTCCCTCTGCCTCTGCCCCTTCCCCACTTGTGCAGGCTCGCTCTTGCTCTCTCTCCCTCTCTCTCTCTCTCAAAAAAAATCTGTATCTATGTATCTATAGATACAGATAATATGTAGAAAATCCCTACAAAGGATTTTTAGATCTACAAGAAAAGGCGTTATCTTTGAGGGAGAAAGGATTATATCATCATAGATGTAAAAATCTTTTAAGAGGATACATGAATGTGATAGCTTTTTTAGAAAGTATAAAAATATATAAAATACCATAGGTGTTTTGGGGAACTATATGTAATATTTTATAAAGGTAACAGAATAATGGTTGCCTCCCAGGAGAGAAAGAGGAGAATAAAGGATAAATGTATAGGAGCTGCAATCTATGTTTATTTTCTCAAGGTGATAAGTTAATGAATTTTCCTCTATTCTTTTTGTGGTCAAACTAAATACAGGTAAATACGAGTAGGTCAAGCATTAGATTTGTTCTACATAATTTCAGTGTGGGGAGATTGGAGATACTATTTGCAGGGAAAAGAGAACATGCTTACCAAAATATGGAAGTCAATAACTCTGGTGGTAAGAAAACGGTATCAACCTAGAAAATGCCCAAAAAGAGGGGAACACCCAGGTGTAGAGAAAAAGCTTGACAAGAAACTGTTATAGGCAGGGCACCTGGCTGGCTCAGTAGGTTAAATGTCTGACTTCAGCTCATGTCATGATCTCATGGTTTGTGAGTTCGAGTCCCATACCGGACTCTGTGTGCTGACCGTGTAGAGTCTGCTTGGGATTCTTCCCCCCACCCCGCCCCTTCCCTTGCTTGTGCTTTCTGATGCTCTCAAAATAGACTTAAAAAGATTATATTAAGAAAAAGAAACTGTTATAGGCATCTTCATGAATAACATTACAAGTTAGTAGATGGTCCCTATTTGTGAGGCTATTATACTTTCTAGAAACTTTAGTGTCTGAACCTTTATATTTATACATTGCTATTGTTGTATTTGTAGTTGTATATTTATGTATAATTAGCCAATGTCAAAGCCCATGATGCCTAATTGTTATATTCTTTTTATTTTTTAAATGTTTGTTTATTTTTGAGACACAGAGCTCTAGGTGGGGAGGGGCAGAGAGAGAGGGAAACAGGATCCAAAGTGGGCTCTGTGCTGACAGCAAAGAGCCCAGTGTGGGGCTCGAACTCACAAACTAGGAGATCATAACCTGAGCCAAAGTTAGACACTTAGCCAACTGAGCCACCCAGGCACCCTGTTCTTTTTTTAATTTTTTCCCAATTGTTATATTCTAGGAACAAAGATGTTCTTAAAATGAGACTGAATATCTTAGCTTCCTTTTGTAGCACTTTGGGTTCTCTTATCCTCTTCAGTCAACATTACAGCCTTTGACCTACGGAACACCTGATACCTGCAGACCACCTTTTTCTTTTTCTTTTTCTTTTTCTTTTTCTTTTTCTTTTTTTTTTTTTTTTGAACCGTTAGCAAAGACTCATACTGGCAGAAGAGGGTCTTTTTCGTAACAGAAAAAACCTCTTACTTCCTGCCCGGTGAAACTTAATCTACCCATTAGTTCTTGAAAGAGGAACTGACCTAGAATAGTAGTAACACAAATTCCCAAGAGCTCAAAGACCTCCCCAAAGAAGAGGCTGACATGATTTCTGGATTGCTCTCTGACATAAATTTCTCAGTCATAGGATATATTAGAGAATTTTACATGACACACTAGAGAACCACATCCCCCTCATATATGACCTCAGAGATTCACATTGCAACATATTATGTACACATTCTATTATGTGTACTAGAAACGAAAAATCTCAAAATGGAAATTTGGGAACTTTCTGGTCTTACACAAACAGAAAACAAAAAGCTATGGCTGGGCTCTGGTACTGAATTGAATAATAAAGAAATTACCTCTTAGGAGCTGCAGAGGAGAGATGGTTATTTTTATGTGGGTGACTTTTAAGAACTAGCAAATCACTAAGATGACTGGGCACCCAAATTCCCAACCTTAAGAATATAGTAAGAGTATCATTTTAAGATTAAAATATAAGTCCACAAATATGTAGCTACAAACACAAACTCCTAAGATAAGCCAAGAAAAAAATTACTGATATTTGACTTAGCTCTTCTTTCTGACAGGAGATTAAAGCTGCCTGTGAGATTTCTTTGACTCTGACTCACTTAATTCATTTAGACATTGCCAGCCAAGCAGGCTACAACAAAGAAGGTCTATTTTAACAAGCTCACTCCTGGCTGTTCTAATAAAGAAAAATAATTGAATTGCTGATTTTGATTTTTTAAAATGTATTCAGCATTTGAGTATTTGGCTTTGCACACTGAAAAAAACACACAAATATTTATTGCTTCATCTTCCTCCACAGAATTCACTCTAGGTACCCTTTAGGCTAGTGTAGCATTGAAATATCTTCCTTGAGTTTAGTTTATTGTAATTGGACTTTTAAATTAAAACCTTAGAATCTTATTTGGAGCCAGCATCAGTTCTGAGCAGAGAGATCTGCATGAATAAGTGACTACGTTGATGTTAAGTGTATCTATAGGCAGTGGATTTTCTCAAGAAGCAGCTGTGGCAGCAAAGAGGGAGTCTGTCAAAGTGGGCAGCATAGAGAGCCACTCTAGAGGCAGGCTGGCGGCCACAGACATGGTTTTATTCAACCCGAACATGGTTTTTTAAAAAGCTGAACAAACATTTAGAAAACAGAAGATTCCACATAAAAATTCAGACTTGCAATTCCCTTGAAAATGTATAAGAACTAGCAACAGGGAGCCTCATTTCAAATCAGCAGGAGCTGAGTAGCAGCGGCCTCTTCCATTGCTCAGTATATGCATGTGGACTTCATGAAGCCAGCCTCATTTGTATTCCCTGCCTGACCTCCACCACTTGAGCATGAGACCACTGCAGCAGAGAGTAAAGCAGAAAACAGAATTAAAAGACACATACTCACATCCCACAGTTGGCACAAAGATAATCTTTGTATTTGTAGATTAGCTAGCTCGCACCCTATCTACTGATAGGACGGGCTATGTACCTCCACTAAATGGCAGCTCTCCATGGCTTAAGTAACAAATTACACTTTACTATAGGGTGAATGGTCCCTGTATCTTGTCCAGGGTGGGAAGGGAGGAGGTTATCACTAAAGTTGTACCTTTGACTTAGAGCTTTAGCTATGTTCTAATTTGAACCTCACAATTAGGGTCAGGAGGTAGATATTTTACAGATTAGGAAGTCAATTTAGGCAGAGTAAAGCAACATACTTGATGGTAAACAATGACTAAGTGGTAGGGCCACTGTTCAAAGCCAGATCTTGTTACCAAAAACAGCAAACAAAATTTAAAAACCTGTTTCATCAATTTTACCATATTTTTTCAGTCCTATTCCTCCTCTCTACAAAATGAGAAAGTATTAATCATTGGATTCTCAGTGGTATACACTAACCTAATGATATTTGTATAATGTTTGTGATTCTCTGGCAGAATATTGGCTTATAATGCAACTATTTCAAGCTTAAAAATGTAGACCTTTAAACAGAACCATTTTACCAACCTCCCAGTGAGCGGTTATCCTTCCCTATATCAGTTTGGCAGCAGCTGTGACAAAACCCAATTAACAGTGACTCAAACACAGTAGAAATGTGCTTCTCTTCACATATAGTCCAGGAGTAAGTCTACAGGTGGCATTGTGGTTCCAAGTGATCAGGTCCTAGGCTTTTTACTTGTTCCACTGCCCTAGAATGAAGTTCTCATCCCCTTGGTATAAGACAGCTTGCCACCACATTTACAACCCCAGCACAGGATGAAGAGGGAAGAGAAAAGCTTACCCTTGAAAAATAGGATCCTGAAGTTGCACACATTATTTTTGCTCAAAGCTCATTAACAAGAACTTAAACTGTGCAGCCACACCTAGATGTAAAGGAGTCTAGGAAATAGAGTCACTAGCTAGGGGGCCACGCATCCAGCTCAAATAGGTTTATGGTAGGAGGAAACCACTACTGTGAGACAACTATATATCTTGAGCACATCCTTTAAAACTTACATGAAGTACTACACGGAACCATACTTCTCCCTTCAGAGGCAAAATCACCTCTTACAACCTGACTCTCCCTGTCCTTCCATTTTTTGTTTCACTATTAAAGTCCTGAGCCTATTGAAAAGTCCTCCCTAAGTTAGATCTATATCCACATTTACCTGCACATTTCTTGTCATTTTTCAGGGTTTCTCCCAACTTCACGAATTTTCCTGCACTGTTCTCTCTTGCGAATTACTATTCCCCTAGGTTTCAACAAGTGTCAATCTTCTTCCAGATTAATTCAAAATACAAATTTCTGATTACCTCCTGTGTGGAGGTAGGATGATCATCTTAGGTGATGGGTGTGTAAATATATATTCAATAGTATACTATTTTGACTAGAAAAAGACAAGACTTTATGTTTGCATTTATTAGTTAGCATCAGGTCTATGGAAGCATTTAACAAGTAGTAATCAGTGATAGCAACGCTCCTCACATTTTAACAGAATCATTGGGCATCCATTAGGCAAGCAAAATTGCAACAGTTATCAACAATACTTATTTTGTGAATTTATCTGTAGAATCAATGCGGTCCTAATCAAAATCTCAGCAGGCTTTTTGGAGATATTGACAAGCTGATTCTAAAATTCAGATGGAAATGCAAAGGGCCCATAATAGCCAGGACAACGTGAAAAAGAGCAAAGTGGGAGGACAACCACTACATGATTTCAAGTCTTATCATCAGGCTACAGTAATCAAGGCATTGTGGGGTCAAAAATAGACAAAGAGTCACTGGAACTGAATAGAGAATCCAGAAATAGACCCACATACATGGACAACTGATTTCAACCAAGGTATAAAGACCCACATATGTGGACAACTGATTTCAACCAAGATATAAAGGCAATTGAGTGGGGAAAAAATAGTCTTTTCAACATATGATGCTAAAACCACTGAATATGCATACGAAAGAAAATAAACTCTCAATAGCTCACATATGCAAAAATCAACTCAAAATGGATCATAGACCTAAATGACCAAAACCATAATTCAAATTACAAATTGATAAATTAGACTTTGTCAAAATTAAAAACTTCTGTTCTTTAAAAGATATCGTTAAGAGAATGAAGAGACAAGGCAACAGAGAAAATATTTACGAATTATCTGGTAAAGCATTTATATCTGGAATATAAAATGAATCTTCCATTTGTTAGTTAAAAAAAAAAACCCTAATTTAAAATGAGAATGGGAATGCAAAAGATTTAAACAGACACATCACCAAAATGTAAATAAGATAGTAAATAAGCACATGAAAAAATGCTCAACACCATTGGTCATTAGGGAAAGCAAATTAAAGCCACAATGTGATATCATTACAAATTGATAAAAATGGTTAGAATTTAAAAGACTGACCATGCCAGTGTTAGCAAAGATGTGGGGCAACTGCTGGTAAGAAGGTAAGGTCAGGTGGTACAACCATTTTGGAAATGGTTGGTCAATTTCTTAAAACATTAAGTATACACCTACCACAGGATCCAGCCATTCCACTCTTGAGGATTTTTTCCAAAAGAAATAAAAGCAGACGTTCATACAAAACCTTACACATGAGTGTGCATAGCAGATTTGTAATAACCCCAAACCACAAACAACTCAAACGTCCATGGACAGATGAGTGCCTAAACAAATTGTAGTAGATCCGTAAAACGGAAAACTATGCAGCAATATATTAAAAAAAAGAGTGCTATTGATCGATGCAAAGACTTTGATCAGTTTCAAAATAAGTATGCTGAGTAAAAGAAACCAAACAAGAAGAACACATACTATGAATCCATTTGTATAAAACTCTAGAAAATGCAAACTAATTTATATTGACAAATCAGGTCAGTGGTTGCCTGGAGCAAAGTTGCAGGGAGGGGTTTACTACAAAGGGACAGCAAGAAGGTTTGCTGTTGTTGTTGATGTTTTGTACTTTTGGTGTACAATATAGTAATTTTACACTTCCACTTGTTGTGCTCATCACAACAAGTGCACTCCTTAATCCCCATCACCTATTTAACCCATCCCTCCACCCACCTCCCCTTTGGTAACCATTAGTTTGTTTTCTATAGTTAAGAGTCTCTTTCTCAGTTTACCCCTCTCTCTTTTTCCCCTCTGCTTGTTCGTTTTGTTTCTTAAATTCCATAGGAAGAAGGTTTTCTTTTTTTTTAATTTTTTTAATATTTATTTATTTTTGAGAGAGAGACACAGAGCGTGAGTGGGGGAGGGTCAGAGAGAGAGGGAGACACAGAATCAGAAGCAGGCTCTTGGTTCTGAGCTGTCAGCACAGAGCCTGACACAGGGCCTGAATCCATGAACTGTGAGAGCATGACCTGAGCTGAAGTCGGCTGCTTAACCAACTGAGCCACCCAGGTGCCCCAAGGGAAGGTTTTCTGAGTGGTGGGAATGTTCTATATATGACAGTATCACACTATGTGTCAAAACTCACAGAACTCGATTGCCTCTATGATGATCATTTATTTTAACCTGAACTAATAAATAAATTGCTGGGCCTTTTGTGTGTACAATGAAGCAAAATCGATTTTTAATATAAAATAATCTAAAATACTCCTGAATTTTCTCCACTTTTTTCCTTGATGCTGGCCTGTAACAATACCAAAGTATAATTCAGGAAAGGCATATTTCGAGAGTTTAAAAAAAGAGAAAGATCCAAGGGTAATGCTCTTACTTGTTCTGAAGAAAATTTCTAATACCTAGAAGAGTGAGTGGATTGCTTAACTTAAGCAATTCCTCAATATTATTTCTTACAACAATACTGGTGATACACACTAAACATCTGAGAGTTAAATGCAAGAACCCTGAATGCAGACAGTGCATATTCCCTATGCAAGATGAGAAGCCTAACCCGGACACATCCAATCTCCATTTCCTTAGAAATAATGGTCCACACCAAAAGACAAATGAACAAGCAAGTTCTAGCTCAATAGAACAGTTTTGAAACTCCTAGCAAATTCTCCTTATGATGAAATACCAATAAACAAAACAGATAAAAGTGATGGATAGGTACTTATTCAGTTAGGTTTAAATTTTCACATTTTAGTAGAAAAATGCATAGTATTGCTTACATTTGAGTTACCATCTGGGCTCTAGAATTAAGAACTGGTTCATTCAATTATTTAGAAAACATTCACTGAAAACAGCTTATGTCAAGCACTATGATAGATGATGGAGATACATCCGTGAGCAAGAGAGATTCACAATTTCATGCAGTTACTTCTGGCATAGTTTAGAACCTCTTCTAAATTAGAAAGCCTAGCCACAGTGATTTTAGCCTTGAAAAATATAAAAAATAGCCAACTACCAGTCTTTATCCCTCTCCTTCTCTTACACACACACACACACACACACACCCCTATGATTGGGTTATGTCCCAATAAACACACTGTAAGTTGAAAATTCACTTAATACACCTAAACTACCAAACATCATCGTTTAGCCTACCCTACCTGCTCAGAATACTTATGTTGGCCTAGAGTTGGGTTAAGTCATGTAACCCAAAACCTGTTTTATAATCAAGTAGTTATAAACTACTATATCTCATGTAGTTTATTGTATACTGAAAGGGAAAAACAGAACGGTTCCCCTTGGTTGTTTATCCTCCTGATCACAGGTTGATTGTGAGCTGTGGCTCACTGCCCAGCATTAGGAGAGATTATAGACTGCATATTGCTAGCCCAGGAAAAGATCAAAATTCCAAATATGGTTTCTAATGAATGTGTAACACTTTCATACCATTGTAAAATCAAAAAATTGTAAGCTGAACCACTGTAAGTTGTGGACCATCTGTATATTTATATGCATTTTAGGGTTGCCAGATAAAATATAGAACTTCTACTCTAACTTGAATTTCAGCTAAATTATGAGTAAAATTTTAAAAAAGTATGTCTCAAATACTGCATGGGACATACTTACACTGAAATTTTAATTTATTGTTTAGCTGAAATCCAAATTTAACTGAATATCTTGGTTGTTGTTTTGGGCTAAATCCAGCAATCACTACATACACACACACACACACACACACACACACACACACACACATATGCCAATTACCAAAACTATTTTTATTTATTTTCAATTATTTTTTTATATTTTAAAATTTAAATCCAAGTTGGTTAACTTACAGGGTAATAATAATTTCAGGAGTAGAATTTAGTGATTTATCACTTACATAGAACACCCAGTGCTCATCCCAGTAAGTGCCCTCCTTAATTTCCCTCACCCCTTTAGCCCATCCCCCCACCCATCACCCTGCCAGAAACTCTCAGTTTGTTCTCTGTATTTGAGTCTCTTATGGTTTGTCTCCCTCTCTTCTCATATTATTTATGCTTCCCTTCCCTTATGTTCATCCATTTTGGATCTTAAGTTCTACATGTGACTGAAATCATACATTTGACTTTCTCTGACTTATTTTGCATAGCATAATACCCTCTAGTTCTATCCACATTGTTGCAAATGGCAAGATTTCATTCTTTTTGATTGCTGAGTAATATTCCATTGTAACTCTATACCATGTCTTCTTTATCCATTCATTAGTTGATGGCCATTGGCCTCTTTCCATGCTTTGGCTATTGTTGATAGTGCTGCTCTAAACATTAGGATACATGTGCCCCTTTGAATCAGCACTCCTGTATCCTTTGGATAAAAACCTAGTAGTGCAATTGCTGGATTGTAGGATAGCTCTATTTTTAATTTTTTGAGCAATCTCCATAGTGTTTTCCAGAGTGGCTGCACCAATTTGCATTCCCACCAGCAGTGCAAAGGGGTTCCTCTTTCTCTACATCCTCACCAATATCTGTTGTTGCCTGAGTTGTTAATTTTAGCAGCTCTCAAAGGTGTGAGGTGGTATCTCACTGTGGTTTTGATTTGTATTTCCCTGATGAGTGATGTTGAGCATCTTTTCATGTGTCTGTCATCTATCTGGATGTCTTCTTTGGAAAAGTGTCCATTCAGGTCTTCTCCCCATTTCTCCACAGGATTATTTGTTTTTCAGGTGTTGAGTTTAATAAGTTCTTTATAAATTTTGATACAAACCCTTTATCTGATATGTCATTTGCAAATATCTTCTCCCATTCTGTCAGTTGCCTCCTAATTTTGCTGATTATTTCCTTCACCGTGCAGAAGTTTATCTTGATGAGGACCCATAGTTCATTTTTGCTTGTTTCCTTTGCCTCCAGAGACATGTCGAGTAAGAAGTTGCGGTGGACAAGGTCAAAGAGGTTTTTGCCTGTTTTCTCCTCTAGAATTTTGAGAGCCTCCTGTCTCAATGTTTAGGTCTTTCAGCCATTTTGTGTTTATTTTTGTGCATGGTATAAGAAAGCAGTCCAGGTTTATTCTTCTGCATGTTGTTGTCCAGTTTTCCCAGCACCATTTGCTGAAGAGACTGTCTTTATTCCATTGGATATTCTTTCCTGCCTTGGCCATACATTTGTGGGTCCATTTCTGCATTCTCTATTCTGTTCCACTGATCTGAGTGTCTGTTCTTGTGCCAGTAGCATACTGTCTTGATGATTACAGCTTTGTAATGCAGCTTGAAATCCGGAAGTGTGATGCCTCCAGCTTTGGTTTTCTTTTTCAGGATCGCTTTGGCTATTCCAGGTCTTTTGTGGTTTCATACAAATTTTAGGATTGCTTGTTCTAGCTCTGTGAAGAATGCTGATGTTATATTGGTAGGTATAAGGGTAGGTTGTTTATTTGAGACCTTTACTCCTTCTTTAGGAAGGTCTGGAAGGCTATATACTTCCCTCTTATGACTGTCTTTGCTGCATCCCATAGATTTTGGGATGTTGTGTTTTCATTTTCATTGGCTTCGATGTACTTTTTTATTTCCTCTTTAATTTCTTGGTTAACCCATTCATTCTTTAGTAGGATGCTCTTTAATCTCCAAGTTCATGATCTTTCCAAATTTTTCCTCGTGGTTGATTTCGAGTTTCATAGCACTGTGGTCTAAGAAATATGCAAAGTATGATCTTGATCTTTTTGTACTTGTTGAGGGTTGATTTGTGACCTAATAGGTTGTCTATTCTGGAGAATGTCCCATGTGCACTCGAGAAGAATGTGTATTTTGTTGTTTTAGGAGGAAATGTTCTGAAGATATCTATTAAGTCCATCTGGTTCCGTGTGTCATTCAAAGCCATTGTTTTCTTGTTGATTTTCTGCTTAGATGATCTCTCCACTCTGTAAATGGGATATTGAAGTCCCTACTAGTATGGTATTATTACCAATGAGTTTCTTTATGTTTGTGATTAATTGAGTTGTATTTGGGTTCTTTCACATTGGCGGCATAAATATTTACAATGGTTAGATCTTCTCAGTAGATAGACTCCTTAATTATGATAATACCTTTCTTCATCTCTTGTTACAGACTTTATCTTAAAATCTAGTTTGTCTGATATAAATATGGCTACTACAGCTTTCTTTTGATGACCATTAACATGATAGATGTTTCTCCATCCCCTTACTTTCAAATCTACAGGTGTCTGTAGGTCTAAAATGAGTCTCTTGTAAGCAACATATAGATGAATCTTGTTTTCTTATCCATTCTGATACTCTATGTCTTTTGATTGGAGCATTAGTCCATTGACATTAGAGTGAGTACTGAAAGATATGAATTTAGTGCCATTGTGTTGCCTTTTGAGTTGGTGTTTCTGGTGATATTTTCTTGTCCTTTCTACGCTTTGTTGCTTTTGGTCTTTTTTCTTTTGTTTTGTCTTTTCTCCACTCAAAGGATCCCCCTTAAGATTTCTTGCAGGGCTCATATAGTGGTCACAAACTCCTTTAGTTTTTGTTTGTCTGGGAAACTATCTCTCCTTCTATTTTGAATAACAGCCTTGCTGGATAAAGAATTCTTGGCTGTATATTTTTTATTCAGCACGTTGAATATATCCTGCCACTCCTTTCTGGCCTGCCAAGTTTTAACAGATACGTCTGCTGCAAACCTGATCTGTCTTTCCTTATAGGTTAAGAACTTTTTTTCCCTTGATGCTTTCATAATTCTTTCCTTGTCTGTGTATTTTGTGAATTTGACTAGGGTATGCCTTGGTGATGGTCGTTTTTTGTTGAATCTAATGGGAGTTCTCTGTGCTTTCTGGATTTTGACATCTGTGTTCTTCCCCTGACTAGGAAAGTTTTCTGCTAGAATTTGCTCACATAAACCTTCTGCCCCCTTTTCCTCTCTTTTCCTCTCTCTTCATCTTCTGGGACTCCTATAATTCAGATGTTATTCCTTTTATTTAAATTAAGCCATTATGATTGGAAATAGTGTGTTATCAGATCAGTTTTCTCTGAGGCTACTGATAGTTCAAGAAAATAAAACATGTATCAGAGGGGTTCATACAAAAGTGAGAAAAAAAATCACTAGGCTACTGGGTAAACAAAGAGATAAGAAAAACATCTCCCTGTTTACCCTACTAAAGTTAACATCTTTTATGCTAAGAAGGGATTCTAGCAAATAATTACTGCTACCCACCTGTCTACTCCCAACTCCAGGCTACATGCCTATTTTGACCTGCTGTTCTGACCAATACAGAGCTAGGTGTTAACATGGACTTGGGCTCTGAGAACATCCAGGGAGAGACTCAAAGTGAGGATTTCCTCTGGGGCTGGGCAAGAGCTGGAGACCTGCATCAGACTGCCGAGGACAAGGATTAGAAAGAAGTTTTGGAAAAAGCTTGTCCCCCAGGGACCTTCTTACCATGGAGTAAAGATTATCATATGCCCCACCTTAAGAGGTCAGAATACCCCACTAAATAGGCCAAGCAAGTGCTGAGTGACTGTGCTGGCCCTCCCAATTCTGGAGGTGAAGGTAAGAGGAGACTGGGATCCTACTGCCTTTTTTTGGTAGTGGACCTGGAGACTGGCAACTTGCCAACCCTTGCACTGCCAGCCAATGCAGGACTGCCACTATCCATCACTCGCTGTACAGCCACAAGTTGGGGTAACCAGCCCAGAACAAGGCAATGATATAAATACCCGGCTAAAGGGCCCAGAAGCCAGAGAAAGGAAGATCAGTCAGGATAAATACAATTTTCCTGGTGGAAAAAACTGCTCTAAGAGAAAGATGAAGAAAACGGTGATCAAGAAGATTCAAATAAAGCACACCATATACACCTGCACGCACATTATCTGGAGCTAAAACAAGCCCTAATTTCCCTATGAAACAATTCAGCACATGAATAGAAGATGATTATAGAGTCCAAAAAGAGGGACCTGGAAGACTGCAGAAGAAATAGTTCCAAGCACAGGCGTGTGAAATGATGAGAGGGCAGGTAAGACAATCGGAGGATAGAGATAGTAGATATAATATCTAGTAGGAATTCCTGATAGATTATTGGATTGGTAACAGTAAAAAAATCGAGCCAAAGAAAGATTAGAGTCTGCAAACTGAAGGGAATTGCTGACTGTTAGGCACTGGTGAGAAAAGGACATGTACCTGGATACACTCAGGTGAATTCCTGAGCCCCCACCCCGAAAATGGTAATAATTGCCAAGCATAAAAGGCAAGTTATCTACATGAAACATGATAGTACAGAAAAAAGACAACAAATTGTTATTGTTAGAATTAGTGCAACAGGTGTAATGGTAAAGTAGAATATGCACACTTACAAGGGAAGAAATAGCAGGAGCAGGAAGTTGATCAAACCAGCAAATATAAGAAAAAAGACATTATTTTTTAAAAAGTGGACAAAAAGGATAACATGAAATAGATCTATTATTACATCAAATATAGGTGGATTGATTTCTTCCATTAAAGTCAGAGATTGCCATATTGGCTAAAATACAAAACCCAACTGCAAACTTAAAGCAGTAAAGAAAGGTTAAAGATAAAGGCATACACAAAAATAAACTAACGCAAATGAAAGGAAAGTAAGAGTGAGGATATTAACATCTGATAAGGTTGACTTGCTATATGGTAAGATTTGCATTTTTGAAATTAATTTTAATAAATTGGAGAATGAAAGAACAAGACTAGATAGAGAAAAAAATACAGAACCACCACAATTCAGGAGGTGAATTTTGGTCTATATCAAATTAAAATGGAGAACATTTGTTTTAAAACTTTGGTAGTTCAAGGAAATAAGCAAAATCAGATAGTATTTAATTTGGTGTGGTCCTTGGGAGCTTTAACATCACCTGAGAACTTGTTGGCAATTAGATTTTAGGGCTCCACCCTGGACGTCTAAAAAAACTCTGGCCTGCAGATAATTCTGATGACATTGAAGCTAAATGCTCATCAAGGTCATTAGGCTACTTTCTATGAAAATTATTTTTTAATGAAAATGCTTAATTTAATGATGTAACACCTTGTAATAACAGTCCCAAAACTTCAGTCAGCCTCACAGAATACGGCAGCTAAAAAATATTAAGTAAAAATTATTGGAAATGTAAAGAGAATTGATAAAACTACAATTAAATAGACTTTAAGAGAGGTCTTCCAAAATTGGATACACCTACTAGACAATTCAATAATTTAATTTGATATATGTAGAACTTTAAATCCTTTTTAAAGTATATTTTCTCCCATAGGTTCATAAACATTTTAAAAAATCATGTTATTGGGGCCCCTGGGTGGCTCAGTCGGTTAAGCCTCGACTTCGCCTCAGGTCATGATCTCACAGTTTGTGGGTTCAAGCCCCGGATCGGGCTCTGTGCTGACAGCTCTGAGCCTGGAACCTGCTTCAGATTCTGTGTCTCCCTCTCTCTCTGCCCCTTCCATGCTCACACTGTGTCTCTCTCTGTCTCAAAAATAAATAAACATTAAAAAAAATCATGTTATTTGCCCAAAGAGAAAAGCTTCACAAATTGAAGTTTCAAAAAAATATAGAAAAAGATTTTTTCCAAGTTATCTTCCTCGATCACACCCCGATAAAATTAAATTATAAAAGCTTCAGCTTTCAGAAAGTTAACCCATGAATCAAAAAGAAATAAAAAGTGAAATTACAAACGGTTGAGAAAGCAATTATGGAACAGCAAAATCTATACCCTGACTTCATTGTCTTAAGTGTCTTTATTATTAAAGAGAAAAGCAGAAAAACAAAGAAAACTTGTACTTATTTATCAGAAATTAGGAAATGGATAAGTAAAAAGAATTAAAGTAAAAGCTGAAATAAACTAGAAAAAACAAACCAAAATAAGGCAGATAAAGGATAAATAAATCCAAAAGTCGAAAAAAAATTTAAGACCAATAAAGCAGATAAACTGTGACCTTGATTAAAGGAGAGAGAGTACATGGTAAGCACACATGGGAGTGCACTTGGAAAAAATATGCAGGATTAAAAATGAGAAGGAGACAAACCACAGATCCAGGCATGATTAAAAGAATTATAAGAGATTACTGCTTGCAAGTCTATGGCTACAAATTTCAAAACACAGAGGAAGTGAATGATTTCCTAACAAAATATAAATTACTTAAATTGCCAATCACTGCAGAAGATGTCGTGCTGGTGATTAAGAATCTATCATGGATAAAGGCCCAAAGACCAGATGGGTTTAATTTTTAAATAACAGATGATTCCAATGTTTAAACATTTCCAGGCCATGGAAAAAGGGAGGGGAAAAAAAATCCCAATTTTATGAAGTCAGATTAATTTTAATTCCAAAGCCTGATATTTAAAAAATGCTAGACCCATGTCACTTAAAATTACAGATACAAAAATTTTGACTAAAATGTTAGTGAATAAAATGCAGCTTGCTTCTGTCTTAGGTCCAGGTGCCCTGGACAGACTCTGAGGTAGAAATATTCATGCCAAAGGTGTTTTGGGATAGGGTTCCCGAGAACACCTTTAGGAAAGTGAGTGGTGGCAGCTGGGGTAGGGAGAGAAGTTGAACCGCAGTTCAGTTACAACAGGGGCTTCAGCCTCACCCACTGAGCGCTCGGAACCAGCCGTGGAGGGCAGACTGCTCCCAAAGGAGAAACTCTGCTGAGAGCTGTCAGCAACTCCAACACTCTAGACAGCTGGGTGTGGGGAAGAATGCCTCCTGCTGATAGCAGCATGGGAGCAGGACACCAGAGCATCCATGAGACTCAAGTAACTAGAGTTTCAAAGGATAATATATGAACAAGAGAGTGTATTCCTTTTTTTTTAACTTTATTCATTTATTTTGAGAGAGAGAGTGGGGGAGGGGCAGAGAGAGAGAGGCTCCCAAGCAGGCTCCACTGTCAGTGCAGAGCCCAATGTGGGGCTGGAAATCACTAACCGTGAAATCATGACCTGAACCGAAGAGTCAGATGATTAACCAACGGAGCCACCCAGGTGCCACATTAGAGTGTATTCCTGATTATAAGTGTGGTTTGATATCAAGAAACCTATCATCATTATTCTTTGCATCAACAACCTTTTAAAAATTGTATAAAGATCACACAATTATTAGATGCTGAAAAAGCATTTGATAATTTTGTTAATTCATCAGCTATTTATGATACATCTAGTTTTACATATTGCAGATTTGTGAACATACCATATTCAGATTTATGTGCGTGTAATCTTTTCTTTTTCTTTCTTGGCTTTCCCTCTACATCTCCACCCACATCAGCTCCAGTACAGTAAGCAGAAAATAACTATAATATGCTAGCTCTGAGTGGATATAGATTTAAACTTGTCCCGGATTTGTTTCAGGGACAAGCATCCTTGCACTATCAGGTTTGCTTTTACAGAGGCATGTGTTGGAGAATTTTTATCTATTTAATTAAAGACGTCTATCTCAAGAGCCACTCTCTAGCTGTGCATTGAGCACACCACCATTGGTATTTCCTGGAGTTAATTAACTCTGCCAGGATATAAATAAAAATAAGTAAAAGCTAGAAAAATCTTCAATGTGTGACCATATGTCCAAACAGAAAGCATACATCTTCGTGGAACTATAGGTGTAAAAGTAAATCATCACCTAGTTGTCAGAGAATTAAATCAGATCCTTTAGAAATTCCCAATCTACCATTATCAATGTCAAATATTCCCCCAACAAACACCCCCTGACCATTAGAGATTTAAAAAAAAAAGTCTTATATATGAAAAAATGTGCCGAATCTAGGTCTCTTGCAGATATACAACACACATCAGAAATTAATCTGGATCCTTGCCTTTGCAAATTTCCTCTGGTAGCTTTATAGGTGAAAAATCTCAATCACTGGAAGGGCATGTAAGACTGAAAAGCACATCTGGGCTCAAAGATTGCTAGAATCATAGCTTGTCACCTATAGAATTCACTAACGCTGGAGGCTTAACCACTCTAGGCACAGCTCAGATGCATACTCTCTGAAAGAGGAAGAATGGCTCTGGCTCTGTGTTTGGCTGCCTGATACCTGTTTGTACACGCCCCAGCCCAAGTGTGGATCTAGGATCACCAGCTGCAATTAGGAAGCACAACTGCTTTCCCCTGCTTCCCATGCACAAACTGGGACAATCTCAAACCAAAAGAATTTCTAGAGGCTGCTCATTCCCAGAATAAGTTTTCTAGTTATGACTCTAACTAAATGTTTTCTGGTCTGTCCAGGGTCAAGATGATTTTCTCCTTGTAGGCAGAGCTTCATGAAATCCTAATGATAATAGAAGTTTTCTTGATAAGTATTTTTTCAGGGCCAGATTGAATTTCAAGTTTAATATATGCAAGCTAAGTCATCTTAAAAGATTGATCTCAAAATAGATGTGAGATGCCCATTGTGATCTCAGTACTTTAAATCTGGAGAATAACACTCCTTTTCCTCTGGATAGTGGCTAAATGAGCGCCACTAAGATTTTCTTCTACAGTTTTCTTTTTTCAGTGTTGCTAATTCTAACTAATCCCCCTTCAAATCAGCTCATTCTTTTCTATATATATAAAGCTAAATTCATATCTGCTGGGAAATTTTTAGTACATTGCTGGTAACTCGATCCTTTTCTTAGTATTGATACAACATGAAAACAGAAAAAAACAAACTTAAAACTGAGTCTAGAATATATAATTTTTGTATAATATTTAAAGAAATTTTAAAAATCAAGAAGAAAAAAACAGGTCTTTTTTTATTTGGTTGTTTGCTTGTTTTTACATAAAAGGAAGAGCTAGCAAAAGTATATAGGAACCATTTATTTCAAGCAGTTGAGGTCATCATCCTACAGGACACAGGACTGGACTGGATTGGCCCTCTGGACCATTTCCCAGCTCTATATACATGGCTCATGTGACAAAAGATACTTCTTCACATATCATTCTTCCACTGATAGTGAGAACACTTGTGAAACAATGTAAATAATTCTGAAGTGCAACAGATTTCCAATTTATTATAAGAAACAGATTTTTTTTGGACTTGAGATAATGAATTTCATATTTTCCATCCATTTCCGTGCTACTTTCCCAACCCTTTATTTCTTTTCATTTTAATTCTCCACAAATTCCTTGATGGAATACTACAATTACATTTAACTACAGAGAGGTAGTTGAATGGTGCATGCATAAATTTCATGTTTTAATGATTCTTTCATTCCTTTGTTAAATCAGAGTAATATGTCTCTATTCAGCTAGTCTAAAAACCAAGGTCAATTTAGTTAAGTTGTAATGTTAAAACAACCCAAAGTACATTATACTGAATACATCTTGCTAACAACATGATTACTTTCTGTCTTTATTTTATTCCTTAAAACAAATACAAACAAAAAACAAAAAAAAGGAAAAACAAAAACAAAACAAAAAAAAAACCCACCTCACAATGCCAATCAGAATAATGTGGTGGCATTGAATTAAGGCAGAAGAATCGAGATGGAGGTTTAGCAACAGTGATCAGCAAGCTTCTCAAATGCAATTTGGTGCTGAAGAGAATAATTGCCATATGGTCTGGCTTCCACCTGTAGTCCTGCCCTAGGAGTGATTCTGTAGCTATACCTGCACAATCATAGCGCATCAAGGAGTGAGATCATATTACCAGTCCTGATCACTTTGAGTTTTATTTCTTTGCCCAAATTGACCTTTCTTTCCACCCATGCAGATGTTTGCCTGTGTTCTTTTCATTCAACACTCATTCCTTTCACCTACCCTACATATAAAAAGGATTTCTTCTTGGTAGTGCTAGAATTTGTATATAGGAGGAACTTATGGACAGTACTCCGCTTAGAACTGGGAATGGGGAGGAGCAAACATTCTGTTTTTCTTAGTTGTATGTTAACTGAAGGTGAGTTTGTGGGAGTGTCTATGATTATGGCACAAGGTGCTGAAAAAAGAGAGACCTTACCCAGGTGATAGATGAGCCACAAATCAAGACTCCTAGAGAGGAATCATGTCACATTCTGAAGTGAGACCACCAGGATAGAACATAACTAAAGTCCAGGGTCACAGCCAGGGAAAGGGAAAAGGAATGCATGGAGTATGTTTGATGGCAACCACAGGGTTTCCTTAAATACCTTTAAATAAGTCACATCCTTTTGCCAGATATTGATTGTCCATTAATGCTATAGCTGAGTACCATCAGGAGCTATTCCATAATTAAGTCGTCCTAAGCCTCAGTAGTGAGAAATATACATACTTGAGTTTCTCTGTAACATTTTCCTGAGGATCTGCCAGGAAACTAATGTATTACGGGGTCCTTCCTCAATTCCGAGTTATGATATACATACCTTTGTATGGTTTCCAAGGGGTCCACCTCAAGTCATGTCACTTAATTGGCAACACAATAGAAAGTTTCCAATGGAAGAGAGAAATGAAGAGAAAATATGCCCTTTCTATGTCCCTTTTTCATATGATTTTTCTTTAGGATGATAACTTCACTATAAAGATGCTGAGATTTTGCTGCTTTCTTTCACTTTGCTGGAAGATTTATCTTGCAATGTGTTCACACAGCTGTAGCCTCGGAAGTATGTCATGTATTCTTACCTGCCTTTCCCTATCTTTTAAGAGGCATGGATATAGGGGAACATGTTCTGGGACTGAAAATCAGAAGAACTAATTACCAGTCCTACTTCTATTATTTTTTAAATGTGTAACTTGAAACAAGTCACTTTACAACTCTAAGCTCCATTTATAAGATGGAAGGGTTACTAATTCTCATTTTTTTCAACTTGGGAGGGAGGTACTGGAATCCTTATTAGCAAGTAGAATTTTATTCGATAACCCTAACAAACAAAACAGATCAAAGTGGAATTAATTTGAAGTGGGGAAACGGTGGGTGGTATGTGGAGTCCTATCCACTTCTGCTGCTTTAGCCTCTGAGTCACTTCGTTCAGGAGACTGGGAAACCATCTGAAAAGCACAAATCTAGATGAGCCTTTCCAGATCTCTCCACTCGGATGCAGAACATCTGGCACAATTTCAGTTAGTGTGTATAATGTCAGAGAAAGGAAAGTCAGAAAGTAAAAGCCTTGAAAAATATAAAAAAGAAAAGCATGTATTTTTCCTAACAGCAGAAAATAGACTTCAGATCTCCGTAGGAGTGTTTGTTAATGAGGCTTGATTTCCACTCTTACATCTCCAGGTCACCATTTGGGTTTGGATCTATGAGGCTAGCTTTAGAGTGGAGACACTCCTTCAATGCTGAATGCAAGGATGCCCTCTCCCTACAGACTTGGCTTGCCCCAGTTCCCAAGCCCTCCTCAGTGGAGGAGAGACCCATACAGATAAACTGAGCCTCACCCCCACCTGCCATTCCATCTTGCAACACCAGAAACTGTCATCCAGAATCCAGTGACCTAACTAACTCTGCAGTGCCTCGTGTCTCCATAGGTCCTCTCTATGGCCAGCCAAATAAAGGGCCAGAACAATGTAAGAAAGCTCTGGTACAAAGAAAATAACTTAAAAGACAATTATTATTCTCATTTCTTGAGCATTAACTATATGCCAGGTATTATGCTAAGAGCTTTCTTACTAAACATAATAAACATTTGCAAGGCACCCTGCAAGGCAGGTTTTATCATCCCCTCCTCACAGGTGACAAAACTGAGACTCAAGAGTTTTTTAAAGTCACAAAGCAACATCACAGTGAGCCCCAAGCAATGGTAGTCTCCTTTCCCTGCCACTGGAACTATGCTTGGGACGCCAACTTGCTGAGCTAAGTAAGACCCAGAGACCCTGACAGACCCTTGCAGCCTTCGATGACTAGTCTCTTCCATGGTGCAGCTGACAAGTTGGTCACAGGGAGACCATCAACCAAATATAGGCCATTTATTCATAAAATGATCTAACATTTAAAGTACCACTAGCTGTTTAGAAAATATTTTAGATCACTGCCTATGATGGAAGGTAATTTACATTATGGAAGCAATCATTTAATTACTGCAATTAGCCAAATGATTACCTATTCAGCTAATTATCTTTTAATTATGTAATTAAAAAATTAAACATTATATTATTCTAGCCAATGCCAAATTCTTTTTCATAATTTCCCAATGAAAAGTATAATTTACTATATGGTACAATGTAATTTCCTACAGAAATTAAGTTTCATTTTATTTTAATTACAGGGTAAATCTTCTCGTAACTACCATGACCTGTACATAACCAATGAGAGAACTTGGCCTTTCAGGAAACTGTAGTTCATAAAGGCTAAAACAAAAGCAGTTAGGTTTTTTCAGATGTGTTAAGAAAGTGCTGACTTTCTGGCGTGCCTGGGTGGCTCAGTCAGTTAAGCATTGGACTCTTGATATCTGCTCAGGTCGTGATCTCTCAGTTGTGAGATCGAGCTCAGTGATGGGCTATATGCTGAGTGTGGGTCCTGCTTGGGATTCTCTCTCTCTTCCCCTCCCCCACTTGCACGTGGGGCATGCCCATGCTCTCTCTCTCTCCTAAAATAAATAAATAAACACTAAAAAAAAAAAAAGAAAAGAAAGTGCTGACTTTCCATACAAAAAGATGATAGCATCAACCTACCAGTGGTTCTCAACTAGCTGCACATTCAAATTCTCTGTGGAGCTAAAACAACATAAAACACCTCATGCCCAGAGGTCACCCCCAGAAACTCTGATTTAACTGGCCTGAGGTGAGGCCCACCAGGTTTTTTAAATCTCTGGAGGTGATCCTGATGTGCAGCCAGGGTTGTGAACCACCAAGAAAATAATTTTAGTTTATGCTCCCTGTAGTGGTGTTCATTGGTTTGTTTGGGGACAGGGAGCATAGATGTTGGTAAACAGTCAAGAACCATTTTGTTAGGCATGTGGGAGCAGTTAGGCAGGGTTACAAGGATGAATGTAAATGAGCCAAACAACCCAATCTGACTAAAGGTTTACAACCTAGAGAATTAGGAGTCTGCAATTATAGAAAGGTGAGAACACAGGCTACAGGCCAGGATTCTAGATAGCCATGCTCAGATGCTACATAACCCATTATTATTTTTAAGGGACTTGAAAAATGGTCAGATAATTTATCTGCTGTGGGGACTATGCACCCTGAATCCAAAAGTAAAACTTACGTAGTAGACTCCTTAAAAAATTCTTGGCCGAAGTAAACCTGTGAGTAGATTCAATGGCCATAGTTCAGAAAACTGGGATTCCACTCAATTCATTTCAGTATCCATATACCTACTTCACACCTGCCAGGCCCTGGAAATGATGGTTCCATGATCACAAAGTTGAATGACAGGTAGTTTCTGCCCCAGGAGGCTCACAATCTGGTGATATCCTATACTTTTT
This sequence comes from Cryptoprocta ferox, assembly GCA_028646485.1. Taxonomy (NCBI): domain Eukaryota; kingdom Metazoa; phylum Chordata; class Mammalia; order Carnivora; family Eupleridae; genus Cryptoprocta; species Cryptoprocta ferox. The sequence continues at coordinate 76,414,497 of CM053577.1, forward strand.
GACATTGCCTGGATAAAGGATCGAGGAGCCTCAGCTACAATGGGTTCAGTTCTGAGTGAAACAATAGCAGGGATAGGTAGCTGTCTTCAGACACCAAAGATGTTTCTATGGGGGAAGCTCAACAATCACAGGATTCCACAGGCTAAATAGTTAAGTTAACCAACCCCAGCAGCCCCCAAAGCATGCGTGTATGAAACGTGAGCACAGAGCTCAAAAGGCGGCATACATTAGTTTGTTCTTTTTTAAATAGCTTTTTGAGGCCTGACACACAGTCAACTGCACGTTTGAAATGTACGATTTGAGAAGACTGATACTCCTGTGAAAGCATCGCCACATTTAAGATAATAAACATCCCCCCATTCCTGAAAGTTTCCTCTTGCACCTTTGTAATCCCTGCCTCTACCGCCTCTCTGTTCTGAAGCCACCACTTAATTGCTCTCATTATTTATATGAATAGTTTGTATTTTTTATAATCTCATGTAAATTGACTGATACAGTTCGTACTACTCTTTTTTTGTCTGCGTTATCACTCAGCATAATTATTTTGAGGTTCATCCAATGTTAATGGGTGGCTGAATAGTTCATTTCTTTTTATTGCTGAATAGTAGTTCATTGTATGTGTGAACCACGATTTATTTATTTATTCACCTGTTGGTGGGTACTTTGAATATTACAAATAAAGCAACTATGAACATTCATGGTCACGTCTTTTTAAGGACATATGCTTTCTTTGACCTTGAATAAATAAGAGGAAAATGACTAGATCTGTGATAGATGGATATTTAACTTTTTAAGAAACTAACAAACTATTGTCTATAGTGGTTATACCATTTTACACTTCCAGCTGTTCATTAGTGTTCCAGTTTTGCTGGACCCTTGCCAACAGTGGACATGGTCAATCTTTTTAATTTTAGCCATTTAATAGGTGTGCAATGGTATACCATTGTAGTTTTAATGTGCATTTCCCCAAGGACCAATGATGCTGAGTGTCTTTTCATGTGCTCAATAGCTATCACCAATCTTCTTTGGTGAAACATCTATTCAAATCTTTTACCCTTTTTTATGAGGTTGTTTTTTTCTTATTGTTGAGTTTTGAGAGTTCCACATATATATTCTGAACACATATCCTTTATCAGGAATATAATTTTCAAATGTTTTTTCCCAGCTTGTGGATTATCTCTTTATTTTCTTAATGGTGACTTTTGAAAAGCAAACATTTTTAATTTTGATGAAGTCTAATTTACCAACTTTTTACATATGATAATTTTGGTGTCACAGCACAGCTTTGATTACTGCAGCTTTAGAAGAAATCTTGTAATCAGGTAGTATTAGTCCTCCACCTTTGTTCTTTTTAAAAATTGTTTTGGCAATTTCTAAATCCTTTACCTTGATTTGAGACCTTCTTTTTAACATACATGTTTAGTTTTATAAATTTTCCATTTACATACTGCCTTAAAGGTACTCCACAAATTTTGATACGTTGTGTTTTCATTTTCAATCAGTTCAAAACACATTCTCATGTTCTTTGTGATTTCTTGAACCTACAGATTACTGATGCCAGACAAGTATCTGCAGATTTTTCATACATCTTTGTTATTGACTTCTAATTTAATTCCATTGTAATCAGAGAACATACTTTATGGTATCTGCATACTTTTGAATTTATTGAGACACTTTTATTACCCAGAATATAATACTTTGGTAAAAGTTCTTTGTGCATTTTGAAAAATATACATCCTGCTTCATTGGATGCAGTGATCTATAAATTTCCCTGCATATGTTTGATTGTCCATTTATTATTAAGTTTTGAGATTGGTTATAAAAACAGATTTTTTTGCCATCTCTTTTAGAAAAATGTGATAAAATGATTTACAAGAAATATATGTTTGGTCATTCAGATGATATTTGGTCAGCCCTAAAGGAGGGGGCTGCTTGCCAGGAGGACTGACCATGTGATTAGTAGGTTGGGACTTTTAGTCCCACTCCCTGTGGGGAGGAGAGAGGTGTTGGAGGGTGAATCAGCCTATGGTTGATGACCTAGTCAATCATGGCTATGTAACGAGGCTTCCATAAAAACCCAAGAGGACAGGTTTTTATTTTTTATTTTTTTTTTATTTTGAGGCAGCTTTCATGCATTGGGAACCAGAATGCTTCAATGTGCCACGAAGCTGGTCCCCAAACTCAAGGACAGAAGCTCTTTTGCTAGTGACCTCCCTTAGCTATCTCTTTATCTGGCTGTTGATTCATATCTTTCAGTCTGTCCTTTAATAAACTGGTAAATGTAAGTAAGTGTTTTTCTGATCTCAGTGAACCATTCTAGCAAATTATTCAAGCCTAAGGAGGAGGTCACTGAGGCAACAGCCTGGGGTTTGCAACTGGCATCTGAAGCATGAGGGGTGCATCTCATAGGACTGAATTCTTAACCTGTGGAATCTGATGCTATCTCCAGGGACATAATATCAGAATTGAGTTGAATTCTTAGACACCCTGTTGGTGTCTGAGAATTGCTTCGTGTTGAGGGGCCAACCCCACCACTACTTTAGAATGGGGTCTAGGAACTTAAAAGAAAAGAAAAAAGAATTTTTACATTGTGGATTTATGACTCAAGCAGTCTAAGTGCAGAACAATGCATATTCTTATCCACCATCTTATTCATCCCCCATATTTAATTATGAAGAAAATATTAGAGATATCTTACGTGAAAAAATTATGTAACAGTTAATTTAATATTATTTCATGTTTAATTTTTTTAAATTTCCTCTTGCACAACAAAAGAGTGGAAGAATACATTCCCAATTATGTTGCACTTATCTCTAGGTGATACAATTGTGGGTGATTCTAATTTTCTTTGTAATGTTTTCTCTCTGTTTTCTTTTTTAACAAAGAGCATACAGTTTACAATAAGAAGAAAATTTCAAAGTATTCTAAAGAAAAAGTCCTAAGTCACATAAATATACATTCATCAACTTTGAAACAAGTTTACCAGAAGATGCTAAATTCATGTCTAACTTTATTCTTCATATAATTCAAAAAATATTACAAATATTGGAAAATGGTCAACTTCATCTCAAAACACAAATTCATAACCAGAAAAGGCAGGATTTATGCAAATTATTTTTGGCTCTCAGGTGTGGTGATCTTTGAAGTTGGACTCAGAATCTACCATAGCTGGGAAGCACATTAATAGACACATAGACACATCGCTTAAGAGTCTTGCTTGAAGCCTTTTTAAAATAAACACACACACACACACACACACACACACACACAAACTTTGTAAGTCGATGGAGCATCACACTTGTCCCTGCTCTTTTAGCAGCATTCTGTTGTACCTTGGGAAGAGACCCCACCACTGATTATGCCCTTGACTCAAATTAGCACAGAGACACTTTTCAGTTAAGACCTTGAGTTACATTAAATCACCAACCCTGACACAAAATAATTGAAATAAACAAAACAAGGTGAAATTATTTTAATTGACTGGGTATTTCATTCGTTTATTCACCCTCCTAACAAATTTTTATTGGCTCCTAGCAGTCATTGAGTTAGAAACTAACTCAAGAAATGGTCTTGGCCAATTGCAAGAAAATGTGATACCTGACTAGTTTTTTTCCCTGTTAAAAACTCTTCCCTTCTTCTTCTTCTTTTTTGTTATATACTAGATACCCTCACTTAAAAGAAATCATTAGGCAAATGCAAAACTTAAGAAATACAGATATTAGAATTTCACTGTAAAGAATCACCAGGTCCCACCTTGCCTGTTCCCCAGGTTTCCAAAATTTCACTGGCCATAAATTACTCTACAGGGATGCTAGCTGTGCTAGTTGCTAGCTACATCTTTGAATGCACTTTGGCACCCTACTATATGGGTGCTCTGTTATGCTCAAATATGAATTACAGGGAAAGTTCTCAAAGAGCTTTTACTTCTGCTTTGATTCTAAAGAAAATCCCAGTTCTACCATCATATGACTTTTCTCTGAGGCTTAATTTTGTCATCTGAAAATGAATCAGTAGAAGCAGAGGTTCTCAAGGTCACTTCCGGCTCTAACATTCTCTGACTAGACCACACTGGGTTAAGGTCACAGGTACAAAAAGCCAAGCATTGCCATCCCTGTTTCTCCTTTTATGCCTCTGCAATCTCTTCTACTTCACCTTGTGTTTTCTCTATGCTTCAACTCACAGTGCCCAACACCAAGGCTTCTCTCTCCCTCAATATTGGTAATTTTACCAAGGATCTTAGATTGTGGGACGAAATGCCATTCTCAAACCATTAGAGAGATCATATTCGCTGATAACTTGGAACTCTCAGACTTAGAACAGTTATTTTAAAACTGGCTGAAATAAAAGTGGCTATACACACTTTCATAGTCCTGACCTTGCAATACTTGTGAGTTTTCCTACAAAAATATTAGCTCATATGTAATCATTTCCTTCCTCTGATGAAGGTTTGTTTTATTTTTAACAAATGATCACTTTCACAGCCAATTATACCTTTTCTATTTCCAACTTCATTTATTTTTTCTCTGAATTTCTTTTTTTAAAGGTTATTTATTTTGAGAGAGAGAGAGAGAGCACACAAGTGGATGAGGGGCAGAGAGAGAGGGAGAGACAGAATCCCAAGCAGGCTCCTCACTGTCAGTACAAAGCCTGACCCTGGGCTCAATCTCACCAACCATGAGATCATAATCTGAGCTGAAATCAAGAGTCAGACACTCATCTGACTCAGGCACCCAGGTGCCTGTCTCTGAATTTCTTAATAAGAAAACTTTTCTTAAACACTTCTTTGGATTTGGGGATCCACTTGTTTAGTCCTTTTTTTCCTTCTAGATTCAATACTACTTTTTCCAAATAAAGATACTAGTATAGGAATATATAGGAATCAATTATTATACAAATTATCTTATATATTATTGTTAGATATTAAATATACATCTGTTTTCAAATACCACAAACTGACCTTGGGACTTGTTTTTACACACAAATATCACTATCACATGGCAAGGTAGAACTTATGATTGGAAACATAAAGATGGAAGGATATTTTTTGTCCCATCCGCCCCAAAAAAACAACACTACAGCTAAAAAATCACAAAATGATTCTGAGTTTAGAGGGGGTATCATAGTTTTCCTAAAAGATCAGAATGATTATCAGTTGGAAATGGATTGGATATGTTTATATTGACACCAGAGATTACAGTTAGGACAAATGGATTGAAGTTAAGTCATAGTTTTTTAAAGTATAAGTAATACTTTTATTAACTGTTATATGGAAGCCGTTTTATAGGCTCTTTAAGCATAAGGTGTTGGGATTTGAATCTGATGACTTTCCACTTTGAGGTTCTTTTATTTTACTCCAGAATGATTTGAAGGTGGTAATGAAATCTGTTAGTGTTTGGTGACTTGTTTAATAGCTTGATTTTAGAGTGTAACATAAATAGGCTTTCTGATCGAAGAGTCTAAACCTCAAGGAAATAAGAATGTATTTAAATGAATTCTTAAACCAAGTAACAAGTAGGTATTTAGTCTATGTGATTTAATGTTAATATTTTTGTCAATATAAACACATAGCTTGATATTTAAAGTAAATATGGCTTTGTTCACATGTTGCTTGAGAAATTGAAAATGGGTTAAGGTTTAGCTTCAGATCTGAATTTATCTAAGGCATATTATTCAGCAACACAGAGACCTGATTAAAGAGCCTAGAGCTATTCACGGGTGGGCTACAAAGACCAGTTCTTGATAGTTTATTTCAAAAACTTTGCTATAAAAATTCAGCTTCTTAGATACATTCTCTAAACAATATAGAGCTTCAAACAGGTTCCTCAGTTAACCTACTCCATTTTGATGTTCTGTTCTATGAAGGTAAATCTCCTACACATTAAGAAAATAAACTGACCTTACTAATTAGGTAAACAAAAATAAATCTTAAAATAGAACTTAAACGCACAAAAACTGCATAAACATTAAAACATCAAGAGTCAATATTCCCATCACTCCCTCCATGAAGCTCAGGTAATCACCAAAATCATACAGGCAATTTCCGGTATTTAATTTTTCTGACCTCAAAAAGCAGCAGTTTCACACAGTCTAACTTGATATGAAGTAAAAATACAAGCAGCAGGTGAATAATTTAAACTAGTTGCTCAGACTACATTTTTCCAGTTGGAAGAAAATTATCATAGGATTGGACATAGTTTCTAGATGCAACATGATCTTTTCAGATTATGAGTGAAAGGGGGAAAATAGAGGTTGAAAGAAGTTGTAGTTAGAAGATCACCTGGGGAAGACAAAGAATCAGGTAAGTGAGGAGAGCCAAGCCCTGACAGCAAGTCACTCTGATGTAGGAAATGATCTTGTGATGCAGCTTGTAAGAGAAGGTGGGTTAGACCCTAAACGTGGCATTCAAGACAGCTGAGGGCCAAAGGCTTTTCAAAATCTGGAAGAACCAGAAGCACCTGGGTGGCTCAGCTGGTTCGGTGTCCAGCTTCGGCTCAGGTCATGATCATGTGGTCTGTGGATTCGGGCCCCACATTGGGCTCTGTGCTGACAGGCCAGAACCTGAAGCCTGCTTCAGATTCTGTATCTCCCTCTCTCTCTCTGCCCCTCCCCTGCTTGTGCTCTCTCTGTCTCTCTCTCAAAAATGAACAAACATTAAAAAAAATTTTTTAATATGGAAGAACCATAAGAGAAATAAAAGGTCTTCCTGAGGCTATAAAATAAAGCAAAGTGATGACTGTTGAGGTTAGTAGGGATACTACTTAAGTTACATGTCACTTTTATCATTACTTTGAATTTTAAACTAATATAACTTTATTAAAAGGCTTTTGTAAGAATTAAATGAAATCATGTAAAGGACCTTGCACTGATCACTGCTGGAAAGTATCAGTTCACTTCACACTCTCTTCTGGCTTCTCAGATCTTGTTAAGTGAGGGAAAAGTCTTAAAATACAGCTTAGGATGATTACTCAAATAGCCACTAGCAGGCCTGTGTCAAAGGGTGCCATTCAAATGTAAAGATTGCAACACTCTTCTTTACAACACCATGAAAATATTTATGTTTGCTCTCCCTCCTTCCTCAACCAGCATAAATTCTCAACAGCAGGAACTTGGCTTTCATCCAACACTGATCTAAACTGGACTGATGAATGTCACCAATAATCTCCTGGGTTCCAAAATCAATGTAAACTTTCAAATGCTATGCAGCATTGGCCTCTTTTTGGTGCTCTCTCTTCCCTCCTTCTGTTGCTTCTCTTTCCTGGTTGATTTCTACCTCCTTCCATCTTGCTTTTCTCTGATTTCCCTTTTAAATGTCAATGCTCCCCAGAGCTCTTAGCTCATTTTCATGAGTTTCTCCATGGTTTTCTCCAAACCCATGACTTCCACTGCTACCTATACATATTTCTGTCATCTGTTCCACCACTCAGGTTGTCTGCTCCAGCCTCTGGCCTGTAAATCCAACTGCCAAATGAGTAGATCCACTTGAGTGTCCCAAAGACACCTCAAATTATACATGGCTCCTAACTCCCCAGTACTCTGTGTTCCCATGGCACTTTGCTGATGACTTACCTTTGCATTTATCATACTATACTGGAGTTTAAAGAATATATTATTATCTTATTGAAGACAAGGACTATTTCTCACTCAAATTAGAATTCCTACATCAAAGCACTGGCACATAGTAAGCATATACTAAATATGAGTAAGCAAGTACAAGTCTTGTTACTTTGCTGCCTTTAACCTGACACAGAACATCTCTACTCTGCCTGGAGTGTTTTCTTCTTTCCTTGACTCCTTAGTGGGTCTGGGTTATGTTTTGGTTACTGGTTGCTTTGTTTTCAACTTTCTGATTGTTGCTGGGTGATTTCCTTGGGAGTCTCTCCTGGTTGCTATGCTTCACACACTGAGATTTTCCATTTGTAGCTAAATGGTCACATTTTTTATCAGCCTCTGGAATGGATCAGAGTCTCAGAGAAGTTCAATTGCAACAACACACATATTTATGGGCTGTAACAGGCAGAGAGGGGGTTTGGAAGGGATCTCCTTGTCTCTGTTCAGAGGCATCCTTCGTGTCTTATTTCACTGTCTCCTTCTTCAAAAAGGATTTCGCTTTCTCACTGTTCAACACTCCAGTTTGAATGTATATTCCATTGGTAATGAATCTATAAACTTAAAAAATAGGAAGATTTGTTAATTTCAAAATAAAAATAAGAGAGTTGAAGGTTTTTCTAGCTTTTGTGAAATAGGGTCTTTCTGTTGTTTGTCTTTTGAACTTTAAAACAGATATTCTAAAATGGACCTTTTGCTTGTTTTTAACAGAAGCCTTCTACTGAAATCAGAATTTGGGAGAGACATCTAGATTATCTACCTTCTACAAACATGTTATAGGAAATTTCCTTTATCTGGAAATACTGGAAACTGAGATATTCTGATTAATTGAATACCCTACTTAATCAATCCCAAAATATTTCTCAATCCTGTCCTAGACAACAGGGGAAAATCAGAAGAATGTTAAAATACAGTTGGGTGTGAAAAGTCTAGACACATGTAATCATCTGTGAACAACTTTATAGTAGCAAACCAGATAAATCCTTAAATGGGCTCCTGAAACAGGCAAAAATACTACCATATCCCACTAGTCAATTTATTCTCCCATGCTCCAAAATGAGAATTCAAGATTTCTTCACTCTCCTCAAAACTCTGATTCACTGCTGTGGCTGCCACTGCTGCAACCCCTAACTTCATCTACCCGTCCTGACCTTCCCCCTTTCCACCTACACTGTTCTCAGAGGGCAATCTTAACTCGGACTTCATAGGAGAGAAGAAAACATAGAAACCCTCAGAAACTTCCTCATCCTCTTGATGCCAAATATATCAACCTACACCCATCTCTTCCACTCCATTCTGATACAACAAAGGAGTTATCCTTTTCCTACCAATCCCTCCAGGGTGTGATGAAACCTGCCCCCCTTTCCAGAATTCCTAAATAGCAATATTCTTTCTTATGGTTTTTTTTATTTCACCTTTTCCTCACTGCCTCCATGAGAATTTCCCAATAGTCAGTAAACATCTTCAAGACTTCTTTGCAAAAATGAATTCTCTCAACTATCATTCCCCCACAGGGACTGTGCTATCTTTCTCTCCCCCTTCATAGACATATTTTGTAGAAGAGTTATCGACACCTGCAATCTCCACTTCTTCAACTCTCACCCACTCATCAACCCAATCTGGCTTCTATCCCATCATTTCATCAGAAGAGCTCTAGCTATGGGTGCCTGGGTGGCTCAACGGTTAAGCTTCTGACTTCAGTGCAGGTCATGATCTTGCAGTTCATGAGTTCAAGCCCTATGTTGGGTTCTGTGCTGACAGCTCAGAGCTTGGGGCCTGTTTCAGATTCTCTCTCTCTCTCTCTCTCTCTCTCTCTCTCTCTCTGCCACATGCACTCTCTCAAAAATAGATATTAAAAAAATTCTTCAATAAAAGAATTTTAAATGTTAAAAAAAAAAGAGTGCTAGCCAATATGACTGATGTGCTCTATGTAGCCAAATTCAATAGGTGTCCTCAGATAGCTTTGTCATTGATAACAATAATTCACAGATCTATTTGCTCACAGGGTGACCAGACTCCCCAGATTTGAGTCATATCTCTACCACCTGATACTTCTCTGCCTCACAGAATTTATTGAACCTCTCTAAACTATGATTTCCTCATAAAGAATATAAGAATAAATAACCTCAAAGACCTGTAGATGTCAATTCATTAATTCTCTCACACACATATATAAATTAATTACAATAGAGCCTAGAAATCATTATTATACACCCTGCTCAAATTTTTCTTCTGAACCCCTAACTCACATATTGAATTGCATACTAGACATATTTCCACATGAATGTCTCAGAGGCAATGTATGCATTCTCTGTGGTTGTTGTCACAAAGAATCAAAAACTTTGCAGTTTTAAAACAACTTAAATTTATTAGTTCACAGTTCTGAAGGTGAGAAATTTGACAAGGGTCTCAATAGGCTAAAATCCAGGTATTGGTGGGTCTGATTTCTTTCTGGAGGCTCAAGAGGAGAATCTTGTTTCCTTGCCTTTTCCAGCTTCCACCTGCATTCCTTGGCTCATGGTCCCTTCTCCCTTTCCAAGACTAGCAATACTGAACCTCTTTCTTCAACTCTCTTCTGCCTTCCTCTTCACTTTTCTTGAAATTTAGATGTAATTCACATACCATAAAATTCACTATTTTAATGCATAAAATTCAGTAGGTATTCATATATTTACAAAGTTATGTGTCACTGCAAATTGCAGAACTTTTCCATCACTCCAAAAAGACAGCAGTCATTCTTCATTCCTCCTTCTCCCAGCTCCTGGCAACCACTAATTTACTTTGTGTCTCAAGACAGATTTGCTTATTATAGAAATATAAATGGTAACATGCAAATTATAGCCTTCCATGTCTGGTTTCTTTCACTTAGTTCATCCATGGGTAGCACCTATCAATACTTCAAGGTTCATACATGTGGTGGCATGTATCAGTACTTCATCCTCTTAATGGCTGAAAAATATTCCATTGTATGGATATATACCACATGTTTATCCACTGATAACAGTTGATGAATATTTGGGACATTTGCACCTTTTGTCTACTATGAATAATGCTGTTATGAACATTCATGTACAAGTTTCTGTATGAACATGTGTTTTCAGTCCTTTTGGGTATAGATCCAGGGATAAAATCATATTCTAACACTACATTTAACCTTTTTGGGAACTGCAAACAGTTTTCCAAAGTGGCTGAGCCATTTTACATTCCCCCCTGCAGTGTAAGACAATTTGTTTCTCCAAATCCTAACACTTGTTATTCTCTCTTTTTTAAATTAATTAGTTTATTTTGAAAGAGAGAACACGTGAGGGGCAGAGAGAGAGGAGAGAGAGAGTCCCATGCAGGCTCTGCACTGTCAGCACAGAGCCCTTTGTGGGGGTCAATTTCACAAACTGTGAGATCATGACCTGAGCTGAAACCAAGAGTCAGATGCTTAACTGACCAAGCCACCCAGGTGCCCCTTTTTTAAAATTTCTATAGCCATCCTAATGGCTGTGAAGTAGTATCTCATTGTGGTTTTGATTTGCATTTTCCTAATGACTAATGATGTTGAGTATCTTTTCATATGCTTTTTGGCCACTTATATAACTACTTTGGAGAAATGTCTACTCCATTTGGAGAAATGTCTACGTGGTACTAGATCCACGTCAGATTTATGATTAAAAAAATTCTCCCATAATATGGTTTATCTTTTTACTTTTTTGATAGTGTGCTTTAATGCAAAAAAAAGTTTCTAATTTTTGTTAAAGATTTTATTTTGGGGGCATCTGGGTGGCTTAGTCAGTTGAGCCTCCGACTTCAGCTCAGGTCATGATCTCACAGTTCTTGGGTTCAAGCACCACATCCAGGGGAGTGTGCTTTGGATCCTCTCTCCCCCTCTCTTTGCTCCTCCCTTACTTGCTCTCTCTCAAAAATAAATAAAGCATTTAAAATTTTTTTTTTATTTTTAAGTAATCTTTTCACCCAGCATGGGGCTCAAACCTACAACACTTAGATCAAGAGCTTCTTGCTCTACTGACTAAGCCAGCCAGCACCCCAAAAAGTTTCTAATTTTGATGAAGTCCTATATAGCTATTTTATCTTTGATTGCTTGTGTTTTGGTGTCATTTAAGAAGCCATTGCCTAGTCAAAAGTCATAAATATTTACAGCTATGTTTACTTTTAAGAATTTTATAGTTTCAGGGTGCCTGGATGGCTCAGTCGGCTAAGTGTCCAACTTCGGCTCAGGTCATAATCTAGCAGTTCATGGGTTCGAGCCCCGCATCAGGTTTTGTGCTAATAGCTCAGAGCCTGGAGCCTGTTTCAGATTCTGTGTCTCCCTCTCTCTCTGCCCCTCCCCCATTCGTGCTCTGTCTCTCTCTGTCTCAAAAATAAACAACAACAAAAAAATTAAGGGTTTTATAGTTTCAGATCTTACATTTAGGTCTTTGATTCATTTTGAATTAATTTTTGCATATTGTGTGAGAAAGGGGTCCAAATTAATTCTTTTGTGTGTGGATTTCAAGTTGTCCAAGCACTATTTGTTGAAAAGACTTCTTCTTCCCCCATTTGAATGGTTTTGGCACCCTTGTCCAAAATCAATTGACCACAGAGATATGAGTTAATTTCTGGACTCTGATTCTATGCCACTGATTTATATGTTTATATTTATGGCAGTATCATACTGCTCTGATTACTGTTTTTCTGAAGTAGGGTTTGAAATAAGGAAGTATGAGCCCTTTAACTTTGTTCTTCTTTTTTAAGATTATTTGACTATTTGGAGTTCCTTGTAATTCAATATGAATATTAGGATCAGCTTGTCCATTTCTGTTAATAAATAAATAAGTAAATAAATAAATGGCAGTTGAAATTTTGATCTGTAGGATCAAATGATATACTACTTCACAGCCATTAGGATGCCTATAGAAATTAAAAAAAAAGGGGGGGAGGCTCCTGGGTTACTCAGTCAGTTAAGCATCCGACTCTTGGTTTCAGCTCAGGTCATGATCTCACAGTTTGTGAGATTGAACACTGCATGGCGCTCTATTCTGACAGTGCAAATTTTGTATCTGTAGATTAATTTGGGTGGTATTGCCATCTTAACAATATTAAGTCTTCCAACCCATGAGCACTGGATGTCTTCCATTTACTTAGGCATCCTTTGATTTCTTTCAGTAATGTCTTGGATTTAAGTGTACGAATTTTGTGCCTCTTTGGCTTAGTTTAATTCCAAAGTATTTTATTCTTGTTTATGCTACTACAAGTGAAATAATTTTCTTAATTTCAGTTTTGGATTATTCATTCTAATGTATATAATAGCTTTTTTGCAAATAGAGATGGTTTTACTTCTTCCACTCCAATCTGTATTCTTCCCTTCCCCACATTGAATAGATGTCATAAAAGCAGACGTTCTTTCCTTGTTCCTGATCTTAGGGGGAAAGCTTTTGGCCTTTTGCCATTAAGTATGATATCAGGTGTGGGTTTTTCATAGATATTTATTAGTTTGAGGATATTCCCTTCTGCCTCTAGTTTATTGAATATTTTTGTCATGAAAGAGTACTAGATTTGGTCAAATGCTTTTTCTGCTTCTATTGAAATGATCATGTGAAGGATTTTTTCTTTTATTCTATAATATGGTGTATTTCATTGATTCATTTTTTATGTTACAACAATCTTAGATTCCTGGAACAAATCCCACTTGGTCATGCTGTGTAATTCTTTTTATATGTTGCTGGATTTGGTTTACTAGTATTTTGTTGAAGATTCATAGGGATATTGGTCTGTAGTTTTCTTTTCATGTGATGATGTCCTTATCTGGCTTTTGTATCAGCGTAATTGTGATCTTATAGAATGCGTTAGGAAAGGTTCCTTTCTCTCTAGTTTTTGAAAGAGTTTATGAAAGATTGGTGCTAATTTTTCTATAAATATTTGGTAGAATTCACCATTGGAGCCAAATGATCCTGGGCTTTTCTCTGATGTAAGGTTTCCGATTACTGATTCAATCTCCTTGCTTGTTATAGAGCAATACATGTTTTCTATTTCTTCTTGAGGCAGTGTTGGTAATTTGTATCTTCATAAGAATTTTTCCATTTTATCTAGTAATCTAATTTGTTTGCATATCATTATTCATAGTATTTCATTTTAAGCGTTTTTATTTCTATATGGTTGGTTAAAATGTTCTCTCTTTCATTCCTAATTTTAGTAATTAAATCTTCTCTTTTTTATCATGGTCAGTGTAGTTAAATGTCAGTTTTGTTGATCTTTTCAAAAACTGACCTTTAATTTCTTTGATATCCTGTGTTATTTTTCTATTCTCTATTTTATTTATTTCAGCTCTAATCTTTATTCCACCCTTCTGCTTTCTTTGGGTTGATTTGCTCTTCTTTTTCTTATATCTTAAGGTAGAAGTTTAGATTATTGATCTGAAATATTCCTTTTTTTCCTCACAGCTTAGAGCTATAAATTTCCCTCTGTTTACTATTTTTTTCCTATTTCCCATAAGTTATGGTATGTTGTGCTTTTACTTTCATTCATCTCCAAATACTTTCTAAATTTCATTGTGGTTTCTTCTTGGAATTACTGGTTCTTCAGATGTTTTGTTTAATTCCCACATATGCGTATATTTTCAAAATTTCCTTTTGTTTTTTATTTCTAATTTCCTTCAATTATAGTTGAAAGAACATATTTTGTATAATTTCAATCCTTTTAAATTTATTGAAATGTGTTTAACGTAATTGCCTAACATAATGGTCTATCCTGGTAAATATTCCATGAGCACTTGACAAGAATATGTATTCTGCTGTTGTTGGATGGAGTGTTCTATAGATGTGTTAGGTCTAGTTGGTTTACAGTGTTATTAAAATTTATTTCCTGTTGATCTTCTGTCTACTTCATTATGGCAAGTAAAATATCAAAGTCTTTAAGTATTACTATTGTATCAATCATTTTTCTGTTCAATTTTGTCAGATTTTGCTTCATATATATTGAGTCTCTGTTAGGTACGTATATGTCTATATTTGTTGTATATTTCTAGTATATTGACTTTTCATCACTATAATATATCCACCTTTGTCTCTAGTATTATAAATTATAAAAATAATTTTTATTTTTAAGTTTATTTTGTCTGATATTACTATAGCCATTACAACTCTCTTTTGGTTACTGCTTACAAGTATCTCATTTCTATCCTTTCACTGTTTTTTAATGGTTATTTATTTTTGAGAGAGAGAGAGAGAGACAGAGAGAGAGAGAATGAGCAGGGAAGGGGCAGGAAGAGAGGGATACATAGAATCCTAAGCAGGTTCCATGCTGTCAGCACAGTGTCCAACATAGAGCTCAAACAACATGGGGCTCAAACTCATGAGATCATGACCTGAGCCAAAATCAAGAGTCAGACACTTAACTGACCAAGCCACCCAGGTGCCCCTCTATCCTTTCACTTTTAATATATTTTTGTCTTTAGATCTAAAGTCTAAAGTCTCTTAGTCAGCATACTGTTGGATCATTTTTGTGGTTGTTGTTTTGTTTTTAAATCTATCTGCCAATCTCTGTCCTTCCCCCCATCTCTGTCTTTTAACTCAAGAATTTAATCCATTTACATTTAATGTAATTATTGATAAGACAGGATTTACTATCTATAGGTATGTATTAGGTCTATAGATAACAAATTTTATTCTATTCTATATTGCAGTTTCTTTTATATACGTTTTATGTCTTCAGTTCCTCAACCACCACCTTCCTTTGTGTTAAATAGATACTTTGTACACTATGTTAATTCTCTTATAGAATTTATCTTTTACTATATATCTTAGTTATTTTCTTAGTGTTTTCCTTGGGGATTACCATTAATATCTTAAGGTCAGATCATTAACAACCTTAATTCCATCTGTAACTTTAATTCCCTTTTCCTTTTTGCCATATAACAAAATTTATTCACAGGTTCTAGAGATTAGGATATGGAAAGTTTAAGGGGACCATTATTCTGCCTACTACAGGCAACTAAAAATCACCATGTCCAAACCTTCTCATTAAATGTTGCCCACAAATACAGAATCACGTGCGCACACATGCGCAAACACACACACACACAAACACACACACAAATAGATTCTACAAAATAAACAAGTGAATGACAAACTCCTGGTACTCTTCCAGTGCTTCTTGTATCTCAGTGTCTGGCTGAATCATTTGTTATTGTGTAAACTAGACCTAGGAATTATCTTTCACACCTTCCTTTCTCTCATTCTCCAAATCTCATTCATCATCAAATCATAGTGCCTTACCTCCCCTAAATTTTCTGCATTTCTGCATTTCTACTTCCATCACCCTAATCTAAATCATGTTTACTAATCTTTTCCTTATTATTATGCCCTAAGAAGCCTTTTAAGGCATTTTTTTCCAATTGCCCCATCCATAAAACGTAAGCACAACAAACACACTGTATAGTTGTAATTTATATATAAAAATAGCAAATATATTAAATATAGGAGTTTTTTATTTATTACAGGATTAAGAATGGATGAGTAAAATTTCCAAGTTAAAAGAAAATTAGGAAAGCTATCAACATTTAAATAACTTTAAGACTATACTTGCTGAGTAACTCTTTTTTAACAAATAAGAAAAATTATTAGCTATCCATTACAAACCAGGTAGTCTGATAAATGCTTTTGAAACTTGTCATTTAATCTTTTTTATAATATTTAATTTTTATCAAAGTTGTATATGTACATTGTTTTAAATGTTAAACAAAGCTTGCTATGGAAAGTAGCAATCCTCTACTTTTATCTTTTCCTTTTCCCAATTTACACTAGGTAAATTTTAATGTAATTTACATGCTTATGTAAATCATAATGTATCAAATATATGCATATATGCAAATGAGTGATTTCTATAAATACATACTATTAATAGACTTGGAATCAAGTTATTTTTTAATAATTAAATTGTATTTTCCAGCAAAAGTATAACTTTAAAAACTGAATTAATTTCTTAAAAATTATTTTAGTTAACTTTTGACTCTTGCTTGATATTGGAAAATAAAATTTAACTTCATTAGCTACTAGATATCTATTCATATATTGTTAAAATTTTTCTTTTCATCTTTTGACAAGATGAATGGTGAGCTGGTTAACTTCTGTCAACTTGACAAACAATTTACTTTGCTTAAATAACAAAATATAAACTGATTTTATTTAATTTTCAAAGCCCAACTCACACACAAGAGCATTAAGATCAAACATAAACAATATCTACAAGGTAGCCAAAAGCAGCCCATACCCATGCTCAGACAATCTCCTGCAATAATGAATTCAAGATCAAATAATCCTGCAAGAGAAAGTCCCTAATTACAGCCATATATTCCTGTAGTTATGTAGCACTGATCTTGCATACACTTTGTGTATCATCCATAAATCCGATGCCAATGTTGCTCATGTAATACCTCAAAACGACACTAAAACCCAAAGAGAGATATTAAATATTGAGGTATAAGATTTTATCAATTAGAGCTGAGCTTTAGAGGGTCACAAACTATAATAATAATAGTTAAGATTTTTTCCCGAATGAACAAATTTTTGCCCTGTTGGGAGTAATATCACCCCTATGAAGAGTTCATGGTCTAAACAATTAGCATTTATCACTTGCATTCCTAAAATAATCTCCCAATAGTTCTCAATACTTCCTTTTTGCCTCTCTGATCTGTTCTTTGCAAAGCTGTCAGAATGATTTTCCAAAACAAACTTTGATCACCTCACCTCCCTCAATGCTTTCAGCAGCTCTCCAAATACAAAAAGGCATAACATTGCCTACAAATTATGCATGATTCGGTCCTAGTTCACATAATCTCCTATAATAACCTCCAACCCTCTCTGTATTCCAGCAATATTGCCCTTTATTTCATTGAACCACCCTCTCACCACAGGGACTTTGCACATGCTGTTCTGCCTGGAAGAGTCTTCTCTGCCTTCTTTGCTTATTTAAAGGCTATTCCTTCAGACTTTTGCTTAATCATTCCTTCCTCAAGGAATCCTTTTCTATTATTCCCAATGTTATCAAATCCACCTTTAATAAACGGTAACATCACCATATCCTCCCTTCAATAACACTCATCACAGTTGTAATTTTATATTATTTGTTCTGTATGTTCTATAGTCCCTAAGTTTTATGTCTCTTTTTTCCACTAGTATCTCCCCAGTATCTAGCATAAATCTGGCACAAAGTTAAGTGCTCAATAATTTATTGAGTGAATCCATAATTGATGAATTGTGCTTTAAAGAACTCAAAAGATTAACTAGTTTGTACAAGTAAAAACACAACAAAACAAAAAACATTGAGATCCATACCATAATTGTAAGGAAAGACTTGATGAAGCAAAATTAAAACTATAATAACAAATATAAACCATAAAAACAAGAATTATGAGTCTATTCCTTGAGTCTTTTATTATATTGTATTCCAGAAATCTTATTTTAAAGTCCAATTAAGCAAATCATGTTTGACTGAGAGTTGCCATATTGTCACCTTAGAATGCTATCAAATGTACTAAAGGCTAAAACTGTTCCAAATATAATTAAGTCTTTGAAACTTCTGATCACATCCTGAGAACCTGCAGTGCCTTAGGGACATTGTTGCGAACCACAATTATCACAGCACAACTCAGCAGTCACAGACAACACGAGCTTGCTTTCAGCGATCTGTCAAAAATGCTGCACCAGTATTCTGCCTCCCAGCCTTCTGCTGTGTCTGAGCTGACGACAATACCCTGGCATACAAGCAGGCATGCAGAAGTAGCTCCTACAAGCCTTAGGGTGTGAAGGCAGCTACTAACCTCTATCCACAAAAAATGGCCTTCATGCCATTTATGGCACAGTGTTTAATACTGTCAATGCTGAGGACAGCATTAATGTAGTGAAAAGAATGACAAGTTTTAGTTGGAAATTTGGGACATAGTCCTATCCCCATCATTAACCAGTTGCAAGAGCTTGGAAAATGCACCTGACCACATTATACCTCTGTAGAATGTTAAACCAGATAAGTAGTTGAAACATTTCACTACTAAACTCTCCTGCTAATAATTTTTAACCATGGGCCTTGCATATCAAAATATTAAGTTTAGAATAAGTCATTTAGTGAGCAATAATTGTTTCATTTTTTGTTTTGCTAAAAATTCTGACAAATCTCCAAGGGGGATTAGGAATGGTGGCCACACAGACGGGGGAAGCTGTGGGAGGCAGAGGGCAGTGTAGGTGACTGGGCTAGAAGGAGATGTCACTTTCATCAAGTAATTAAGCAACAATTTGATGTCCTCTTTTTATAGAACAAAGACCCATAAAACTGAGCACATTAGGGAGAAAAAAGCCCAACAAGAGTATGATTTTGTCAAGGCATTTTGAAATATTGAAAATAGCTCATGACATCCCATTACCTTTGTAATTATTCAAAGATCTCAGACTGGACACACTGCACAAGATGATTCCCCCAAGTCCCTAGAAAAAGTGCACTTCAAAATGAATTTCTATTTAATGAATTTAATGACTTCATTAAATGAATTAAATGACTTCTGTAATCAAGTTAGGGAAATTTTTTAGGAGGGGGCCAGTCATCCCTTATCCATGTGAAATTATATGTAAGAGGTCAAAAATATTAAATTATGTAATTGAAGGGAAAAATATTTTTCTTGCAAATATTCACTTTATAAATATTTTCTATCACTGTTTTAAATTTTTTAAATGTGTATTTATTTTTCTGGGAGAGATTGAAAGAGAGAGAGGGAAAGTAGGGGAGGAGCAGAGGGAGGGAGAGGGAGACACAGAATCTGAAGCAGGCTCCAGGCCCTAAGCTGTCAGCACAGAGACTGATGTGGGGCTTGAACTCACACACCCTGAGATCATGACCTGAGCTGAAGTCGGATGCTTAACCCACAGAGCCATCCGGGCGCCCCTGGTATCAACGTTTTAAAGTCATTTACATTATGCATTCTCAGTGGGGCACTGTTGCACCAAACAGGACAAAAATTGTTCCTTTGGGAGTGTTGAAAAAAAAAAACCTTAATATTACAATGGTATGCGGCTCTCCAAAGTGCAACTCTACCTTATAAAATATTATTCCTTAGTATTTCATTCCTTTTGTTGGGTTTTGGGTCCTTAGGAGTATCATATGAGCAGCATTGACACTGAATTCATGGAGGGTACCAAATGTATTCCAGGTCAGTTCTACAAAGCTATGGCTAATAGAAGGCTGTGAATTGAGGACTTTCTCTTGCTCAATTGTTTGTGATCAAAGTCGCATTGCAAGAGGTGGCCTGCACATGGCTCTGGGATGCTTTGGGCCTGGTGGCTATTTATGTTTGTTCCTCACGTTTTTGAGTATGGGTTGGAGTTTAAAAATTAAATAAAAGTAGTTCATATTTTACTGCTTAATTTGATAAAAATTATTTGATATATTACTAGTTATGTCAAGTGCTGAAAAGAAAAATTTCAACAATATCTGCATGATAAATTAGCAGCTAAATGAAAAGTTATATTTTCATCTCAAGCAAAAGACTAAAGCTTACTAAAAATAATTAAGAAATTATTTTAAACTTTTCAACAGCTTTACTTTTGCTGGAAAATAACACTTTTGAGTGATTTCTTAAAAAACTAAGCTACATTGCTATCATTATTATATATTTATATATATATTGCTAGGATTTGTCCCCTGTCTGGAATTTCGTTTCTTTTGGCTTTTTTTCTTCATTTAATAGCTCTCTTTTTTTAAAATATGATTTTCTTAGTTCATGTAATTTTTTTCTATTTAAGGATGGAAGTGATTGTCACACTTCCTACATCCTAACTGGAAAAGAATGCCAGTTGTTTTAATTTTGTCATTTTGATAAAGGGAAAAATCAATAGTATACACGGATTTTATAGGTTTGATTTAAACCTTTAAGGAGGAGGAGCATGTCAACATCTGAAATGAAGATTACTTCTCCAGTCTAAAGAAGACTGACACACTAGGTCATTTACCCTGAAGGGAGTCTCAGTACAGGGAGGTAGCCAAAATGAAATTTTTAGAAATGGGCTACAATGCTGGGGGCAATGCTAATTCTCAGATTGTGAGACATACATTCTTCCTATGTAAAGTCAGTTGCTCCTCACCTTGTAACCAAAATCTCTCATGGTTTCCTTTTAGGGTCAAAAGCAAAAATGAAGCCTCATTAGTCTTTTCTCTTTGGTCCAGCAGGAGATGTTAGTCAAAATAGTATAAAATGCTAGACTAGACCAAAGATCTACGAAGGGATTCTAGTAAATGGAAGAGATGGGTAGAATTTAAGGGATTTCTCCCTTGGACAGAGAGGGAGTCTATTCTATGTGAAGAAAAAAGTGCGCACAGATATTTAGGTGGCCAAAGATGCTAGCGTACTAGTTTTCTATTGCTTCTGTAACAAATTATCATGAACAGTGGTTTAAGATAACAAACATTTATTATCTTACAGTTCTATAGGTCAGCATGTCTCCCTGGGCTAAGATTAAGGTGTTGGCTGTCCTCCTTCCTGGAGGCTCTAGGGGATAATCTGTTCTTCTGCCTTTGCTAGCTTTTAAAGGCCACCTGCATTCCTTGGCTCATGGTCCCCTTTCTTCAAACCCACAAGTGGTGGGTTGGGTCTTCTTCAAATGGAACTTTTCTGAACCTCCTTCTGGTTACATCTGCCTTCTAACCATAGCCAAGAAAAGTTCTCTGCTTTTAAGTTTTTATATTGGGCCCACCTAGATAATCAATAATAATCTCCCCATCTCAAGGTCCCTACTACAAAGTCATTTTTTCTGTGAAAAGTAACATATTCACAGGAATATTCTGGGAATTAGGATGTGGATATCTCTGGGGGACAATTATTCTGTCTGCCATAACTAGTTAAACCTCAATATCTATTTTCCTCTTCTTCAAAAGTAGAAACTCCATGTTATTTACTGAAAGCAGGGAACATCACTGCTCAGAATGAAGACCATGCTTCCCAGCTTCCTTTAATATGTTTGGCGTAACTAAATTCTACCATGGGATATAAGTGGAAGTGTGCTATATGCAGCTTCGGGAAGCTGCCTTAAAGAAAGAGAGAAATTCTCTCCCTTTCTCTTTTATCCTTCCTGCTTACCAAAATGAACACATAAGGAA
This sequence comes from Cryptoprocta ferox, assembly GCA_028646485.1. NCBI lineage: Eukaryota > Metazoa > Chordata > Mammalia > Carnivora > Eupleridae > Cryptoprocta > Cryptoprocta ferox. The sequence goes on from CM053577.1 coordinate 76,436,223, forward strand.
TGAAGCTGGATCAGTCATCTTGGAAGAGGACACAGAAGCTGCATAATGAGGATGACAGAGTAATGAGATAAGAGACAGAATCCCAGTTGGTCATGGAGTTACCATATCAACCCTGTGATTTTTAATGTGAAGAAAATTAACTTCTATCTTCCTAGCCTCTGTTAATAGGGGATCTTGATGCTCAGTCAAACATACTCATATCAAATACAGGGTGCAATGACATTGACCATTCAAAGTATACAAAATAAGATAAATAGGTAAGAAAGGAGAAAGAGGGTCTTGGGATTTCTCCAGGCTTTGGCGAGCTACAGGAAAAAAAAGTCATAGTTGTAGCCGTAGAATACAAAACAAGAACAAACAAAACAGAACAAAACAAAACAAAACCCTCAAGAAGATAACCAAAGAGACACAATAAAGGTATAAGGTTCAAATACAGCAGACTTTTCCACTGTAAGAGCCTGTTCATTATTTTTCTCTGCAAACTTTGAAAGAGTCAAATTTTAATTTTAAAAGTGAAAACCTTATCAGTTTTCCCTAGGGGAAGAAAAGGACCCCAAAATCTCACTGGCTTAAAATAACAAAGGCTTACTTCTCACTCACTGTACATGTTCCACGCAGGTCAGCAGGGAGCACTGCTCATTTCAATAATTCAGGGATTCAGGCTGAGGAAAGCTCATCTTAATGTGTGCCTCTTTGTTCATGGCAGCAGGAAAAAGACAGTATGGGGAATCATACACTGACTCTTAAAAATGGTGCTCAGCATAGCACACTATTCACAATAGCTAGGAGGTGGAAGCAACCCAAATGTCCATTGGCCGATGGATTAATAAGTAAAATGCAGTATACTCACATAATGGAATATTATTCAACCTTAAAAACGAAGAAAATCCAGGGCGCCTGGGTGCCTCAGCCAGTTGAGCATCTGACTTTGGCTCAGGTCATGATCTCACAGCTTGGGAGTTCGAGCCCCACATGGGGCTCTGTGCTGACAGCTCAGAGCCTGGAGCCTGCTTCACATTCTGTGTCTCCTCTCTCTCAGCCATACCCCCCACTCACACTCTGACTCTCTCTCTCTACAATGGAACACTACTTGGCAATGAGAAAGAGTGAAATTATGCCATTTCATGGATGGAACTGGAAGGTATTATGCTGAATGAAATAACTCAGAGAAAGAGACATCATATGTTTTCACTCATACGTGGATCTTAAGAAACTTAACAGAAGACCATGGGGGAAGGGAAGGAGGAAAAAATAGTTACAAATAGAGAAGGAGGGAGGCAAACCATAAGAGACTCTTAAATACAGAGAACAAACTCAGGGTTGATGGGGGTGTGGGGGAGAGGGGAAAATGGGTGATGGGCATTGAGGAGGAGGACACTTGTTGGGATGAGCACTGGGTGTTGTATGTAAGCAATGAACCACAGGAATCTACCCCAAAAACCAAAAGCACACTTTACACACTGTATGTTAGCCAATTTGACAATAATTACAAATAAAAAAATTTTTTGATAAAAAAAAGGAAGAAAATCCTGTCACATACCATAACATGGATGAACCTTGAGGACATTACACTAAGTAAAACAGGCAGTCCAGACAGACAAATACTGCACAATTGATTTCATTTATATGAGGTACCTAGAGTAGTCAAATTTCTAGAGACAGAAAGCACAGTGGTAGTCACCAGGGGCTAAGGGTAGGTAGGGGAGAAAGAGAAGTTGTTGTTTAATGAGTACAGAGTTTCAGTTCTGCAAGATGAAAAAACTATGGAGATCTGTTTCATAAGCATGTTCATGTGAACATGCTTAACACTACAGAATAGTACACTGAAAAGTGATTATGACTGTAAATTTTGTTAGGTGGTCTTTCCCACAATAAAAAATAATGGTGCTCAGAAAAGACAAATGACACTTATGTTCATATTTAATTAGCCAAATTAAGTTACATAGCTACGCCTAACTTTAAAAGTGGGAGGGAGTGAGGTGCGCCTGGGTGGCTCAGTCGTTTGAGCTTCTCACTTTGGCTCAGGTAATGATCTCGCAGTTCATGGGTTCGAGCCCCACGTCGGGCTCTGTGCTGACAGCTCAGAGCCTGGAGCCTGCTTCTGATTCTGTGTCTCCCTCTCTCTCTGCCCCTCCCCCAGGCACACTCTGTCTCTCTCTCTCTCTCTCTCTCTCAAAAATAAATAAACATTTTTTAAAAATAAATGAAATAAAATGAAATGAAATAAAAGTGGGAGGGATAAAAGGATAATCCCATTAGAACTAAAGCTGACACAGTTGATAAACAGGACTGATTATTATCATAGTCTCCTCTTCTGGGAGTGAAATATTTCTTTCACCCTCCTTCCTGCAAACAAAATGCACTTATTCAATCCCTTTCCAGGGAAGAGAACTCAAAAGTCCCAGTGATGACATCAAGCTCAAAGCCCAGGATCTCTGGGTGATGTGTGGTAGTCTTTATATCAGAGAATAATGGCCTCTGCAATAGGTCCATGTGCATCTCCTCTCGATCCAGGGACTGTCCCTCCCTATGGTGGTGGAGCAGGATGAGGATGATGTTAATAAATACTCATATAAAAATAGGAAAAATGGGAAGCACATGGCAGTCACTGGCCTATTACAATTCTGATACTAGACTGAGCAGAAGTTTCAGGCCTCCTACCCCAACGGTGAGGAATTTTCCCCGAATAGGCTTCATGTAAGTTTCTTAGGAGGGGCTCCCCTGTCTATTCAACTCCATGGTACGTGGATTTTCCCTTTCGGAGGCTCCTTCTTTTCCATTACCCTTCTGGGCCTTGTCTGAAGTAGGCACTGAAGAATATATCTGCCTTAGAGATTAAGCAGTTTTCTCAGCAGACTTCTCATCCATCAAAGGTAGGGAATCTAAGGGTCATTTTAAGTCTCAAACAGCCACAGTGGCATTTAATCCAGGTTGGTGCCTCTTTTAGCAGTACAACCATCTTCCAAACTTATATGGGTTTGACTTCTTACCTACGCCTATGTTTCCTTTCTAGACATATGCCTTTGTCATATTTCTGTGTTCTCTTGCCCCAGTGCCTGTCTCTGTCTCCCTTCTCCTCTCTCTCTCTCTGTCTTCCTCTCTGTCTCTGTCTCTATCCCTCTTTTTCTCCTTCCCTCCCTCCTTGCTTCCCTTCTCTTCCCTTTCCTTCCTGGTAGGTTCCTTGAGCCTAGTAGTGAGAACACCTTTCCACCTGAACCATTTCATGTTATTTTGAACCATTTGGTCCAACTGAAAGGAATTTCAAGCCAGCACACCCTACCTAATACATGTTCAGTGAATTGATCCTTGCTACAAAGCTGAGTTTTAATAGTCCCTTGTGGCTCAAAGTATCAATTTTACCCTTTAATGTTTGGGTTGAGAAGCAGTTGCATTTGAATCCCTGAATTTGTAGACTCACTAGTCTCTCCTTTTTATCCTTACAAATGGACCAATTCTTCTCCAAACTTATCTGTCTCTTGTATTTTGCCAAATGCAGTTGATAGCAGCCAGTTAAATGGGAATAATCTCTTCCCGAAAGTTAGGTAAGTTAGGTAATACCTTTGAATTTACTGCAGGCAGCACTTGCACCAAATGTTTCACCACTAGAAAATCCATCCTCCAGTCTTCAACAATGGTTTCTTTGATTCTCTCTGACCAGCTGTTAAGTCAATGCCACATATTTTAGGCTTTATTTTATTATTAAAACAGCACCCCAAGCTCTTGGGTTCTAAGTTCTATGTCATTTTGGAATAAAATAGATAATCTTGTGGTAACAAATCCCCCCAAATATCAAAAGCTTAAATAAAAGGTTTATTTTCACCTACGTCCCATATCCATTGGAGGAGACTTCAAAGGGCTCTGTTCACAGTGGTCACTTAGGGACACACATTGACAGTCTGCATCTCAACATCTGCTTCTATAATCACAGATTCAGATAGAAGAGAGGGTGCCCCTTAAAGCTGGAAATATTTCATAAACAACACTAATAGAAATGCTATAGCTCTGAATTCAGATGCAGGGAACAGAACTCACTGTACCTAACTTAAGGAGGAAGAGATACATTTAAGGAGTCAATGGCTCATGGACAGTAGGGAGGACTAAAGAAATAGACTTGACATTGAACTTTCAGGAAACTCCCCCAAAGTCACACCCCAGAACCAGGTCATCAAAGGAGCTGTGCTCTTTCTGCAGTTGGGACCCCACTTGTGTCAAGCCTCCATGATAATAAAAATACTTTCCCAATCAGGAAGCCACTATCGTTCCCCATTCCAGACCACACCACACCTGCTACAGTGTATGTTTACAGAGTGGATACAGGGAGTCCTGCCCATCGAAACCCACAAAGCCGTGCCTGGGATCTCTGCTGATATTGTTGCAGGAAAACAGAAAGCAGCAGACACAGCAGACGTAGCCTAGTGTGGCCTCCTCCTAATTTCCACTTGCCAAATTTCACGCTAGTACATCTAATTGGCCAAATCCAAATCGCACCCAAAACCCAAGCTGCAGTGGGCTCTGGGATATGCTTTTTAGATTCTAGCATCTACAGTACAAGGAGGCCTACTACAACAAAGATGGAGTTGAACAAGCCAAAATATCCTGGCATTAGGCCAGAGTTTAGGGCAGCACATTCTACAGCAACAACAACAAAAGTGTTTGTAATGTTTATCTCTGACTCTTTTAAAGTAATTTTAAGAGGTTTACACTAAACATTTATAATCAGGCCTTTAGGGATTCAGGGAAAGTTAAAATTTTTCTGTATTCTCTTTTATAATCTATGGGGGGTATAATATACTTTCTTCAAACAAAATATGTTAAGTAATATGCTGCAGGCATACGTGCATTCTCATAGTTTACTGTCTCCGATTTTCACACCAATTCTATGAGGTAGTGTATCAGTTAGGGATTGTATTCAGCTGCATGTCACAGGCACCCACGTACAGTGGCTGGAGCAAGCATGGTGTTTATTTTCCATGCATTAAAAAGTAGTAGAGTGATACAATCCAGGGCCAGTCAGGGCCCCGATACCCATCTTTCTCTTTCATCCTTGACTTGTGGCTCTCATTCCCTTGGACATAAGATAGATGTTCTACTTCTGGACATTATTATCAACTTCCAGGATGGAAGATAGGGAAGAACAAAGGCAGAAGGCAGTTGTGGGGCTGGGTCTGCCCCTGTCCCTGTTACAGGTGGTGTTTACAGCACTACCTTGTGACTTTGGCACATATCACATTCACTGAAACAGTGTCACGTAGCAACCTCTCTCTGCTGGGGAACTGGAGAATTAAAGTATTTTTTTTTTTCTTTTGGCCAGGCCCATTGCCAAAATCAGAATTCTGTCAATAAGACAGAAGACTAGTGTGAATACTGGGTTGGTAACTAGCAGTGTCTGCCTTGGATAAACACTATCATCATTTTACAACAATAATAACAACAGCAACAACAAAACAGAGTTCAAAGAGGTTACATAATTTGATTGCAGCTCAATGCTTGGGATTTTGAGTTCAAGCCTTATGACTCCAAATTCAGGGTTTTGGGATAAGCATTTATGTAAAAAATAGTTAAAACTTTAGAACATTTTTGACATATATATAAAGAGGTAAATTGGATTATTCAGAAAAAAATTTTTTTAATTTGTTAAAGGTTCCATAGAGCAGAAGTGGGAGTAGGAATAAGAAAGGGGGAAAGGATGAGATTTTCTGTGGGAATAACACAATTCCATGTTTTAAAAACAACAACAAAAACAGCAACAACTCTGTGCTTAAAAGCAGCCTTAAAGATTATGCCACGTTTCAGGCTAGTTTTCCACTGCTTGGTAAAAATGTATTGCCTTGAGAATTATGATAGTTGTTAACCAAGCTAACCTGAAAAATCGTCTCCAATTGCCATATGGTGTTTTCCAGAATGATTCTCATTTCTCTAAGCCTGGATTTTGTTTATTTGTTTTCACTGAGAAAAATAAATGATCTGATCTGCCCTGAAAGGCAGGACCACTGTGAATAGTGACAGGAACGGGGCTGTTGGATGTTTCTTGCAAGATTCCAAGGATTCTGAGGTTTGAAGGAAATGCAGAAGACATTGGACATGGGTAGCCAAGCTCCCCAGCTTAGAAGGCAGGGTGTGGTCCTGACTGAGATTGTACTGGCTATGGCAGTAGTCTACAAGAATGTGTAACTCCATCTGAGAGATCTGCAGCAACCCCTAACTAATCTCTGACACTTTGCAGCTTGTGGCTTTTCCCCAAAGGGAGAGATATGTGTCTTTTCTTTGCTGTGTCTTTACGATGAAGCTTCGAGAGTCCCTTCCCTTAACTTTCACCTACTTGAACATGGCTGGATCTTGGCACCGGACATGCTATCAATCTGGCAGAAAGGGATGGCTGAACAAATGTAGCCCAATCCCTGGTTCTAGTTACTGAGCATGGCTAATTCATCCCCAAATAATCGTTTGGGAGCTACAAAGAGCAAATTAATTACACTCTGATGAGTTTAAGTGGCAGCAACAAGAAGAAGGAGAGGTAGATAACACAGACATTGAACGTGAAAAGGACTGGCGTTGGGAAAACTGTGTAGAACACACATAGGGTAAAGAATGTGCACACAGATTAAATTTGATTGAAGGCTGGGAAAAAGAACAAGTTGGTTCCTGTTGGAAGATCACAGAATGCCCTGGCCCCCTCGCTGTTAATACAATTACAAGGTATGCTTGTACAACCACTGAAATAATAAAACACTGAAAGGGTGTGGTTCGTGGAGGTTTAGGCAGGTTAGGTTCCCTTTGAGGATGTGGGGCCAGGGAATTTAATCTTGTCAGAAGCTCAAGGAGCCGCCTAGAGCGCTGCCTGGGAAGATAGGAAGAGGCGCTGTTCTAGGGACCTCAGGGTATACAGTTTTCAATGACCCCTCAGCCTCCTTGCAAGTCAAGGAGGGAGTCAGCATGGAGTGCCAGGCAAAGCTGGAACTGAGGAGAGATGAAGCACAAGCGCAGGGTGAGGCCCAGGGTAGGGAAATTTCACCCACAGAATTGTGCTCCTTCTCTGGAAGCGTGTTAAGGAGGCAGCAGCTTTTTACATCATTCGAATCTAAGTACTGGTGGTCAACAAATAGTTGTTGAGAACTAAGGTCGAGTCTAAAATTCTCAAATTCTAGTATAAGAATCATAGGCGAAACTTGTCTGAAGTGCAGATTTCCTGGTCCAGTCATGAAAAATTCTGATTCAATAAGTTGGGGTTAGGGTCTGAGAACCTGTATTATCATCAGGCAGCTCCTAGGATTTGGGATTCTTGGCTCTTAGACCGTCCTGGTTACTTTGTAAAATTAAACATAGTCTCTTTAAAAGTTAGCATCCAATCAAACTAGAGATTTGACTGATAAAAATACAAACAAAATCCAGTATTCCTTTGCTATCTCTTGTCAGTTGTTTGTGATGTTGTTTTGTTATACTCCTGAATTCATTCACTTCTGGAATTCTTTGGCTGATTTCCTGAAGAACAATGATTTATTCCGGGATTATCAGAAGCCAGTTATCAGAAGCAACAATATATAGATTCTAGATATTAATTCTCCAGCAATGTGCCATTAGTTACAGAAAAACCCTGCCTGTGCCTGCTTGAAAGAGGGAAGTGACAGATCAAAAGGGAGGTGATCCTATCCCTTCAAAATTGCCTTTCAAGATTTGAAGATTAAGCACCTTTCTTCCAGAGGAAGAAAATGCTGGAACCCCAAAGATCCACAAGATTCATTAGGGCTGTGAAGTAGCTTTAAAGTTTTTTCACCAACACCCATCTTAAAAATACATTTCAAGTCACAACCTAGAACACACACACATAAACACACACACAAACACACACATGCACATAACTATATATGTACATGTGTAGTGTGTATGTTTATGTGGGAATGTATGAAAAATGTTTACATTTTATAAAACAGTACTTACCTTTACCGTGTGAAAACACTCTGATATTTTCCATGCTCTGCCCTTTCTTTTCTTTTCCCCTCTCCGTCTTTCTCTTTCTTAATGATAGTCATGATACCACCAATGGCTTTGTCCTGCTGTTTGAAAAATGCTGAGGTAGGTTTAGGATTCCAACTGTTTTGAGTAGGAAAGAAATGGAGAGGAATTGGAATTAGAAAAGAAGTTTGTTCACTAATTTTTCTTTCTTTTTTCCTCAGTAGTAAGCCCCTTCATTTATCCATTGTCTGTCTTCGATAAAATAGTTTCATCTTCTAGAGAAGACTTTACTGGCTTAGAGGTTGTTGTTTCAAAGCAAGAGAAACACTCAGCAGAATATACTGCCAAACAAATGAGTCTTTACTTCTTACCACATAGACCTTGCCACCTCACTGTCTTACATGTGGCATGCTCATTTCTGCTCAGGTGTCTTTATCTCCTAATCTGAAATTCTAGTTACCCACTAAATCATTCTCTTTGCCTACTCCTCTTTCCTCCAGAAGTCTGTGCTTATTTTCTCAGATCTTGGAAGCTATTGAAGGTACAGGGAGAACCCTCTATTCCCTAGTGTTCTGCTCAAGCAGGTGCAATACACTTCAAAGGAAAGAGAATTGATGCTGTTATTCATTTCACAACTAATCTGTTATTTTTGTCACTTATAAATGAAGAGGCTCAAATGACCCAAGGCTCCCACAATCAACTTTCTTTATCCAACTAGCAAGGTTTTTTTTCATTGCAGCTATTTTATTATGTGCAGTAAAAACATTCACAATTTTGTTTGTTGTTGTTGATTGTGTAGCCTTGTAAAATATAAACTAAAGAAGCCAACTTTGCACTTGCCATCATAGAGGGAAAAATTCACCCTAGACTACCTTTGGAGTGAAACCTTTTCGTCTCCGTAAAGGAAAAAAATTTCAACCTGGATTACAAATGCTACCGAGCATCCTTCCACACATATCTTATTAAAAATGTCTTTACTGGCTTTTTTCTTAACCACCAAGCATTTTGCAAATTAACTCTCTTCCAAGACACTTCTATTATATCTTTTGTGGTAAAATTATTAACCCCCAAGTTCATCCAATTCTTAAGCAAAGAACTGGTTTTATTCGAATTATTTTTAGTATCTTGTGATCCACTGAATGCCTGAATGCAAGAAATCTATCAAAGACAACTGGAAACATGTCAAAATGACCAATTTGAAAAACTGGGCAATATGAGTATAAAGAATAGTAATAATAGCAATAGATTGAAGCATACCAAATACATAAAAATCCCATGAGCTCCTAAAAATATTACAAAAAGAAAGTCATTGACCACTTCTGGAGTTTGCAAGGATGCCAATTTGTTATTTTGAAAATTAAGAAAAAATATAAGCATTAAAATTAATTATTTAACGACATTGTTTAATGCATATTTGCAGCCCTCGGCATGACCAAAGTGAATTTGGCCATGTTTGTGGTGTAAGACTTCAATACATTTTCCTATGATGAGAACCTTTGCCTTTTAATATGATTATGAAACTAAGCTTGCCTAATTTTGCTTTTTCTATGACTTCGAAAGAATGAAATTATTCAATATGGCCTTTTGTATTTGACTTATTTCATGTAACATTTTGTTTCTGGCATTCATTCATGAAAGAATATTTTATTCCTTTTAATTGCTGAGTAATATTCTATTGTATATGGTTACCATGATTTGCTAACCCATTCACTGGTGCTTTTCCTGTATCTGCTGAAATGATCATATTGTTTTTTTCATTTATTCTATTATTATGGTGAATTACACTGATTTGTTTTCAGATGTTGAACCAACTTTGAATTCCTAGGATAAACCTCACGGGTCACGATGTCTTATCATTTTAAATGTTGTTGGGTTTGATTTACTAAAATTTTGTTCAAGATTTGTATGTCTATGTTTATAACGGACATCAGTCTCTAACTCTCTTTTCTTCTGAAGTCTTACACCAGTTTTAGTATCAGGATAAAACTGATCACATAAAATAAATTCGGAAGTGTTTCTGCAAAGCCTGTTTAAGGCTTTGTAGAACTTTGAGAAACATTAAATCATGTATATTTTAAAATATGCTTATTTAAATATGTTTCAAATGTAAAATAATCTGTTCTGATCTTGTTCATTCTTCGTCTAATTTCCATAACAAATATATCCTATTCATCTTTGATCCTAGTTTAAAGTTGGCTAAATTAAAATAAACATTAAAAAAAATTTCTAAGGTGCACCTGGGTGGCTCAGTCAGTTAAACCTCCTGGGACTTCTGCTCAGGTCATGATCTCACCATTTATTGTTTAAGCCCCCAGTAGAGCTCTGTGTCGACAGCTCAGAGCCTGGAGCCTCCCTCAGATTGTCTCCATCTTTCTGCCCCTCCCCACTCACGCTCTGTCTCTCTGTCTTTGTCTCTGTCAAATATAAACAAACATTAAACAATTTTTTTGAAGTTGGCTGAATTAGTGAGTGATTTGTAATCACAGATTTTAAGCTACTAAAGCTAAGTAATTGTAGAGATTATTGTCACTAGATATCTAGAACGGGAAACTGAGACCCTTAGAAATTGGCACACTCTTCCAGAACAGGGTATCTTTTCCACTCTTACAGGTCTCCATCACGTAACATTCATTACAAGCCTTTGTGGGTAGGAAACCTATAAAGCGCCTGCTGTGCATATACTTACACTATAAAGTTTAATGTGTCCATCCTTACTTTTTCCTGCCTCTAAAGGCCCATGCTGTTCCTAGTGACACAATCCAAAGAGCGAGCAGCAAAACAATGAAACTCCAGGACCCTGTGGCTTGGAGGTTACTAGTTGAACTGGGCATGCCCAGTCACCAGGCAGATTTTTTCGATGAAGTGGAAACTACAACAGCGCTTACCGTGTGCGCGGAGGTGGGCGTGTCCTCGTGGAATTTAGAATGTTGCCGGAGCCAATGGGGCCTCGCGGCCGGCTGCCGGGGCTCCTCATTGGAGGAGCGAGGAGGCGAGCGAGTAGAGGGCCCCTGGAGGGAGCAGCGGAGGTGCAGGTCGGAGAGGCCGGGCTACGCCGTGCCCTGCGCGTGAGCAGCTGCAGGGGCAGCGGCAGCATCCAGCGGCCGTGTCTGCAGTTCCACCCCGTTGCTTTACTTTTTAGCTGCACGAACGTAGTCATTATGCCGAAGAGAAAGGTAAGTCTTACCAAAAAAAAGATGTCAAAGGCCTTCAAATTGTGCTTACAGCAGATCTTGTCATTGCAATGGATTGCGCGGAATGCGCTTGGTAGTAACTCGGGATTTGCGAGTCTTTTTTTTGCTTCTCCACGCTTGTTTTCAGATGCCTGTTGCAGACATTCCTCCTTTCCTCCCTCTCTCCCTCCCTCCGTCCCCATGGATTTCTGAATGTTACTTTCTCTCCAGCGCCGCGGCGTCCCTTCTTTTTTGAACTCCTACTAGCTGGAATGGTTTCCACCTCGTACAAGAAGCAAAAGCGCTTTCCATTCCCCCTTCCAGGAGGGGAGTTTCCTCTTTGAAACTGCCGGGTTGTGGAAAAGCAGTAATTGGGGGAAAACAAGTCCATGCATAGAGAGATCGAAAAAAATAAATAAGTCGGGCAGATGTTGGGGTTATTCCCAGGTGGGCCTAGCCCACGGCTGGGCGCGCCGCGTTGGCTCTGAGGCCAAGAGAGAGGGAAAGCCATGTTTAAAATAGCACTCACCCCCCTTCTCGCCTCCGCTGCAGACCCGTATGTACCAACTCCAGTGTCAATCAGGGCTGGGGACTGCGCAGGCGGGGCCCGACTGCCGGGACCTGCGCGCAGTTCGCGGCGGGAGCGGCGGAGTTAGCCACGCTCCGGACGGGACGGCGCCAGTGGCGCCCACTCTGGCTGCCAAGGGCAGGGGTCACCGGGCCCACTCTGGTGACCCAAGCCCAGTAGGGAAGGGCGGGGTGCGCGAGCTCCGGCGTCCCTCGGTGCTCACCGGGAACTGGGATCTTTTTCGTCTCAGCTTCGGTTCCTTTTGGACTATTACGTCCCCTTCCGCGCGGGTCCCGGACACCAAGTATCGCACACCGCGACGCACGTTTCCGTCGGTGCCTGGCTTGGACCCAGTCATGGTCCCGGGGAGGGAAGGGGAGGCTTGCCCCCACCCTGGGAAAACGGGTGTGTAGTGGCTGTTCAGGAGAAAATGCTTTGGACCCTCCCACCGCCTGCCAGCCGTGTGAGCCAGTGAGTGTATTAAATTTGAGGCAAAATTACAAATAATATCCTGCTTTATCAATTAAAGACTGTGGACTGATTGGTGTAAGTGAATGCGTTATTTTAAAGTATCGAAGTTTTAAAAATACAGAAGGTTTTGCTTTCTTATCTACCATTACTAAGAATTTGGTGGAAACTTGTCTCCACTTTTAACAAATATAACAGAAGTGGTTTTTTGGTGTTTTTTTTTTTAGAGTTTATCGTTCACATACTATGTGCTTCGTATTGTGGGAAGAATTTGACTTGCATTATTTTATTTACTCCTCAGTACACCCCATTGAACAAGGGCTTAGAGACATGAGCTAGCCAACATTTCACCAACCAGTAACTAGTAATAACAAAGGTTTAATTAGGTACGGTAGGTTCAGAGTCCTTACTTTCAAACATTATTCACCTATTTTTTTTTTCATTTAGTGGTGGTAGGTCATGAGGAATTTAGGAAATGCAGAGATTCCCAGCCCCAGAAAATGGATGGCATATTAAGGGTATTAATACTTGAGATTCATTATTTAAATTTAATATTTATGAAAGTATTGTTTTTCTAGCCCTATTTTACTAGAACTAGAATATTTAAAATGATGCCACCAATTTTGGCATTTTATCTGAGGTTTAATGACAGGGTTGGGAATTTAGTAGAGTCAAATTGTTACAGAGTGAATTGGTGCCATCCCCTTTACTGAGAATTATTAACAAATTTAAATGAACAGTAACTTAGATATGAACAACAAACCTATTATTATAATGGACCCTGATGTGCTGGAGTCCTTGTTGTTGAAGAGCCAAAATTGGTAAAATCATTAGTCTTACCTTCCCTTGCTGTCCACCTCTCTTAAGGAAACAGAAGGGAAGAAAAGAAGAGGAACTGTCTTTTGGTTATTATTTTATTTCCCTGGAAGGCAAGAATCCCCCTCACCCCCCCATGAAGAAGCTAGCCAGCCATCCTGGGACTAGAGGCAGACCTGTGTACAAGTACCTGAATATCATCCCTCAGGACATCAGAATATTCTTCACAGATGGAAAACCTGTCCTTGATTAATAAGAAGGCTCTTCATTTGTACCTGGAGCACAAAGTTGATACCTGAAAAGAAGCAGCCACAAATTAAACATAGCTAACATGGTCATCCAATCTATCAGTCAAACCTTAGAGCTGCCTCATAGAACCCGGGAGTTTGCTGGAGCTTACATTTAGGTAAAGCCTGCCTGGATGCAAAGAGAAGAACTGAAAACAGTCTGTGCCTAACTCTTCGAGATATGTAAAAGCTGGGGCAACTGCTAAAGCATTTACATACTACTTCACATTATTTTTCTTGACTAAAGGTACTACCTGTTCTACATTATAATATGTTTTAAGAAAGTGTCCCACGATACTTTTTTTTTTTATCATCTTGGCCCTTTTTTTTCAACTTTTCCTAAAAATCAAGAAAAGGTATTTAATGAACACCTGTTTAGGCTGTTCTGTAGAGTAGAATCTGGAATCCTAGCACTGATTAGTATTGTAGGGATACATAGTTTGCTCTCATGGAGCTTATATTTAATTCGTTGAAGGTGACGAGTAGCAGGCACAGAACACTGAAAAACATTGACTGTATATATGTGCCAGAATATATAGTATAGGTATAGGTTCTAAACGCTGTTGGTCTGATAGGAATAGAAGGTTGAATTTGGGCTGATCTTGCAAATGTGGGTAGGACTCAAATGTATAGAGCAAAACAGAGTCATTTTCTGTTATCAGGCATTTCAGTGCCTGTTCTGATTGTATCTCAACCAGACCTCAACTATACAACTTGAAAGCCATAATATTCACATTAATATAAAATGTTCTTTTATTTCTTAATCATATCTTTGTTTTATCTCTTTGTGTGTGATAGTTATAGCTATATTAAACCAAATGGGTTTTTTTTATAACTGCTGTAGAATTTTTTGAAGCACTCAACAATAAGGAGTTCTTTAGTTAACATTAAATCTCTTTCTGAGTTTGTAAAATATGAATGAAGTTCAGTTTCCTGTATTTATTACCTAATGGTGATGGGCACCCACCACCTATTAATAGTGAGTGGCATAGCAGGGAAAATGATAATATGCATGAATGCAGTGGTGTAAGATAATGAGTGACTGAGTTCTAGAGTGTTCTGGTCAGACATCTATGAATGCCTACTGTGGTCACGTTGTTATGAGATGATACGATGTTCTACAAAGAGGCGTCGGAGCCAGTGAGGGCTGGAGTCATGGCCTGGCATGATTAGCAACAGCAAACACATTTTCACATCCTTCTTTTTATTTTTCCAGTATCTCATCACTAGACCTATTGGGAATATCTCGTGTATCATATCAGAAGTTCTCTAATGAGGCAGTTGTCCATGAATTTGGGGTGTAAACATTAGTGTTTCTTTACACACTTAAAGGCTTAAGGAAGAAAAGGCTGTCTGTCTTTAGGTTTGAATTTTGAAATTAGGTTTTACCTCTTTTCTTAAACTGGAAAGGCCCAACAGTGCTGGGCTTGGCACAGAGGATGCTTATTCATCCAATATTCAAGGTTTCTGGTTAATGTTTCAAAAAAATATCACATGTCAAAACACCAGAGACAGACTCTGGGAATGAAAATACAGATGAATGTGACTACACGAAAATGAATATTTCGGTATGACAAAAAGAAAAACCTATTGTTAACAAAATCTAGAAACTTAAAAACTGGGAAAAAATATTTGTACCACATATTACTAAAAAAAGTTTGCTAGTTTAAAAATGTAAAAGAGCCTCACATGACCATATGGAAAAGAGGTATATCCTTATCAGAAACTAGCAGACCCAAATAGATGAAATGTTTAAATTTGCTAGAAATCAAAGCAATGTGTATTATTAAGAATAAGGAGATGTGATTTTTAGAAAAACCAGTCTGGTAAGAAAGATTGGAAGTATCACTGCTAAGTGCTGAATGGTACTGACAGCAGTCAAGCAATGTGGATGGGAATATGATTTCCTTTAAAAAGGGGGGGGGCTTTATTTGAGGTATGATCTGCTCCCCATAATATCCACTCATCTATGCAAATCAGTAATTTTACATACATTTATAGAGTTGTACAACATTACCATAATCCAGTTTTGAACCATTTCCATCACTGGAGAAAGATTTCTCAAGTTGTTTACAGCCAGTCCCTGCTCCCACCCCAGTCCCAGGCAACCACGAATCTACTGAGATTTGCCTTTCCTGGAAGTTTTATATAAAAGGAATCAAAAAATATGGAGTCTTTTGTGTCTGGTTTCTTTCAGCATAATGTCGCTGAAGCCCATATGTGTTGTAGCATGAATCAGTACTTCATTTTTTTTCTGTTGCCCAGTGATCTTCTATTGTTCATCCTTTCACAAATAGATGGACATTTGGCTTGTTCCAGTTTTTAGTTATTATGAATAACGCTGCTGTGAATATTTATATGTAAGTCTTTCATGGGCACATTTTCATTTCTCTTGGGAAGTTTCCTTAACTGTAGAACTGGTGGGTGGCATGAAAGTCTATTTTTAACGTTTTAGGTAACTTCCAAACTATCTTCCAAAGTGATTGTACATACCATCAATGGATGAGGGTCCTAGTGTTCCTATTGTCAGTTTTAGTTTAGTTTTTTTTTTTAAGGTTTTCATTTATTTTTGAGAGAGTACAAGCGGAGGAGGGGCAGAGAGAGAGGGGAACAGAGGATCCGAAGCAGGCTTCACGCTGACAGCAGTGAGCCTAATGTGGGGCTCAAACTCGCAAACCACAAGATCAGGACCTGAGCTGAAGTGGGACACTCAACCGACTGAGCCACCCAGGTGCCTCTGATATTGTCACTTTTTATGCTTATAGCCATTCTAATAAATTTAATTTATATATCCAAAATAATTAATGACGATGTGCATATTTTTGTGTGCTTACCAGCATAATGTATGTCTTAGGTGAAATGTCTATTCAAATATTTTTGCCTGTTTTTTAATTGGCTTGTTTGTCTTATTGAGTTGTTAGACTTCTTTAAATATTCTAGATACAAGGCCTTTATTAGCTATGCGATTTATAGATACTTTCATCCAATCCATGGCTTTTTGAAATTTGTCTTAATGATGGCTTTTGAAAAACAAGTTTTTAAATTTTGATAAATCCATTTAGTGTCATGTCTAATAAATCTTTGCCTAATCCAGAGTCACAATTATTTTCTCATAAAAGTTTTATAGTTTTACCTCTTAATATTTGGTTCTGTGATCCACTTTGAGTTAGTATTGTAACTACTGTGAGATAAAGGTTTAAACTCTCTTAATCTCTCTCTCTCTTTTAAAAATTTTTTGGGATGTTTATAGTCAGTTTTCCCAGCACCAGTTGTTGAAAAGACCATGCGTTTGCCACTAAATTGCTTAGGTATTCCTGTGGAAAATCAGTTCATCATAAATGTAAAGGTTTCTTTCTGGGCTGTCAATGATTTTCCATTGTCTATATGCCTGTCCTTATGTCAGTACTGCATTATCTTGCTTACTATGGTTTTATAGGAAGATTCGAAATCTGGTAGTGTCAGTCCTCCAACTCTGTTCTTCTTTTTCGGAGTTGTTTGTGTATTACATTCTTTGCATTTCCATATAAATTTTAGAATCAGCTTATAAACTACAAAAATACCTCCCTTGACTTTAATAGGGATTGAATTGAATCTGTGAATCATTTGGGGGTAAAATAGCCTTTTTAACATACTGAGTTGTCATGTGCCATCCAGAAATGCTTACTGAGTTTAATTGAGTTAATATTGATATGGGACCTGTGTTTGAGTAATGGCTCCAAAATGGCACGGTTGTACATTTTATTTATTCATTCACTCATTCCATGTTAAATAAACATTTATTGAGTATCACCTTTATGCAGAGTATCGCCATATTGGGAGAATAAGTGAACTGGGTTTTTTTCCAACCCTTTTTGAAGTGAATGAGTAAATGCCCTTATTTTTAAGGATCTTTTAGTCTGATAGGGTAGGTAGTATACATATGTAAATATTTGTAATTCATGTCAAGAAATGATAATGAGCCACAAGAAAAGATACACACATTCAAAGCTTTGGCCAGACCACATGTCTGGAGAAAAAATACTGACAAGAAGTTGTTTGGTTAAAAGGGTTGGAGGTTACAGCTTTTTTTTTTTTTAATCTCAAAAGGATCAGTGCTAGTTTGTTATTAAGAGTGATCTGTCATTGGTTTTTCTGTGAAGTCTTGCTTTCTTTGAAATATGAGGAAGTTAAATTCAAGGCCTGTTAACAGTTGAGATTAGATCGTATGCAGTAACTACCCTCCCTCCTTAGTGCCTTTCTTTTAACTACTCTCTTGTATTTTTATTTTTATTTTTTTACTCTCTTCTGTTTTCAAGGTGGTTGTCGGACAAGCACCATGTTTCTAAATTGGGACACATTATTTAATTACCTAATTTAGAATTAACTTTGTAATCTTCCTAATTTGACTTGACCGTGAAATATATGATGGCTCTGATGTTTTTTATATCCCATGCACCTAGTGCAAGTAGTATAACTATTTGTTGAACAAGTGCATGAGTGAATCATTTCCAAGGGAAGAAAGTAGTTAAGTTTAATTATTTCATATGTTTCTTGAAGAGGTAGTCCAGTATGGTTCTGACATGTACTGTTTACTAACTCTATGATTTAGGGCACGTTACTTCACTTCCCCCTAAACTTCTAAGTTCCTAATCCTCTAAGACTCAGTTTTCTTGTCTATCAAACTGGGATACAAATATGCTCTACCTCATTGGGTTGTTGGAGGAGTTAAATGAGATGGTGAAACCGGAGTACTTAGCATAGTACTTGCCATGTGTAAAACACATGAGGTGTTCATTATTGTGATAATGATCTTTTCAGTTATTCAGAGAACTACAGTGAAATCCCATGCTTCCATTTTGTAGGAGGATAAAATGGCTCACACAGTGGATAGGGAACAGGTAGATCACACAGTTTAATTAACTGCAGTTACAGAAATAGATGTTCAACATCTGAATGACAAATGTAGTGTTTTTGAAGGAACATAAGCTTTAATCTGGTACATTTTTACAGGGTTGGGTTTTCACAAAGAAAAAATATGTTTTAAAATATCTCCATATAACATTAAAATTCCCTTGGTAAATCAGTTATCAAGTGATCCTCTTTTCCTATATTTTCCACCTAAAACACTGCTTTTGTTTACACCAAAGTTAAATATATTCCACTTTCCTGCAGGGTACAATTTGGAAATGGTGACTGAAATAAACACCATTTAAGCTGTCTGCTTTCACAGTACCTAGTATGTTGAAATATGATGTTAGTCTCCTGAGTAATTTAAAAATCAGTGTTGAAGATAACAAACCAAATCAAAATGTTGAATTCCTTTTTCACTGGCTGCTTATTTTTTGTACATTTCACGGTCTTAGAAGAGTTCAGTCAAATCAAGTATTGGTTCCTGCTTCATGATATTTATTGAGTCCAGTATTATATCCTGTGGACACATTCAGAAACAGGGCCATTTAGACATGCCCAAGGCAAATGCATATTTGATCACACATAAAGTAAATGATACACATATTCAGAAGTAGGGAAACAGAAAAAACAGTTCAAAATTGGTTGCAAATTTAATGTTTAAGGGAAACATAGCAGTAACAACATATAAATATATGTATTACTATTAAAGTTTAAATAGCTACCATTTATTAAATGCCTGGATGTACCAGACCGTAGCTATTATATGCTTTATATTCATTAGATACCTTAGTTTAAACCAAAGTATGTGAAGCTACTAGAAACAGGGAAACATGGGAAGTATTATGGTGTAATTTCATATTATTTTGTGTTATTCTCACAACAGTTATGTGAGGCTATTCTCATCTCACAGATATGATAATGACAGCCCCAATGAATGACATTTAGATGGCTTTCTAGAACTCGGGCACTGTTCTGAGCACTTTGCATTAATGAACAGAATCCTCCCAACCACCCTGTAAGGTATGTACTCTTCAAACTGTGGCCTTACAGAAGGCGCCCATGATAAGAAATGGCCCAGCTGGGATTGCAGTCCTGCCAGTCTGGCTCCAAAGCCTGTGCTTTTAACTTTCAAGCCTTACGGGCTTTCTCATATACAGAAGAGAATATTGGGATTTAGTAAGATTAAGGAATTTCCCCCAGGTCACACAGCTAGGAGGTAATAGATCCAGGAATTCTAACCAACCGTCTTTATCCCAGAATTTTGCTCTTAACCATTACTCCACAGTACGTCTCATAAGTGTTTATTTTTAGGAACCTCATGTAGTTTTTACTTAAACTAAGATGTCCAATGAATGAAACAAGGAAGAATCGAGAGTTATATAAATACGTAAATGTTCCTTTGATTAAAATGTTGTCTTTATTAAGACATAGGCTGATGGCCATTTTTTCTCGGTGCCAGTAAAAGGTACCCAAGAAGTATTATTTATGATCATGCCCTAAAGTTGGCCTCAGGGTCCAGGCCTCTGCTTCTGAGAGAGGCACATACATTATCCTGAAGCCTTCTGGTATGCTGGTAGCTAATAGACTATAGTGTCATATACAAGATATATATGTATATAGGAACAATTTCCTCACCCAAGTATTAATATCTTTGAGTGTTGAGAGTCTAAGACTCAATATTTCCTCAAATTACAATAAACTGCCGGATTTACTATTTCCAAGATATATTGTCTTGATTAATTTGTTCTTTATAGGATAATAGAGATATTCTCCTGTGATCAGAAACACGTAAGTACACTTGGATATTATACAATATCTTGAGAGATTGTCAGGTAAATATTAACATTACCATTACTTAAGCATTGGATTTAAAAAATGAGCAGATGCTTTTGTTTTTGGAACTCTTGGAATAGAATAAAATCTTTATAATTTGGAAAATCTATTGAACCTAGGACTGAATGGATTTTTATTTCAGAGTTCTGGATTACCAATTAATTAATGTTTAATTACAAAATTTATTTTTTTAATTCTTAATGTTTATTTATTTTTGAGAGAGAGAGAGAGAGAGAGAGAGAGAGAGACAGAGCATGAACGGGGAGGGGCAGAGAGAGAGGAAGACAAAGAATCCAAAGCAGGCTCCAGGCTCCAAGCTGTCAGCACATGGGTCTCAAACTCATCAACTGTGAGATCATGACCTGAGCTGAAATCGGAGGTTCAACTGACTAAGCCACCCAGGTGCCCGACAAAATTTATTTTTAAAAGGTATACTGTAAAGTGATATTATTTTAAAATTATATTTTGATTATGTGACCCCATGCAAAGATAAATACAAAGTCTACCCTGGGTTCCTTATTTATTTCTCTCTCTCTCTCTCTCTCTCTCTCTCTCTCTCTCGTGTGTATATATAAGCTCTGGTTTTTTACAATACTAGACAGAATTCTATTTTGTAGGAAGTCATGAGTAGTAAGCGTGGTGTATGTGGACGGTAAACATACCAAAGATTTGAGGTGATCAAAATGTGAAGCTTCAAATGCTCCTTCTGAAGTTCTACATTCCATATGATACATTCTTTAAAACTATATTCTTTCTGTTTCTCATTGCTTCCCTTTACCTCTTAATTATAATTTTTAATTTTATTATCCCCCTTTTTGTGGCCAAAAGTCAGTCACATCAGATATAGCTAATTAGTTTTGCAAAAATACAAGGAACATCGTAACTGTGCTTACCATTTGCTAGAAATTAATTCATACCTGGGCAAATAGGAAAATTAAGTAACCATCTGGAAAAACCCCTGGTATAAAAGTTAGAAGACTTGGGTCTAGTGTGGACTCCACCACTCTTTACCAGGGGAAAGTCATTTGACTGTTTGAACTTCTGCTTTTCGTCTCTAAAATGGAAATGTTAAGATTGCCCTTGTGTACTCCCACGGTATTGAGAGGACCAAATACAATAACATTGTAAAAGTACACTGAAAAAGGTAAAGTGCTGCAAAAATTGATAGAAAGGATATGGTGTTTTATCTTGTTTTAATAGATAAAAATACTTTCATCTGTGTATGTAACCATTTAGAAACCCAGAATAGTACATTTGCGTGCATCTCAAGATACAGTATTTTTAATGGGAAATTGTTTATTGAACATGACTTATTTTTAATTTGGTTATTTTTTGTACCTGAATACAATGTGAGATATTTTCCCTACAAGTATCCCTCAGAAAAGAGATAGTTGCTGTTTATTTCAGTTCATCCAAAGTCTTCTAAAGCAGAGTTTTGAACTCAATTATTTTTATCTCTAACAACAAAATAAAATTTTGGAAAGACATACTAGCCTGACATAACATTAATGAATGCAATTTGGGTTTATAGAAGATGAAATTAACAGACATCAGCAAGGAAGGAGGTAGCAGAGAAATTTAATATTAGTTTGATTATTAATCCTCTTAAAATTATATCTCAATTTTAAGTATTGGGTTTTTAAAGATTATTTTACAAAGCAGTGAAGGTTTGGAGGATCCCAAACATAGACCTTAAGGATGAATGAAAAACAATCAGGCTAATGTTAAATAATGATCCTGTGGCTTTCAATAAAAATTTTAGTGTCTGTTTCATGTGTCATAGGAATATCTGAATTTGGGGCACCTGGGTGGCTCAGTCGGTTAAGCGTCCGACTTCGGCTCAGGTCATGATCTCACAGTTTGTGGGTTCGAGCCCCGCGTCGGGCTCTGTGCTGACAGCTCAGAGCCTGGAGTCTGCTTCGGATTCTGTGTCTCCCTCTCTCCCTGCCCCTCCCCTACTCATGCTCTGTTTCTCTCTGTGTCGATAATAAATAAACATTAAAAAAAAGGAATATCTGAATTTAAGAAAACTACCTGTTATTTTAAAAAACCTTAAGAATTTCATGGGCATTGCCCCCATTTGGGGAAAAAATTAACACTGTGTTAAATAGTTGAGTTCTGTGTTAATTTTAGCAGAAGAGTGATAGAGTTTGTTATGGGCACATTTCTCTGGGTGGGTTATTTGGATTTTTTGTCCCAGAATTTCCTTTGCTAACCAGCTCACTATTAGACTGCTTCTTTTCTGTAGCCTTGGATTTATAACAGAAAACATAAATTAATTTTTAAAGAAAATTTGAATAATAATAAAGAGGTTTTAAAAAAATACTGGCTGGGGCACCTGGGTGGCTCAGGAATTTAAGCATCAGACTTCAGCTCAGGTCATGATGTCACTGTTCCTGAGTTCGAGCCCCACATCTGTCTGTCTGCTGTCAGCGCAGAGCCTGCTTTGGATCCTCTGTCCCCCTTTCTCTGCCCATCCCCTGCTTGCACTCTCTCTCAAAAAATAAACTTGAAAAAAAATACTGGCCAGCAAGTTAGAGAAGAATCACCTCAAAGTAATACCTTCCCTGGGTTAAAAGAAGTGATTATTGGTATATTTGCACTGTTACATCTGCTCCCCACTTCCCTGCATTAGCATGGACAACCAGAAGTTGAGACTGGGTTTGTTCTGTGGCTGCTGGAACATGGTGACTTGAATTGCATACATAGTGTAAGCTCTCAGTGCACTTCACTTATAAAGCAAATAGCCCTTGTCACTCAAAGTCTTAGAAGAAAATCTCTAAGAGCCGACACTTACCAATCATTAAGACTTTTTGGAACTTTGATATAAGGCCCAGCACTTGTTGCTGAGAATCCCCGAGCCCTCCCCTTTCTTCTCTTGTGTAGCTTAGAAGCATGGCACAAGCCGGGTACTAGCCTCACATGTCCAGCCATCTGCCACACCCTCCATATCTCTCTGCTGTGAAAAGTCCACCGGCTCATGCTGTTTGAACTGTTCCCAAGCAACTGTTGAAGGGTATAAGGAATTTCCCATCTTCTCTAGTATCTTCCTGAGTTCAGAGAGAGAAAATTTGGCTTCTCACCACTGCCACCATCGCCGCCACCACCGGTGCCCCTCAGTCCAGAGGTAACTGCTATTTATTGGAAGAGAAACTTGGCAGTTGGGGAATTTTTCCTGTTGATTCCTTATGGATTGTCCGTGAAATAAAAATTCCAAGTTTCTTTTCTTGGTTTCCTGAAAGGACTGCTGGTCTTGTTTAGTCTGCAGTTGTGCCCCCTCAGTGCATTTTTGTGTCCTCAGGGGCAGGGCTGAGGCATGTCCGTGTAAAGAAAGAATGAGGATGGAACAGTTGGTCAGCTGCGGAAGGAATCTGTGCTCCCTGTCAGCTCTCCTCCTACACTAGCCCAAGGAGAGTTCTGCATCCATGTGGTGGTACTCTTGGCTTCCCATCTTGCCCCACCCCAGCGCCTTCATATCTGATGAAGCAATTATAAATGTTTTTTTTAATTTTTTTAATGTTTATTTATTTTTGAGAGAGAAAGAGTGCAGGCAGGGAAGGAGCAGACAGAGAGGGAGACACAGAATCTGAAGCAGGGTCCAGGCTCTGAGCTGTCAGCACAGAGCCCGACTAGGAGCTCGAACTCACAGACCACAAATCATGACCTGAGCTGAAGTCAGACACTTAACCAACTGAGCCCAAGCATCCCTGAATAGGTCTTGAACAGAAAAGGAAGAGGCAGTATATAAACCAGATTTATAAGCCATTTAAGAAGTACAGAAAAGGCTGTGAGTAAACTTAGTCATGGAATTTGTGTAAGAGCCCTGTTAAACTAGGCTTAATGGAACAAGTTTGCTTCTAGTCTTTTTTTCCCTCATTATTGACAATATTTTTATTTGAGAAAATTTTAAATACAGAAAATAATATAACATAGTCATCTACCCACCTCTCAAATTCACAAATTTTAATGTTATCATTTTGCTTCAGGTTTCTTTTTAATAAAATAAAATGTTGCAGGTAAAGTTCAGGTTTCCTTAGAAACATCTCCTTAGTCCCCTTCCTTTGTCAGCCTCCCTAGAGGCAACCATTATCAGGAATTTGTTGTGTATCTTTCCAGTCCATGATTTTATACTTCTATGGTATATATGTCATATATAAATCCTTCATGTTGATTGGTGCATGTTTTAAAATGTGTAAAACTGTAATCATATGCATATATTATTCTGTTTTTTCCTTCTGTCACTTGACATTATAATGGATAAGTATAATTTGTTTAGGTATATTGTGATTAGTAATGTATTTGGACTTTTTCTAATGACTTATTTTGTGTCTTTTTATTTGTCATTTGTTCTTTTCTTTCCTTCCTTATTGTTAAAATTTGCTTAATTCTACTCTTCTTGATTTGGGAGTTTATAGATCCTGTTTCTTACGTTAAAAATTTTAGTGGCTATCTTTAAATTTTAACAAAGTCTAAAATGATTTTGTGTCTGTATCATCCTCCAGAACAAAACCAGGACCATGTTTTACCTTCTCATCTGTTCATCCTTCTCTAATTTTTTTGTGGTTGTTATGGTGTAAAACTATGCCATTCAGTATGGTAGTCACTAGCTTTGTAAGGCAATTAAGCACTCTATAAAAAGGAGAAGCTGAATCTTTTCAATTTCAATTTTAACCAACTTAAATTCAAAATTTGTGTTAGGTACAGTTATTGAAACAATTTAAATATTTTTGGAACAACCCAGATGTGTGAAACTACTATAAACTTGATGAACTCCAAATATAGATCAGGTGAGAACCTAGCATTTGCATGGGGATGTGCTGTTAAGTGTTAAGTATGTGCTGCATTTTGAAGATTTGCTGTTGAAACTTTGTGAAATATCTCATTAATAATTTGTAAATTGATTACACGTTGAGGTGATAAAATTTCAGATAGATTCTGTTAAATAAAATATTAAAATTAATTTCATCTATTTCTTTTTACTTTTTTAATGTGGCTCTCAGAAAATCTGGAATTACATGTTATATTTCTATAGGACAGCACTAGTCTAGGATTTCTGTTGAAACTTTTTTAAACAGAAAAAAACATGTATTATTATTTACAAGTGATAGTTAATTAGATTTGTCAATATTTTATACATTACTTCTTACATACTTTGCTTTCATCTGAATTCATTTTTCTAATTGCTGAATTTGATTCTTTACTAACAGTTCCTTATTGAAAGGCTCTGCTGATGGCAAACTGTCTTAAGTATTTGTATTCTGAGATGTCTTTATTTTTCCTTCATTCTTTTCTTTTTAAGATTATTTGTTTTGAGACAGAGAGAGTGAAAGAGAAAACATGGGTGGGGGAGGGGCAGAAAGAGAATTCCAAGCAGTGCAGAGCCTGATGTAAGGCTCAAACTCAAGAATCGTGAGATCATGACCTGAGCCAGAATCAAGAGTTAGATGTGCTTAACTGACTGAGACACCCAGGCACTCCTATTTTCCTTCATTTTTAAATGATAGTTGACAGTTATCCTCAACTACTTGAACATTACTTCATAATTTGCTTAAACTTGTATTTGCTGGTGAAAGTAATTCTTTGTAGGTAGTCCATCTTTTAACTCTGATAACTTCTGTTTTTTAAATGTTTATTTATTTTGAGAGAAAGAGAACATGCATGCAGTGAAAAGGTAGAGCAGGGGAGAGAAAGAACCCCAAGGAGGCTCTGTGCTGTCAGCACAGAGCCCAACACAGGGTTCATTCTCACCGAACACAAGATCATGACCTGAGCCAAAACCAAGAGTCAGATGCTTAAACTGACAGCCACCCAGACACCCCTAACTTTGATAATTTCTAAGATTTTTCTTACTTTACTACAGTTTTACTACAGCATATTTCATGGTATTCATTTGTTTTGTTTCCATTTTGTTCCTTGGCATAAGTTTTTAATCTGGAGACTCATGACTTTAATTTGGAAAAATTCTCAGCCTCCATGTCTTTGCCTCAGATGTGTGAATGAGACCTTTTTGTTCGACCCTGGTTCTCTACTCTCTTGACCATTCTAGGTTCAAACTGGATTAGCCTAAGTTTGCTTTGCCCTGGGGAATGAGTTGAGAACCCCTCTGTCTTGGAATTCTTCAGGTCACATCTAACTTGCCTCATCCTTCCCATCAGCCCACCAGAAGGTTGAAGTACATCTGAGATCATTGCCATACACCACCCCCCCCCAATCCCCATTATCCCCTTTTCTTTGTCTTTATTCCTCACAATCTCTTGGGACAAAAACTTTGGCCTTCTGCTTCAATCCCTTCATACCATGCCCTACTTTCTATCTCTGACCTTATGGCTAAGTGTTAATGGTAGACCAGGCGTGTGATAAGACAGCCTGAAATGATAAGTCTTTTGAAATAGTATATCTGTTACTCTGCGCAACAAAAACAGATGACACGGTTACAGGGAGTCTTTATGTGCTCGCCTTTAAGGTTCTGTTGAATATAATTTGATACTTAATCATTTGGAATACTCATTAAGATACATGTTTCATTGCATAGCATCTGTATAACAATTCACTGTCTCTGAAATGCTCTAAACATCTCGCTTGATCGTAAGCATGACGCTTGGGGTTCAATGTCATCCTCTGTCATTCATGGATGAAGAGACTGAGCCACTGATCAGGTCACTGGCCCAGATCACAACAGCTCCTAGGTAGAGAGCCAACACTCAGACCCGGGTCCTGACCCGCATGCATGCTACAGTACCACACTGATCCCAGGATAAAGAGCAGTTGGCTTGTTTTGACTAAATTTGTTACATGCTTGTTAATAGAAAGCCCTTATGGAGAGATTGCCAGAGAAACCAGCTTCGCCTTGAGTTATAGCTCTTCACATTTCCAGTCTTATGTTCATTCATCTGAAGCCATTAATGTTTTCAGTTATACCTGCATTATTTAGGTGGCATCTTTCCAGGTTAGGCATCCACCTAATCTTTCCAGGTTTCTTTTTTTCAGTAATTTGCATCTGACACAGACATCATTAGGTCAGTGTTTAGAAAGTGATGTCTCAATTGTATCGCTGTCACTAATCAACTGCATAGAAGAATCTTGAAAATTTTGTCACTAACATCCATTTTTAACTTTTTTTAATGTCTGTTAGCATCAGAATTGATATCTACCAAGTGGCCTAACCGGATATGAATGAGAGCCCAGTACTTCTTGACAACGGAGGGTCTGATTTGTGGCCAGAAAGTCGAGTTTGCAGCATGGAATTGAGCAAAGCCAAATAGCCCACCTAGGGACTATCTTGATATACTTACACTTTCTAAGATTTTGCTGTCTCCAACTTGGCTGGCTAATATAGCAAGATGAGAAGTGGCATTTCCCTTCATGATAGAGAAGGTTCAGGGAAATGGGGAAAATGGTTGTTTGGGAAACAAGAAAGAACTCCATGAATGTGGGAGGTTATGGAGGAAGGTGAACTGACAGACTCTGGGTTAAAGGTTTACTGTGTCCTTTGCCTTGAAGAAAAGCTTTTGACTTTCTAAAAGACTTTATATACTTCTGGCCTATGTTTTACATGTTATTTTATAATCTAAACTTTTAAACTTAACATTATTTTATGTGGACTTTCTGTGTATTCACATAGCCTAACTTATTTTAATCCCATTGTATTAATAATTACATAGTTTCCTTAAATATTTCTCTGTTATTTACTGATCATATGAGTTGTTTCGAACTAGTCCATATTAGAAACAGTACAAATAAAATGGTATTTTTACAGTCTTTCTTTGTGTCCTGGTTCCAAAATTGAAATTACTAGATCTTTGTGTGATTAGTCCAGTGTGCCTTTCTCATATTGGCAGTTTGTTTTTTGAAAATATCATATTAATTTACTATGTCACCAGCCCCACCAAACAGTGGGTTTTATGATTTTTAAAACTTTTTTCTCATTTTATCAGCTGAGCCATTACTGCAGAGCTGTTTCATTTTGCTAAAGCCAAACATTAGGGCAGTGTCAGTTTGCTGCTTTCTCTTGGAAGCTCTGTTAATATCTTCTGCCCATTTGTGTCCTAGAGATTGGGTATTCACCTTCTACCTTTGTATGGTTTTAAAATGTGTGAAATAGTTTAATATTCTAACTAGTTTAATCATTTTCACCTTGTTTACTGTCTTTAGCCAGTAAAAATACATTGGGATCTGCAGCATGTGTCACATAAATCTAAGCATATTTTTCCCAGAGTTGTATGCCCCCTATAAAGTAGTCAGGTTTGAGCTGTCACCAGAGCAGTCAGGTGCTGCTCCAGGGGGGCGGATCGAAATTAGGAAACAAACTAGCTGGGGTGGCAGGGTGTTTGGCTGTCCTGCCAAGGCTGGGAATTTGGTCGAGATGCTGGAGTTGATAATGGAAGAATAATAATCCATGACACATTTGTCAAGTCATATCTAGAAGTGGGCTAGACATCAAAGCGAGGCAAGTACGGGACAAAAATATGTGCTCGGGCTGGGCTTTCTTAGCATCCTGCTCTCATCTTAGAGAAACAAAGTCACTGGAGCATGTGGTGGCTTACTGGCACCACCGCCACTGGCTCCTGGGTCCCTGTTCTTTCACTAGTGGTGGAATCGTCAACAATCAATGAAAATTGCTTCAGGTGAATGCACATTAAAAACAAGGGCTCATATCAGTTCTTGCACCACTCCTGGTTTAAAATTAGAGCAGTTACACAGATAAATGCTGTGTGTGTGTGTGTGTGTGTGTGTGTGTGTATAAAATGTATCCTCTTACAAACTTACTTTTTTTCCCACAAAATATCTGTTGACCTATGTGGTCCGGAGAATTGAAAGAGCTGTTTTTTCAAATCTGCCTCTAATGTGTGCTTTCCAATTTAAATACAATTCACTGAAATATTTTCTTTCTAGTCTCCGGAGAATACAGAGGGCAAGGATGGATCCAAAATAACTAAACAGGAGGTAAGTGTATCTTTGACTTCCTGTGTTTAATTATTTTAACTGGAATTTTTTTAATATCTTTAGGATTGTGTGCATCTGAATGAATACAATTCTGAATAAGGCTGTTGAAACTACATAAACCAGAGATTAAAGTGTCACTATGTAGTATCGCTTGGCCTAGGTAAATTTCAGTTGAGATCACTGATGAGACATTTACCGCTTACTATGTTGTTTATGTTTCTACCTGTCCGTCCTGCTGTCTGTTAAAGTAGATACCGAGAATTCCTTCTGGGCAAAGAGCGAGATAATAGGCAAATTCATCAAGGAGAACAAAGTCTGCCTTTCACAGCAAGGAAATGAAAGACTGTTGATTTAATAAATTCTCTGCTCCAGTGAGTGAATTATACATTTTTTTTTTAGTTCTGAATGTTTGCCTAAAAGGAGTCATCTCTAAAGTCAAAAACTGTGGAAGGGGACACGAAATGTTGAAATACTGAACTTTTTTTTTAATCAGGAAAATTCTTAGGGCTTGGGATAATTAATTAGGCAACAATGCAACAAAGCTCTTTGTTAAAATATAGAAACCTCCGAAAAACTAAGAAATTGAGAGAGATGGTTGCATTTACTCACTGTGGTAATATCATGAACCTCTAAAAGGAGATGGATGAAAAAGTAGCAAATCAGAGGCTAACTCTGATGACAGCCATTCACTTTTGCACAGAGCTTTACAGTGTGTGGAAAAACTGCAGCTCTTAACCTTGAACTTATAAACTAACAGAGGTCACGTGAGAGATAGAAACAGTATCTAGTTACAGATTCTATGATTGAGGGATTCATATTGTGGTTTAATAATTCAGAAGAATTTGTCATGCATAACAGAACCCCTCCACAAATTTGTACAAGGAAATTTGTTCTGCCAAATGGAAAACCTTTAACAGAATCTATAACTAAGTCAATGTAAAAGCCAAACAAACCAAGCTGCCTGTCACCAAGGCCCCACCATCCATTGACCCAGCATTCAGTGTCTCACAGAGTTTGGGAGGTGAAGTTTCTGATCCCAGGCCAAGTTACTAAACACATGCTAGAACCATCCAGAAAATGATAAGTGCTTGGATTTTCTTAAAAATGACAAAAATGTAATTTGTAGGACAGTTGGCTAAGTATAACAGATCTTAATGTTTTTAGATTTGGACACAGAATACATTTGGATTTTTCCTTTAGGAACTGCTATTTAAATTGATCTGTCAGTCAGAAAACCTAGAAACCATTACACACAATAGATCTTGGATCGTGTAAACAGTCTTTCCTAGCCTTCTACACAGAGCAACCAAGCTGGTGAGAATACATGTAAATGATTCTTACTTATACAGCTGTCTGACATGTAATTTTAGCCCCAGAATTTTATTTATGTTACTTATATATTTTATTATTTTTAATATTTTATTTTATATTACTATATGTATTACATTGTCACCAAAAAAATCTTTCCTAGAAAACACTCTTTCCCTGTCATTTAAGCTAAGACCAGATTAAAACTCATGATTTGTCTTCAGGACATCAACACAATTGTTTGAAAAGTGAAAAGGTCAGCCAGCTGGTGGTTTAGAGTAAGAACTCTCAAACAGTATATTGATTGATTCTCCCCCTTCTCAATTGACTGAATTTTCTAGTTACGTCATTGTGCATGCACAGCCTTGACTATAGTGAATAGATATCAGTCACAAAGCGGGAACCTGATTTGAAAATCCTCTTTTACTGCCATGATATTTGAAGGGCATGGTGCAGAGAATAGTTTTTGGACAATAAATGACCACAGTACATTAAAAGCATTACCCCCTGGCAGTTTACAAAGCCCTTTCACATTCGTTATTTTATGTGATCCATACGATAACCCTGAAATGAGGACAGAGCACATTCATTCCTCAACAGCAATGTATTGTGTACCTATAATGTACACTGTTCTGGGCTCTGCAGAATCCACAGGGAACAAAAGAAGGAAAATCTCTTCCTTCATGGAGCTTCCATTTTAGTGGGGGGAGAAAGAGAGTAAAATAAAATCATTGGATATTTGCTATGAAGAAAAATAAAGCTAGGAAAAGGAATAAAGAATATCAGAGAATTGCTATTTTGGGTAACATATTATTTCCAGCTTTACTAGAGGGAACAAGGTCCTGAGAGAAATACATTATTTTCCACAGGTGTCACAATTTGCATATTGCAGAGCCAGGAAAGATACCTGCGGCCTGAATCAGAATCCTCTGTCCTCATGCCACTTTTCTGGTCATGAATCATAAAAACATGGTTATCCAGTGCCTTTTCTCTGTCCTCTCCATTCCCCAGCCAAGGCTCTGACCCAGTTTTGCAAAAAGTTTAATTTCTTTTTGGGTCCTCATTTATCTTTGGAAATGAAAAGCAACTTGACTTTTGGCTTTTGTTTGCAAGGACACATGGTCCCTGACTTGTGATGGTTTGACTTACAATTTTTGGCTTTACTGTGGTGCAAAAGCGGTACTCATTCAGTAGAAGCCATGTTTCCAGTTTTACTCTTTTCCCAGACAAGCTGCATGTGGCACGATGCTCCCCTGTGATGCTGGGCACTGCCAGTGAGCCACAGCTCCCAGTCAGCCCTGTGATCAGGAAGGTGAACAACTGATACACTAACAACCCTTCCGTACCCAGGCAACCATTCTGGTTTTCACTTTCAGTCCTGTATCCAATAAATTACATGAGATATTCAACACTTTGTTATAAAATAGGCTTTATATTAGATGACTTTGTCCAACTGTAGGCTAATATACATGTTCTGGGCACTTTAAGGGAGGCTGAGCTCTGATGTTCGGTAGGTTAGGTATATTAAATGCATTTTCAACTTAAGATATTTTCAACTTACGATGGGTTTATAAAGATGTAACTCCATTGGAAGTTGAGGAAGATCTGTACTTAGACTTAGAAGCGTTAAGAAATCTATAAAAATAAACATACTTCCAGACTCCATGGGAATGGCACATATATTTCAAGCAATATTCAGCAAAGTCCAGTGATTCTACTTGAATCCAGCTACCCCAGTGAACTTTGCCATAGAGAGATTAGACTTCCATATTCTTTTGCAACCAAGACGTTAAAGTAAAAGGCTCTGTGTCTTTTGGAGTAGCCTTCACCAGAATTTGCTCCAACCCTGGGAACGATAAAGTTATCAAATGCTTTTTGAAAGATTTCATTGTGCCCAGCACCTATACACCACATTGACAAGCCCTCCCATTATTTATCTCTGTAGCTCTTGGTGACATGTCATTCTGAAAGTCTTCTTTCCTCCTCTGAGAACCACTTTTGGCCACTTCTGAAGATTCACGGTCAACAAATTGGGAGAAATTCTGATTACCTCTTTCTTCATGGTAGCCCTGCCCAACAGTCTGAATCTCAAATGAATACTTAAAATTCTAGTGCTCCAAGGAGGAAAAAATAGCAGTCTAGTCTGTTTTATATCCAATAAATATAGCCCAATCATTTATAGATTTTAAGGCTGTGAAAGCTGATGGAACATTCCAGGAAGGTGTACACGCTTGCATGCATAACCATGCTGCTGACTGAGTGAAAGGTTCATCTCAGCCTCCACTGTTTGCAGTGAAAAAAAAAAAATCTCTTACGATGGTTACTGGAAAGGAAAATTTAAGAAAAGTCCTTTTTTTATAGCATAGAAAGAAGAGCTGGTAAATTTTAGAAAGTCGTAAAATGATTTTACAGTAAAAGATATGCTTTTTAGAGATGGTTGGTTTAGACAGCCTGGAAAGGGAGACCTTGTTTTTGCATGAATTTCCTAGGCTTTTCATTTTGAAACTCTTATACTGAGCCTGAATCATAAAAAGATAGGGAGTCCTTCGGATCAGAACAGCTTTCGGGCCCTGCAGAGCAGTGCTTGCTTGGGTTGGAATGTTTCTGGAGATCCCAGAGGGCTTTCTTACATCCACCTCTTCAGTGTGTCCGGTTGTTCCCATGGAGAAGAAAAGAGCAACAGCAACAGAGTTGGAAAATCTGTCACATGATTTGGCTTTACTTTAATGAGATTTTCCTCAGGACATCTGCTTGGTGTATAGGAAGGTAGTTATGAGTAATAGTTAAATATTGGTCTCTTTTCAGGCCCGAAACTAGATAGTAACCAAGTAGCAGCCGTAGCACACCTCACCTCAAGTTCACACTACTACACATTTCTGGTGCTTGCCCATTCTATTCACCTCAGCATTTATCGAAGGCCCCTGTTAGGCACTAGAGCTGCAGAAATGCAAGAGAAGATGGTCTTCTCTGGTGAGAAGTGCAGTAGGGGTACAGACATAAGATAGATGAGGTGAACAGTGAGGTAAGACCAAGGCGGTACACATAAGTTAACACCAAGTGGAGAGGGGTTCAGATAAGGTCCGTTCACCCCTCTTGAGCATAGAGGCTGCCATATTTTCCCCCGGAGGGTATATTTTCTGAGCACTTTTCTGCCGGCTGTGCTTCACTTGGGAGATGGTGACGTAGTTCTTGAGGCCATACAGAAGCATCAAAGATGAGCTCTGTTTTGTAATTAGTGGATGCTCCTTTGCTCTTCTGTGTTCATAAAGCATCTGAAGAAGCACAAGTTACCCACTTGCTGCCTGGTTTAATTGCTAAGGTTGTCTTTTCTTTGGTGATACCCAGTTCATAGCAATTAACCATCCTGAGAAAGGCAACACTGGATTTGGGTTCTGGTTCCCTGTGACTCATGGATGCGTTATCATGAAAGTACCCATCAGTCCACTCATGATAATCCTAGCAGACACCATGATATTTTCTGTGGAGCATGTGATACAGACATGCCTCCCATATTTCATGTCGAGCTGTACATCCTCTTACCTGGTGCAGTGAATATATCACAGCCACCACTTCACCGACACAGTCTCCTAGTCTCTGCACATTCTGTTAGCTGGCCTTAAGTCCAGCTCTGATTTTACCTCAGGACTCCAGGGTTAAAATTATTCATGGAGGCTCTGGCCCTTCATTTGCTTCTGTAGTTTAAAGAGAGATGAGTTTAGCTTCCTCTGGCTATTTTCAGCCAGAAAGTTCTTAGATGTAAAGATGGCAAGAAATATTTCTTCCAGTTTGGCCTGGCCAGCTGACCTATGCTGACCTCAGCACGGCTTCAAGAATTCCATAATTCCTTGCAGTTGTGGCACGGGTTCCTACTGCCCATTTTTGCTGACCCCCTTAAAGAAATTATTTGAAACATTTAAGCTATTGTAGGGAGGCAAAGTCTGCATAAGGCAGCAGGAATTAGGGAAAATATTAGAGTCCATTTTTTCAGGACGTATTCTTGAGAATCTACATGCTAGGTGGCACGTATACTATTCTAGCAGAGACAGAGCAGTGAGTAAAACAGAGTATGGAGTATTTATTTCTGGAACACTTTTCAAGAAAGGCAGTTATACTTTCAGAATGTGAAATCCCTTGGGGAGCCATCTTTTGCTGATGGTAAGTAGAATATCAGTTCAGTAAGCTTATTTCTGAAATGCCTAGAGCCGTTTTTTGCTATTTTAAATTTTCTTTGCGGCCTCATTTGCTTAATTTGCATCCTTGAAGAGAAAAAGATTTCCTGAAAGATACTAATCTCAACCCAGTTTTTCTAAATTTTCTCAATTTCCAAATTAAAAGGAAAGATTTAGTGGACTTTTTACTCTATCTCAATCTTTCATTAAACATATGCATTTAGCAGATAAATAAATGCGCTTATTTTGTTACAAGTAAGAGGAAGTATTTCTTGTGAACTCCCTAAGATTTATAGTCATTATCCTTTCTAACATAGTAACAAGTAGGGAGCTCCTATTTTGGTTTCTACACAATTATGTAAGTCTTCTTTTGTATTAATTTGTAAGTTTTAGTTCTATTTGTAAGGAACAAGAGTCAGACTGGAACTAGTTCTTAAATAGCTCCTCAGTTCTCCTATTGTCATTTGTATCACACAAGTAGACTATGGGTTGGAACCTAAATTAATCCTTTCTTTGTCTTACCCACAACACCCTTAATTAGGAGAGGGCATTTCTTTGAATGGTGTGTCTACACCTCTTTAGAAAACTTCTTGTTGAGTATTATGGTCCCCAGGGCACTTGGAGTATGTTTTACTGTGCTCACCTGGAGAGGGGAATGGGAGTCATACATTATACTCTTTCAACAAAGTAAGATAATCAAGAATGAATTTTTAAAAATCAGCTGGGTTGCATATAATAAAATTATATATTTTTCCATTTCCTTTGTAGCCCACCAGACGGTCTGCCAGATTGTCAGCGGTGAGTACTTTAGAACCCCTTTGTTAGTTCTTATGAGTACATATTCCCTCTGTTCAGGACAAGGCAGCAGAAGGAAGATTAAGGTGTTATTTCCCTTGAGTGTTTTTATTTTCTTTTTGGAAATTAACCTGGGTCACAGTCTCTAGCAAATGTGACCAGTGTTGCCAAGCAATTCACTTGATCAGATATGTCAGTGAAAAGTAGCTCCAGCCCCATTACCAGGAGGACAAAGCCCAGGAAGCTGTTTGATATTTCTAGATCTCTGAAACAAAAGAAGCACATTAGCAAAGTCCTACCCTTCTGATTCTACATATGTTGTGCTAAAGTGAAGACAAATTCTGATCCTCTCTCCACGGCTTATACTTTACTCAGAAACGTTCTGAAAGTTATTGGAATCCGTGTGCTTTAGCCTCATTTCAGAACTAGAGGATCTTTGAAAAAGTAATGATTCCATTTTGCCACTCAGAGTCTCCCTCTGTGGAAAGGAGAGACCAGGGTTAAGATCATTAAAGCTAGGATGGGGAGCTGTGACCAAGCCTCGGCCATGAATGGGCTCCAACCCTTCTCCCCAGGCTGTGCTCCTTGCTGGCTCTTGTGCTCCTCCTTGCCGCCCTGCCGATATACCAGCCGTTACTCTGCCACGAGAGGTCAGCCTGGCTCTCTGGTGGAGGATGTTGGTTAAAATAGCTGCAGCCCTTGCCGAGCCCTGAGATGTAGGGGGAAAGGCATTGGCTTCTTGACTGCCAGGAGCTGCTAGCTACTTTGGTCTTCAGGGAAGCATGGATTTCATCTCAGCCAACACCTGTGCCTGGCACAGAATAGGGAATCAATGCAGAAAGGGTTGTGAAGGCACTCACAAGTTGTGGAGTATACCCAATTTGGGGTTGGGTAAGGCAATGTTTCATGTAAGTCCCAACTGAGGGAAGCAATATCAGAGCCACTGGAAAGATGAAGAGCCAGGAGATGCAATTGTGTGCGTATACAGTTAATCCGGATTCTGCCAATGCCCCTCAAGATGGTGCACTCTGTCCAATATTAACTTTCACCGTCAACTTTCATGGTTCCGTAGTTATATTTTAACTTTCGTTAGGGTTAACTATAGATTAAGCCTACAAGCTTAATCTATAAGCCATTGTGTTCTGTGGATCTCTGTCCCATTCAGGGAGTAGGCCTTGTAAGTCAAATAAAAATCAAAATTTAAAACCAAGCTTTTCCTGAGCACCATGAACCAACAGTATAAGCACCTTCCACTGAGGTCATTGCTCATGGTGCTGACACAGAGCCTCCTGGGTGTCCAGTGGGATTACAACCTGCAAAATCTCATCTTTTCCTGTCCCATCGAAACACTGGAATGCTGAACGGAGGAGAGGTCTGTCTTTACAGAAAATATAAAAGAAAATTATTTGCTGTAAATTGTGACAACAAATATATGTTAATACAATATATCAAAGCTTGGCATTACAAAATTTTTAAAATTCTGAAAACTTAGGAGCCGTGCAAGCTGCTGTATTTGGGGAACAAACTACAGATTCAAGGTGATAAGAACCTTAACAAAGACATCCCTTACTTTTCAAACCCAGTTGTCCTTTTTTATTTGAAAAGTCCTGTCTAACAGCCAATCTTCTGCAATTGAACTGTCTACAATTTTACTTTATGCCCTTGATGAACAGAGCCAGATTCAATATGAACCTGAACCACCTACAGGCATTGGGGACGAACATGTATTTTTCTCCAGAGGGGGAGACCCTGGGCAGTGTTTAAAAGCCATTCTCCCTAGTGTTGGAAGAGATGTGCACTTATTTTTTTTCTAGCTTGAGGAGAGAAAAATTTGCCCTAAAATAGCTGTAGAAAAGGAGAGGCTTTAACTAGTTATCTTCCCCCATGTCCCCATGTGCCCTCTCCCCCTGTCTCAGTGCCCTGAAAAGCAGGTGCAGGCTGAAGCCCTGTATGGAGGGGACCATGGCCACAGGGCATGCAGTGCTCTTGGCAGCAGGGAAGAGAACCACATGAAGCAAGAGAAAAATAGTTGCCTAGTGGACTCCTTGGCTAAGTTTAAGAAAAATCTTAAAATTTGGGAGCTAACAGTGGACACTTTATTATTACAATCATGTTCTTGATAAAAAGTTCTACCACAAATAAGCCTAGTGTCTGGGTGGGGGAGAGATTCTTCTCACCTTGAGCTGGCATTGGAAAGGATGCGAATAGGAAGAAGCTGAAGCTGGGCTACAAAACTTGAAATCGACATCAGAGGTGGAAGGATGTGGAAATGATTTTGAAATACTTCACAGGCAGCGGTCTTCATTACCGGATGGGCTTTGCCTGCGATTGTGCTGTGATTTCTAGACTGTTGGGAAGGCCAGTGTGACTGAATTCATTGAGTCATTTGGCCGAGGGCCTGAGTCATTCCTCTTGCTGCTATGCTGTGATCAAAGGAAGCACAGAGACATCAGAGCTAGAAGCTTAAACCTGTTCCTGGAGAGCTACTCTGGACTGGGGAATAATGAGTCGGCTTTTAAATCTCACCTGCTGTTCACTTAAGAACCCAGGATGAAAATAGTCACGAAACGCACAGATCTTTATGTGTTACCGATGCCAAAAATAGAACGAATTTTTTTTAAAGTGAACAAAATCGTAGTCAAAATGAACAGGTATCTTCTGCAGTCTTCTTGTGCTCCTTTTGGTCCTGAGGGTTGTCTTTTTCAGTATTTGTGTAATTTATCTTTGCAGAAACCTGCTCCACCCAAACCTGAACCTAAACCAAGAAAAACATCTGCTAAGGTAAGGGCGCTTTGTCCCCATCTTTGGCCTTTTAAACAATGAATAAGTTATAATTTTGTATCGAGAAATCCCCCAAGGAAAAATCACATGTAGTGATTCAGGCTAAATGTACTGACTAGGAAACTGTCACCATTGTTACAAAAGGCATAAAGCACAGTTTTATGCTTTCCCAGGAATGTGTTTCCCATTTGGTCAATAAAGTCGAAGGAAGTCAGAGCATGGTGCTCGGAGAAGCCACCTGACGAGGAGGGGTTGGTAGTAGCATGCAATTCCCATGGCGCCTGGGAAGGCGGGAGGCTGGGCCCTGGTAACTCAGCTGCCAGTAGCTCAAGGGCTTGGGGGAGGGGATCTGACGTCATATAACTGGTCTTAGTGGCTCAATCTGATGACTGATCATATAATAATTAACACTAGCCAACAATTAATATCAGCAAACATTTATATGGCTCTTATACTTGCCAGACCCTGTTCTACTTGCTTTTCTTATGAAACCCTCACATCAGCCCTACGAGGTAGGTACACATATCCAGTTTTGCAGATGAGGAAACAAGCACAGAAGTATAAAGAAACTTGTCCCAAATAGCTTTTTCCATACTCTGCCCTTCAGAATATTGTTGTGAATTGTTTGAAATGATGTGTATTTGTGGCATGAGTAGGTGATTCTGAAGCAGAACTCACCCCTGTGGCTTAGTCTTAAAACCGGGAACTTTTCAGGGCACCTGGGTAGCTCAGTTGGGCATCTGACCTTTGATTTGGGCTCAGATCATGATCTCACAGTTCGTGAGTTCGAGCCCCACATCAGACTCTGCAGTGACAGTGCGGAGCCTGCTTGGAATTCTCTCTCTCTCCCTCTCTCTACCCCACCCCCGCTCATGCGCA
This sequence comes from Cryptoprocta ferox, assembly GCA_028646485.1. NCBI lineage: Eukaryota > Metazoa > Chordata > Mammalia > Carnivora > Eupleridae > Cryptoprocta > Cryptoprocta ferox. Next base: position 76,475,080 of record CM053577.1, read on the forward strand.
TGCTCTCTCTCTTTCAAAATAAATAAAACTTTTTTTTTTTTTAACAATCGGGAACTTTTCTTCACCTGGTGCTTAATTTTCACGCACTTTTTCAGTTTTCTAGTCACTCAAGCCCAACATCCCTCTGTGAGGTGTTTCTCTTGCTGGCTTCTTTCCTGGCTTCTGCCTCCTCCCGTCGCTTCCCACTGCAGGTGTACTCTGGCAGAACCACTTCTCTGTAGTGAGAGAGGAGGCCCACTGAACAACTACATGAGGAGAATCACCATTTTCCCAGAGGAGAAAGTCAGTGGATATTCTAAGCAGCTCGTTACATTTTCACAGAGACTTAGTGTAACTCACTCGAGGTGCTGCAAAATGGGGCTCCCCTCCCCCTGGAAAGCCACCATGTTGGCCCTGGTTTTGCTTTACCTTGTGTTTGGACGAGGCTGACTGATTTTCACTGACATCACACCCTGTCTAACGTGCCTTGTTTGTCTCTGTTAGAAAGAACCTGGAACAAAGGTTAACAAAGGTGCTAAAGGGAAGAAGGAAGAAAAGCAAGAAGCTGGAAAGGAAGGTACTGCACCATCTGAAAAAGGTGAAACTAAAGCTGAAGAGGTACTTTCCATAAATACCCCCCACTGATTGAATCAGTGTCTTAAAAGAAATTGCTCAATCCTTCAGCCGGTGATAGCACGTTCATAATGACTCTTTTTATTGCCCGTAATGTTATTACAGATCCACATCTCTCGCTCAACTGTTAATGTCTCAACCTCCAGAGGTACCCCACCCAGCACACTGTCAGTAAAGGGGCAGATTGAAACAGTGAGAGTTAAGGGTACAGTAGAAAATTCTGCATGTTTGCAGTGACTAGAATCAGATAGTAGTGTGGTGTTGTTTTATTATGAACAGTGGGAGCTTGCAGGTAAAGCTTCTGTGGTCGTTTGAAAAGCAGAAAGCAATAAATGCAGCCAAGTGTTTGCCTACTATATTCCTGCCTTGTCTGTTTCACACCTAGAGTCGAAATGGGTTTTGCAATCGAGTTGCTAAAAACCAGATGTTCAGAGTGTGTGTGTTGGTCGGGTGGACTTTCTTTTGGCTGATAGTAGCTTTAATAGTAACTATATCTTCTCCCCCCCCACCTTTCTTTTTCACAGGCACAGAAAACTGAATCTGTAGATAACAAGGGAGAATGAATTGCCATGAAAAATTGGGGTTGATTTTATGTACCTCTCGGGGCAACTTTTAAAAGCTATTTTTACCAAGTATTTTGTAAATGCTAATTTTTTAGGATTCTACTAGTTGGCATACAAAAATATATAAGGATGGACATTTTATCTTCTCATAGTCATGCTTTTTGGAAATTTCCATCATCCTCAAGTAAAATAAATATCAGTTTATTGTTGAAAGCTATGTGTAAGATTGATTGAGCATTCCATGCACTTGCTTTAAAAATTGGGTCCTGTGGATACTGTGGTGTTTTTACTGTGCGTATTTAAATTTTTCACGCAGTTTTTCTAGAGCAATAATCAGTGGTGCTTTTGTACCTAGGTTTTATGTGGTTTTAATGAAACATGGATAGTTGTGGCCACCTGCTGACTATTTGTGGTTTAAAATAAAAGGTTTTCTTGCCTGTGAAATACCTGCCTCTTAGTAGTGTCTTTACTATAAACTTGGGCAGTGTTTCATTTTGTTGTTGCAGAAGATGTAAAGAATATTTCCAGTTTGTGCCATAATGGTATCCCTAATAAGTCAAATAGGATTATTTCTTAATTCTTGGGCCTCTAAAAATGTTATTATTTGAATGAAACCGTCGATGAGTGCTAGTGTGGAAGAATTACATCTAAAGCACTACCAGAAGTGGTCAGCAATGATCACCATATAATAAACTTAATAAAACACTACTTTTTAATAGTTCTTTATAAATAGTATAGAGTTCTGTTAAACCAGAGAAAAACCATAAACTAGCGCTGATCCTTGAAAATCCCTCCCTTTCAAAATATCACATTTACTAAAAGACTTTCCCATTTGTTGAAGATGTCATAGCCTAGAAAGCTCCTTACCCACCGTGATCACATGTTAGCCTTGCATCAGCCTAAGAATGGAGGTGGCATAGGTAATATTAGAGCTCTGTTCTAAGCGAAGAAATAGGGACGTGGATGTTTATGCTTTACTTCAGGAAAGAGAAAAACCAGGATGTGAACCTGGTTTTTTGAATTTTAAACATAGCCTGTCTTGGTCTGTTCAGGCTGCTGTAACAAAATCTTACAGTTCAGGTGTCTTTTAAACAGGAGAAACTTATTTCTCACTGTTTTGGACCCTGGAAGTCTAAGATCAGGGTATCAGCATGGTTTGGTGAGGGCCCTCGTCTGGGTTGTAGACTTCTCACTATGTCCTCACATTGTAGAAGAGACAGGGGAGCTCTCTGGGACCTCTTTCACAAGAGTAGTAATCCCCTTCATGAGGGCTCCACCCTTGTGATTTAAGCACCTCCCAAAGGCCCCACTTCCTAATACCATCATCCCTGGTGGGTAGGATTTCAACATAAGAACTTAGGGGGATCACAGACATTCAGACCATAACAGGGCCCCCTTTCTGGAAGGACATAGGTTCGCCAGGAACAGAGGAACTAGTTTTTTTTTTTAATGCTTATTTATTTTTGAGAGAAAAGAGAGCGGGGGAGGGGCAGAGAGAGAGAGGGAGACAGAGAATCTGAAGCAGGCTCCCTACTGTCTGCACAAAGGCAGACGCAGGGCTTGAACCGTGAACCATGAGATCATGACCTGAGCCAAAGTCAGACACGCAACGTACTGAGCCACCCAGGTGCCCCCCAGAGGAACTATTTCATAAATGTAATTTTTTGGTGTTTCTTTGCATTCCTGAGAAGTTTGGAGACTGCATGAGCACCCAAAGTAAGCTGAATTCTGGGGATTCCTCGTAGTGAAGACTTGAATCTTTTAAGATGGAAAGTAGCATCTGCATTGCTCAGAGGCTCGTGCAAGGAGGCTGTCGTTCCTCGGGGCCTTAGCATATACTGTGGGGCTCAGAACTTGTGCCAGTGCCCCAAGTCTGTTGTTAATCAACTGCATTTACCAACCATATTATATACAGAAGAATCTTGTTCATAGGCTTTTTTTTTTTTTGGCTTCTGATTATAAAATGACCTTAATGTTTGTTGGACAAGCTGAACACCACCTTTACCCAAAGAAAAATAGCTGGTATCCAGTGAATATGAAAATATTTTCTTTTTTAATTTTTTAACATGTATTTATTGTTGAGAGACAGAGACAGAGCATAACCAGGGGAGGGGCAGAGAGAGTGAGAGACACAGAATCCGAAGCAGGCTCCAGGCTCTAAGCTGTCAGCACAGAGCCTGACGCGGGGCTGAACTCACAAACTGTGAGATCATGACCTGAGCTGAAGTCCGAGGCTTAACCGACTGAGCCACCCAGGCGCCCCCCGAAAATATTTTCAGTGTGCAGTCTGTACACAGTTGAACTATGTTCCTGGCTTGCTTCCAGTTCACAAATGCAGTGTAAACTCCACAGGTCTACTTTTTAAACACTAACAAAAGTGCTGCAGGGGATTTTTTTTAAATAGACACAATAGTAGTACATAAAGAGAAAAGCCAAAGCCCTCCTTTCCCCCACTTCTGTGTCCTAGACGTAACACTGCATACCATATTCTCTATGACTGTGTATATTTGTGTATATCTGTGAACATATATGCACACATATGTACGTGCACATATAATTTTTAAAGGAGAATATTCTATATATTCTATTTTGAACTTATTCAACCAATAAATTGTAGTTGTAGATAAAGATTACTTCTAATACCTCAGTGCTGCCAGTGATACTGCAGTAAACCTTCTTGTACACAAAGATTTTGCCTACTTAGATATTTTTACTCAACTAAATTATTTCCTAGAAGTGGGATGTCTGAATCAAAGGGAATGTACATTTGACATTTTGACTGTTGCCAAAAGAGTTGTGCCCATCCACTTCCATCAACAGCATACAAATGACATCTTTTCTTACCTTTGCCAGCACTCTTATTTTGGCCAGGCTTGTAAATGAAAAATAATGCCTCACTATTTTAATTTTAGTTTTTTGTTTGATTTGTTTTGTTTTTAAAGTTTATTTATTTATTTGGAGACAGAGAGCAGGGAAGGGACAGACAGAGAGGGAGAGAGAGGATCCCAAGAGACTCTCCGCTGTTAGCATGGTGCCCAGCATGGAGCTTGATCTCACGAACCATGCGATCATGACCTGAGCCAAAATCAAGAGTTGGAGACTTAACTGACTGAGCCACCCAGGTGCCCCAAATTTTAGTTTTATTTTATTACTAGTAAAATAGAGTTTTTCATATATTTACTGGTCATTTGAATTCTGTGAATGATGTTTTTCTACTTTTCTGTTGGGGATCAGTGTGTTTTAATCATTCACACAAAAAATTATTATTCACAATGATCATTGATGCTATTACTTTTATGCAAACACAAATATCAGGGATTCTGTAGGTCATTGGTATGTGTCTATTAAAGTTTATGGGTATTACCATTACATTAGCAAAGCGAGGGAATACTGTAGAGCAGACAACTACCAAAATAACATAAGAACCCCAGTTTGGTTCCCCAGAATTTGGTCTGATGGATACATTGCTGTGGGTCTGGATATACTGCCTGCAAACAGATAGAAGTTTTGGTCCTACCCATGAGTGCCACATTATTTACTCTGGCAGTGAATTTATACATGTTAGAAAGTGGCCACCTTCTACAAAACACCTGTCTGCTAATGTGATGGAAAATCCTAACCCTGTGAATCTACAATGACTTTGAGTCATTGGCATCCCCTACAGTTAAGCAGTGCATTGCTTGTATAATCGTAAGTTCTAGTTCTAATATTCTCCCTGGAGATGGCCCCCTGGATTGCAGTATAAGAATAGGCTTTGAGAGGCAAATGCCCCTGAAGTTCCCATTTTTAGGTTCTATGAAAAGATAATCTGAAAGTCAAGATCCATTGGTCAAACAATAGGTGAATAGTCCCATAAAATCTTGAACGTACATTTACATAATTTAGGAATTTGAAAATAGGTTATGAAATGAAGGCTTTTTTTTCCTGTCCCCAAATTTTAGGGGACTTCCCTCTTAGCTCAAGGTACAAGTGCTATCCCTTTTGCCAATCCTAGCAGTCATAGGGAAGTCATCTCAACTTTTAGCTGTCACATATGCTAACATGTCTTCTGAATGCTCTTCACTTAATCATGAATTCCAAACTTGTATTGCTATTTTCTATTAATTATTTTATTCAAAACATTGATTTAAAATCTCCCAGAATAACTTCAATGATTAAGATAATAATAAATAGTGGGGCATCTGGGTGACTCAGTTGGTTAAGCATCCGACTTCGGTTCAGGTCATGATCTCATGGTTTGTGGGTTTGAGCCCCGCATCGGGCTCTGTTCTGACAGATCAGAGCCAGGAACCTGCTTCAGATTCTGTGTATCCCTCTCTCTCTCTCTCTGCCCCTCCCTCACTAGTGCTCTGTCTCTCTCTTTCCTTCAAAAATAAATAAATTTTAAAATTTTTTAAGGAAAAAAAGATAATAACAAATAATTACAGTTTATTGCCCTGTGACATATATTTTACATAAATTAATTTGGGAGAAAACTTGTGAATTCTGTATTATTTTAATGTTTCCATTTCCTAGTAAAAATGAACCTATTTTTCCAATGCCAGATAGAGTTCAGGCTTATTTAAAACTGCAAAGGGAACTTTGTGATTATATATCTGTCCTTCATGAGAGAAGAGAAAGTCTTTGAAATTCCAGTTTTAAAATGATATTTATATATAAACATCATGACTTTGAATTAAGTGATGATTTATTAGGTATGACACCAAAACTATAAGTAAGCAAGTAGAAAAGTGGACAGTATCACAAAAATTTCAAGAGAGAGAACAGCCACAGAATGGATGAAACCATTTCCAAATCATATATCTGATAAGGGTCTAATATCTAGAATATGTAAGGAACTCTTCTTACTCTTCAAAAACAAACACTTTTTAAAAATAATTTTAAAATGTGCAAAGGATTTTTAAATAGTTGTTTCTCCAAAAATGTACATCGATAACCAGTATGCAGATGAAAGGATGCTCAACAGTTAGTTAGTAGGAAAATGTAAATCAAAATCATTATAAGATACCATTTTATATGCACTAGGATGACTTAAAAAATAGCAAGTGTTGGAGAGGAAGTGGAGAAATTGGAGCCCCTTTTTATTGTTGGTGGGAATGTAAGATGATGCATCCTCTACAAACAACAGTTTGTCATAACAGAACATTAAGGAGAGTTACCATATGAGCCAGCAATCCCACTCCTAGGTATATACCCTAAAGAACTGAACACATGTTCACACAAAAACTAGTACATGAATGTTTATAGCAGTGTTATTTATAATAACCAAACACTGGAAATAATCCTGGTGTCTATTAACTGATGAATGGATAAAGAAAATACAGTGTATCCACACGATGGAAAATTACTCAGTCATGAAAAGGGTTGAAGTACTGATACGTGCTACAACCTGGATGAGCCTTGAAAACACCATGCTAAGTGAAAGAAGGCAGTCACCTGATTTTGAGTATATGAAATGTCCAAAATGGGCAAATTTAATAGTGGTTGAAAGTAGATACATGGTTGCCAGGAACTGGAGGGAGGAGTGGGGAATGGCTGATAATGGATAGAGTTTCTTTTGTGGAGTGATGAAAATGTTCTGGAATAGTGGTAATGGTTGCACAACCTTGTAAATATACTAAAAGCCACAGATATGTACACTTAAAAAATGACATTTGCAGGGCTACTGAAAGCACAGGACTTAGAATCAGGAGGTCTGGTTTTAAATCTCAGTGCTATCTCACTAAGTGTGTGAACACACACAGGTCATTTAACTTCTTCCTCTCAATTTCTCATCCTTAAAATAGAATTAATATCTGTTTGACAAAGCTGTTAGGATCGAATGAGACAGTCACTGAAATCGCTTAGTGCAGTGCCTAAAATACAGTAGGTTTTCCATAGATGCCAATTGAATTGAAATTGGATGAATACAAATGAGCCGTGTAGGCTTTGATGAGTGTATATCACGTGTGATCGTTGTAGGCTGTCAGCCTCTAGTCAGTCTCCTTTGAACAGTTACAAAAGGAAGAATTGTGTTCCACTTAGAAGGCAATATAGTGTAATGGTTAAGCTTATGAACTCTGAAACCAGACTGCCTGGGTTCAAATCCTCTTTATTAAATACTGTCTGTGTGACCATGGACAGATTACTCAGTCTCTATCTATCCTCTGTATAACTTCGAGTTCCCATCTGTAAATGGAAAGAAAAACAGTTCCTACACTATAGGGTGTTATAAATGTTAATGCTACAAAGTAAGTGTTCAGGAAATATTATATTTAGTCAAAGCATGGAGCAGATGAGATGTTAGGTCCTTGAAGGAAGGGAGTATTGTCTCATTCTCCTCTGTAACACACAGTGGAGGCCAAACTAATATTTGTTGAACTGGAGGTGGTCTTCCAGAGACAGAGAAGAACTAAGTTCAGGGTTGTTATCATTGCTATTTCCGTCTCCAAATTAAGCTAATTGGATGATGTAAATCAAACATACAAACTACAATTCTGGCCAGTCTTCCTCAAAATTAATGTAAATTAATGTAAAAATTAAACCACCTTAATTTGTATTTAATGCCTTTTAAAACACCAATACCATAACTTTAAGAACATTTTTCTGTTGGTTGTGGTATTATTCTTATAATAATACTTCACATACTTAAATTTAGAACCAACTTTACTTTTCTAGAAAAATAATGTTGTGATCTGTAATGCCTTTATTTCTAGATCACAAAGTACTTAACAATTAAACAGGGAATATTCACTTAGAGATAAATACACCTGGACCTAAGGTAATGGCCTTGAAGCCAAATCATCAACTCTGAAGATGAGCAAAATCCCTGAGACCATCTAGTTCCTCTCTGATAGGATTTAGATTCCCCTTTACAACAGGACCAGCAAAGAGTTTCTCAGACTTACATCTGGTCATAAAGGAGTTATCCCTCAAACAGCTCTGAGAGTTAGGAAGTACTTTCTTATTGTTGAGCCAAGAGCAATCTCGTTGTAGCTCCCCGCATTGATCCCAGTTCCACCAGGACCAGGGACACATAGAAGTAACTGACTCTTCCCCCAGCAGTCCCCCAAACATCTGAAAACACCTGTTATAGTGCCTCAGAAACACTTTGATTTCTCTCACTCATTCTTATGGATTATGGTCATTGGACCTAGACCTTTTTTAAAAATACATAATGCATTTAAATTAGTCTTGTAAATTCATATGGTTGAGAAATGGAGACAAAATTTCAAAACAATAACATTAGGTTGAACTATATGAAATACCTGTCGTCTCTTAGAGACTTCAAAAAAGATGATTTCATATGGTTCAGCCTATACTTTTCCTCAGTTTTTCCCCCTTTTGGATACTTGATTAGTGAGTTCATCCTGGTCTCTAATAAATATGTTTACAAGGCTGCCAGAGTCCAGCTCCAGCAGGTCCAGGGTTCCCCTAAAGGATGGATGGTGTCGGCACGAAAATGATGAGAATCGGCGAAAGGGGAAGGAAATGAGAGAGCCACGAGGTTCTTTCAGATCAGCAGGCAGGCATCTCTGCTCTCCAGTCAGGCACTGCAGTCTCTGCACTGCAAGCAGGCATCTCTGCACTGACGGGAGAGTCAGCCTTTTTTATTGAAAAAATGTATGGGGTACAAAACAAGAGTGGCAATTGCCTTAAACAATGATTCTGGACTGATACATTCATTGGTATGTAAAAATTTCCCAGAACATAGTTTGGTAGAAGACTCATGCATAATCTTTATCAACAGTGATTGATTGTAGGTCATTTAGATGCTTATCATATGAGGAAGGAAGGTATCCTCAGCATTCAAATACGAGGCAATGTTTTTAGCATAGTAAAAGCAAAGGTTAGTTCTTTGTAAGCAGGGTTCAATAGCCTGTTTCCTTGAGGGGAAGTAAAACAGGTTTCTCGGGAAAATGTACTATTTGCTCCTATAAACACAAAAGAAGAAATTCCTATAGTCTCCTTCATAAGGTACAATTTAGCATTAGCATAAGAAGGCAAGTCACTGATGGCAGTTGGCAATGTGTCTTGGGGGTCCGTGCTCAAGCAGAAATGGCGGAGTGATAGACAAACAGATATGGCGGAAAGGTAGACAACGGTCACCATCTGACAGCGGGAGCCTTGCAAAACCGGCCTTTCCTCACAAGGAGAATTTTCTCAGCTTTGTGAGTCCAGAAACTGGCTTCCAGCACAAGACAAAGAGCACTTCAAGACTGCACTAAATCCTGCCTTCCAGACTTACCCATTCATCAAAAACATACTGAACATCTAAATGCTGAGCATTTTGCAAGGCATTAGGGATTCAGTGGTGAGAAAGTCAGTGTCCCTACTTCTTAAGAAGCTTAGAGTTTAGTGGGGAAACCAACATTTGTGTTACATTAGTAACACAAATAAATACATATTTACAAGATTACAGAATTCTAATCTCTTCCATGGTAAACCCTTCATGTAGTTCCTCTAATGGACTCCATTTTGAGAAAGATATTAGCCACAAACAAGCCCACAAGAAACTAAGATAACTTACTGAATAGCATTTTTAAGGTATTATTGACCTGGTTACTATAAAGTACCTGTGAAAAATGACAATTTGGGCTTGGAATAATAAATGTTTAGTTGTTCTTCCAAGAAATAATTGGTCCTGTACTTCTCATGGCTCTTCCAGTGATGTCTTTTTGAGTTAGAAGACTCCAGTCCCACAAGTGACTCCTGAAAGTTAAATAATGTGACAGGTGAAACATTTTTGAGGGAACAGAAGATGGGAGAAAAGTGGCCTAGGAGTTGGAAGTCACAGAACTAGATTGACCTTTGTGAGCATCAAATGTAGCTTTGCTTTCAGAGCCAAGTCTCTTTTGAATTCTAAAAAAAAAAAAAAATCCCTGAACAATTTTTCACGTCTTTTAATAGTAAGCTCCAAATCAGGATACGGTGATTTAAAAATATATATGTACTTTTTTTGATGGAATTCAATTTAAGAAATTGGTAATGAATGATACACTTAAAAACTGGTTTACTGAGCACATACCAAGTCCCAGGAGCTGCACTGAACTAGCAAATGTTATGCAGCTACGATGTTCTGAGCACTTTGCTACAAAAGTAATAACAAACCCAAAAAGAGATGTGAGTTTTTGCTTCAGTCTTATGAGATAAGACAGGCCATGGCTCTATGCATTTCTGGATTTTTTTTTGCAAGAAGTTGAATACTGATTCATCAAAACTGAGATAGAGTAAAATCCTCCTAAGTCAGCAACTGTTAAATGTCTACAATATGCCCCACAGTGGATAGCAACAAAAGGAAACTTTACTGACCTTTTCCGTCAAAATGAGTTGCTTTTCCCAGGCATTCTCATAGCACTTTTCTTGACCTATATTTTGTACTTATTTTATTTAGTCTGGTACCATAAAACAATGCTTCCTTGTCTATTTCTCTAAGTAGAAACAAGAGAGGCAGGGAGCCTTTCATCTTTATATTCTCCATAGCACCTACCTGATGCTCAGTACATAGTAGTTACTTAATGAATGTTTATTGAAATATTTAGGTATACTAAATTAAAAGTCAAACTGTTCTCTCCACTTTCAAAGTCCTACTAACCTCAAAGAAAGGCAAAACTACAATACTTCATAAGAGAGGAAAAAAGACCCTAGCATACAATATTAAGTGTTAAATGTATACAGTTCAGAACTATCTTGAGCAGCTGTGGGAAGATTCAATGGTGGGGAAAGCATGGAGTCTCCTGATTTCTTAAGGAGGCATGGATGAGTCAGAGAGGAGCAGGAGGACCTGTCAGACAGGGAACAGTCTTTATAAGGGCTGGAGGCAAGTATGTAGAATCAAATATATCTAGAGTAGGTTCATCTCCCAAAACTGTATTTTGGGTACCTGAGCAAATTGATTCACCATTGCCTGCTTCCATTTCTTCTGTAAAATGATTGGGTTGGATTTGATTAATGGCTTCTAAAACCAAAGCAGTAAGATACCAATAATTCTCTCTTGAGAATGGTGGGAAAACTGCAGAGGGTGTAAGACTCACCCTCTTGACCATCACCTCATCCCTTGGGGCAGCTTCTAATGTTCATTGGCTGAACTCATGGAACACAATTTGAAGACTGTTGAACCAAGGGATCTCTGAAGGCCTGGATGACAGGATGACTCTTCCCAACTATCAACTTGAACAGTTTGTGCAGAAAGACAGGGATACATGATGACTGGAATAGGGTGTTGATGGTGAGAAGCAGAGAGCACTGAGACTATGGACATAAATCACTCAGCACTGTGCTAGCACACAGCAGCAATTCAGGAAATGTGATGTAAATGTATGTGGGAATGTGATGTTGTGGGCTAGGAATGTGAGATTTACATGGTCATGGAAGCATTGAATGGCAGTCACCAGTGTTTGGATTTGATTCAGCAAGAAACATGGAGCTGCCCTGGATTCTTCCCCTGAGAAGAGACATGATGAGGATGGTGTCCAAGAAAGAGGACTCTGGCAATTAATTGGGTCCCTCAATTAATCCATATTTTCCCTTCAATTAGAATATAGTCTGGATATTGCATTTTACAAAATTATTATTAGTTTCCTAAGGTGTAAAATAGTATTATAGTTATTCTTAGGAAATATATGCTGAAGTCTTTTAGGGATGCAGCATTGTGATAGATGCAACATTTTCAAATAATTCAGGTATGTACACACACATACGTATACATATATACAAATATCCATCTACATAGATCTAGCAAATATGACAAAATATTAATTGTTGCATCTAGTGGTTTATATAAGAACTCTTTATATTATTCTGTTCTGTATGCTTGTATATTTTCATAAAAAAAGAGTTGGAAAAGAAATGGGGGAAATTGTTTTTCTTTGATCTTATAGGAGAAAAAGAACAGTTAATAGTGATAATCACTAATGATATTCATACACATTAGGAGAGTACTTACTCTGTGACAGGCTGTGAAGTAAAAAAATTGGCCTAACCCAAAGCTCCTGAGAAGTAAACCTTTAAACTCTTGGAATTTCCCAAGTGATAGGAGTGTTTTTGTTATTCATGGTAGGCACATTGGGCCATGAGTATCAGCACAAACTGGGGTGCGGGGGTGAGGTGGAAGACTGGAGACTGATGGGCAATCAATCAATGGGCAATCAGTCAATCATGCCTATGTAATAAAGCCCCAATAAAAGCTTTGGACACCAAAGCTCTGGTGAACATCCCAGCTTAGCAGTATTGCATGTGTATTGTCACAAATCGATACCAGAAGGGTAACACATCCTGAGAAAAACAGAAGCTTTGCCTTTGAAACTCTGCTAGACTCCATTCTATGTGTCTCTTCCTATAGCCTGTTTTAATTTGTATCCTTTCCCTTAATAAATCATAACCATGAGTGTAACTCACTTTCAGTGAGTTCTGTGAATCCCTCCAGTTTTACCACATTATCAACCCCAGGAGTGGTTTTGAGAACTCCTGGAACTTGCAGTTGGTCACAGAAGTGACCACAGTCTTGGAGATTGTGCCCTTAGACTTGGCAAGACTTTGCGGTTTGGTGAACACCAGGCTCAGACATTCTCTTTAGTATTTTTGTACGAATGTTTAATACCCATAACCTAAGCATTAATGAATTGCAGTAGGACCTACTATTTGGCCGATTTTACAGATAAGGTAACTTAAGAACAAATAATTAATTTGCCCAAGGTTATACAGTGAGTAAATGATGGAACTAGAATTTAAACCGTGGCAGGCTGCTCCAGAGCTAGTGCATCTTGTTGATAAGGAAACAAATCTCTATCAGGAATACAAATGAAAAGAATTCCGGAGTACGTAGGTCCAGGGAGCAATGTAGGTTGACTTCTGTGTCTTCCATTCTCTAACCGCAAAAATGTGTAATAATAATAGTAATGCACCTTCAGAATGAATACCCTGAGGCACAGCAAGACACTGCCCTGAAGGACAGATTCAGTGATGTTTAATGCTGCACACTTTGTTTTGTAAGACCATTAAGTGGACTAATTAATTTTATAAAGAAGTCCAAGAATTCTAACAGAATGGGCTTTCTCATAAACGTTCCCCTTATCCAAGTAACAAGACCTCCACATTCTCTGACCATTCTAGTTAATAGGAGGCCTGCTGTAAAATTTCAGTGGCATGGAAAAATTGCTTTAAAAGCGAGAGCAGTCCCACACCTCTCTCCACTAATTGATAGTTGACAGTAATCCAAATCTAAATGACATGTGCTTCAGAATTCAAAAATAGGAATGGTAAAAACTTCAATACCCTAAAGAAATAAGATGAGGAAAGAAGACCTATCTAATAAGTCGAGTCCTATAGACTCTTCTTTTGCAAAACTCAAAATGTTCCAATAGGAAAGGTCTAATTTTTAACACAACACAAATTTCAAGACTTTGCAAGCACTTTGGTAATTTTATAAATCAACTAGCTGAATATGTGTTCAATTTTAATCAAATTGTCACAAAAGCTTCCAGACAAATGGTACTATATAGGTGCAAGCAAAAAGTGTGAATGACTCTCTGCAGTAGTCACCAAAGTTGGGCATTTGTTCTTTGAATATGTGTATTGATGTGTGAATAATGCCGTTACACAGGTTGTGCGATGCTATTCTTCTCTTGCCGCCCCCAAAAAGCCTGGAGGTAAGCAATTCACTAGTGGGGGAAAAAATTAAGCAATGCCAAGAGTACATAAAAACAAGAGAGATCCAAGAGATTAAACTGCTGGTGCTGCTTTATTCTGCTAACTTGAGCCTAATGGCCAAACGAATCTCTTAAGAGGTTTTAGTTTGTGCCTCTCTATGGAATTCCTTAAGTGTCTTATATTTCATCTAAAACATAAAACCCACAAGTCCAAACACTGTGTCTTGACATTATGCTTTGCTCTGATCTCTACTATCATCATTTTCTGACTTTTTTCAATCATTAAAAAAAATCAATTCTAAAATATAATTACACACTGTTCCAAAGCCTCATGTAGGAAAAACAGAAACAAAACAAAGAAAGGAAAAAAACCACACCATCAAAGGAAAACAGGAAACAGTGTCTCTATAAAATAAGAATACTAAAAGTGTCTGAAATCATTATTACACTATATGTTAATTAACTTGGATTTAAATTTTTTACAATGAATTTTTAAAAACTTAAAAAAAACAGAAAACTAAAAGTGCCTATCTCATAGGAGTGTTGTGAGGATTAAATGAATTAATATTTTTAGAGTGCTTAGGACAGCACCTTACACATAATAAGCTATATAACTTTGTTTAATACAATTTTTTAACACAAGCAAAAGAAACTTCTCAGGCACAAGTAGAATGAAGTGAGTGAACATCAGAAACCTGCCTTTGTCCTCCTTATAAGTAATTTACTACCGTGAGGCAGTTGTGGAGCAGAAAGAATTGAGGTACAGTGGGAGAAATTGTTTCCAGCAAGTCTTAGCTAAGTGTGTTATCCCTTGGTTTATTTTCATTATATGAGTTTTTGATTCTGCATACTTTGAAGTTTGCCTCAAGGGAAAAAGTTGAATCGGGACTCTTTGTGACTAGAATCTTTGGCCTGGAAGGTTGGCACCTTCAACTGTTTCTCATGCCAAGCCTTTGAGATTCTGTTCCCGTTCCAAACGCTGACAGGAGCTTCCTTGCAAGTTTTTCTAAAAGAAATGAATGAGACTAAACTCCAACAGATTTCTGCCTTTATGGACCCTTAACTAGCCTAATTAGCTTGGTGAATTAGCAGTACGAAGGCCAGAATGCAGAGTGCAGCAGGCCCCGGCACTGGGGGTGGACACATACGAAGCCCTACAGATCACGAAGCGGGACCAGTCCTGCAGCCCATGGGGGACACTCAAGAAAGGCCGCCCTGCAAACACTGCAAAAAAGCTGCTGCCATCTTTTGGCTGATTACACAGGAACATGGATTTTGAACCATGAGCTACGCAAATTTATACCCACAAAAAGGCTTTGTTATGCCAAACCTGGTGAGCATGATATTACATCGTTTATACTTTTAGACTTAAAAAAAAAAGGAAAATGTTAAGGTGGTTCTGAGTAGCTCTTTTCCATCCCCAAAGGGAGGGGGAAATGACTACCAATGGAAAGTGGCATTAAGCAGGGACAGAAGGGACCCAGGTCAAATGCAAAGAACTTCCAGGGTTTCTTAGTACAGTTGTACTAGACCCAGTCGGAGCCGTCCACTTTGCATAACAAATATTTGTTAACGTTCCCTCTATTACACTGTACTAACGCTTATAGATAATATACCCATAGGCATAATTTTAAAACTCAATATACTGCTCTAATTGCAAAATGCAGAAAAATTTAAAAGGAAAGTAATTTATAATAAACTATTTCTATATGTAAGTGTTTGATCGTGATTTAATAAGAAGACAATGGAGTAGATAGATGCACAAAATAAGTTTAGATTTAAGAAAAACAACACAAATTCAGTGAATTACCGACATCCTTTATACTGGAAACTTGAAATCGGAGTTAAATACGTTTATAGAATGCATGGAATCACTGCAACACAAGAGCTCCAGTAGTATCAGAGCCTCAGATATTACAAGGCGCTGCAGTTGGTAATGGTGGTGTTCTGATATGGTGCACGACACTCGTTAAAGCTCCAAACTAAGCACAGTGTTTAAAACTGCAAAAGGCATTCAGAATATTCAGTGTGTATTTGTTAACACAAAGTTAGGTTCTAGGCTTAGAAACTTATGAGCATGCTTTCTTTTTTAATCTACATGACTATCTGGGGGGCCTGGGTGTCTGAGTTGGTTAAGTACCAGACTTCACCTCAGGTCATGATCTCACATTCCATGGGTTCAAACCCCGCGTCAGGCTCTGTGCTGACAGCTCAGAGCCTGGAGCCTGCTTCAGATTCTGTGTCTCCTTCTCTCTCTACCCCTGCCCCACTCACAGTCTGTCTCTTTTCTCTCTCTCAAAAATAAATAAACATTTTTAAAAATTTACACGAATATCCAGTGGGGACATGAGAATGTCATGAGATATAAGAATGGTACACTCTGTGGGACTGTTCACACACTGCAGGATGTCCATCCTCCTTGGTCTGTGCCCAGGAAATGCCAGTAATTTCCTCCAGACACCTCTCACTCACCTCCCTGCTTCTGATCATTGTGACAATTAATAATGACTCTACAAAAGACCGGAATGCCATCCGAGGGCATACGGTGGCCTCCATTAACGAACACCACTCTAGAACCATAGTATCCTCTTGGTGAAGTCAGAATGGGAATGAATATGGGTATGAGGGCAGGTCCCAAGTGATGGAGCCTCTGCTGGTGTTTGGGAGCCTGATGGCATAAAGGTCACAAATATAGTTCCTTTTCTGTGTTTCTCCATTCTACCTTTTTAATTTTAGTGTACTTTATTTTTTTATTTTTTATTTCTTAAGTTTATTTATTTATTTTGAGAGAGAGAGAGAGCCTGCATACAAGCAGGGGAGAGGCAGAAAGAGAGAGAGGGAGAGAATTGCAAGCAGGCTCTGCACTGTCAGTGTAGAGCCCAATGTAGGGCCCAGTGAGATCATGACCTGAGCCAAAGTTGGAGGCTTAACCAACTGAGCCCAGATGCCCCTGTACATTATTTTAATCCAATGTTTTAAAAGTCAAGTAGTACGTAACAGTTCCCTGCTCTACATTTCTCCATCAAGTCCTTTCCCCAAAGGCATATACTTTCAGATATTTCCTCTGATATTATGCATCCATAATTCTAAATAATGTGTTTTTCTCTCCCTTAGGGATTGATGTCTTAGAGCATAATCTTTTAAACTTTGTATATAATTATATTATGGTTATATATAATTATATATATAATTATATAATTAAATAAAACTACATATTATATAATTATAGATTAAATTGTATTGTTAATATATATAATATATAATATATATTATTAAAATAATTTATAATAATAGATGTTATATATCGGCTTTCAAATATAAACGTTTATGCCATATGTACAGCGTATATTAAAATTAAGCTACTTTCACATAGTGTTTTATAATTTACAAGCACATGCATCATTTGTACACACATCATCTCGTGATCCTCACAGAAGTTTTGAGAGGGATATCGTCAGTGTCATTCTCATTTGAAAGATAAGAAGTTGGGGGGCATCTGGGTGGCTCAGTCGGTTGAGCATCCGACTTCGGCTCAGGTCATAATCCCACGGTTTGTAAGTTCAAGCCCCATGTCAGGCTCTGTGCTGACAGCTCGGAGCCTGGAGCCTGCTTCAGATTCTGTGTCTCATTTTCTCTCTCTGCCCCTCCCCCACTTGTGCTCTCTCTCTGTCTCTCAAAAATAAATAAATGTAAAAAAATTTTTTTAATTAAAAAATAAAAGATAGGAAATTGGAGCACAGCTAAGTGACAGATTCGAGATCTTGACTTATAACGTAGTAAAGACAAGAGTAGAGCCCAAAATGTTTGCTCTTAATAGACTTATTTTCCACCTTGTTTCAACAGCTATTGGTCTATGGACCTGTTCTGCTTAGATTCCCTTATGGCAAAAACTCTTTCAAGGCCCTGTTCCAGTGCCACTTTCTTCCTGAAACTTTGCTGACCCTCCCCAGGCAGATTTTTTCTCTGTGTGAGTCCCCAGCACTTTGTCCATACTTCCATCTCAGCACTTATCACAATGAATCATGACTTGGCCTTTTCACGCTGTCTGAAGTTGGATCATGAGCTCTTCAAAGCCCTAGGCAGTTTCTACTTCCTCTTTTTTTGTCCTCAGAGCCCAGCAGGTTATAAGGCTCATGGAAGGTGCTAGTTGTCCAGGAATGTGAAGAGGCATCTGTGTGTTGTTGGGACCTGTGCTATGTACTGGGGGTACACAGATGACCAGAACAGAGCACACTCCCTGGCTTCGAACCCTCTAGTTGCTAAATATGTGAATGCTTGAGTGCTACTTTCTGAAATGGATAGAGGAGCAATGATTTCAAGAGGATAGCCACATAGACTGAAGTCTGCTCAGATTTGGCTTGCTTTGCACCTTAAAACTTAAAAGATTAGCCAAAACAGACTGCAAGAGATACTCATGGAGGATGAACTAGATTCATAAGGTAACGAAGATCTTGAGCGAGGAATGGAGTTAACAAAAGAGGTCAGTAAAGGCATATTCTTACAAGAACAAAGCTGAAAAATGATTTTTGTGAACAGAAATGAGCTATAAGTAAGGCCAACAGGAGAAGTTTACATTAATCGAGATGGAAAATTATAAATGAGTGGATTGATACTTTATCTGAAAAAAATTTGAATAGCTTTAACAACAGAGAAAATATCTTTGGCTTACAAGGTGGTCAAGGAGAAAGAGGGAAGGGAACAATTTAAAGAGATAAGCCTTGGGGCACCTCAGTGGCTCTGTCAGTTAAGCGTCTGGCTTCAGCTCAGGTCATAATCTCGCTTTGTGTGAGTTCGAGCTTTGCATCAAGCTCTGTGCTGACAGCTCAGAGCCTGGAGCCTGCTTTAGATTCTGTGTCTCCATTTCTCTTTGCCCCTCCCTGTTCACACTCTGTCTCTCTCTCTGTCTCCCTCCCTCCCTCTCTCCCTCTCTCCCTCTCTCTCTCTCTCTCTCTCTCTCTCTCTCTCATAAATAAATAAACATTAAAAAAGAGAGAGAGAGAGATAAGACTTCAGTGGCAATTTGGTAAGAGAGAAGGAGTAAGATTTAGCAGTAAGCTAGTAATGGATATGAAATTGAAGGAAGTTTATAAAGTTATCTAATCAAGTGGTATTGAGAAATTATGAAGGAAAAAGAGGAGGCTTTGTATGGGGTAATTTTTTCATTGTCCAGTTGAGTAAGAAGTTAATGGCAATGAACACCTAGTAGAAATGACAATATATAACATACAGGTTTTATCCATCAATGCTATCAAAAGGTATTTGAATTGCCAGTTATACATTTCTTTTCTTTTTCAGCCTAAAAAGGAAAATACCCTCCTTTACCTTGGGTAAATAAGCACAGTTGTAAATAAATGTATTGGAGGAGTACTGTATTAGCCAAATATTTTAGTTCGAAGAAAGCATTGACTGTTTGTAAAAAATAATATAATAGGGGCGCCTGGGTGGCCGAGTTGGTTAAGTGTCCAACCTTGATTTCAGATCAGATCATGATGTCATGGTTCATGAGATCAACCCCACGTCAAAGTCCGCTGACAGTGTGGAGTGTGCTTGGGATTCTTTTTTCCTTTCTCTACCTCTCTCTCTCTCTCTCTCTCTCTCTCTCAAAATAAATAAATAAACTAAAAAAAGAAGAAGAATATGCATAATAATAGATACAGACATATGTAGGTATGTATCTTGCCTTAATCTTCTGCAAAGAAGTTTTGGTGAGAAAATGAAAGTAACTTGCCTTTGGTCACATAGAACAGCTCAAAAGATTTGCTGTGTAAGGCACTGTGCTAAGCATTTCGTATATAGTATGACCTTTAATCTTTATAATAAATCTAAGGAGAAACTGTTATCCTAATTTCATCGATGAAAAAACAGGAAGTCAGGAATAATTCTTGCCTGAAGTTGGTAATAATAGTTGTAGGAAGAATCTCTTCAAAGTTGACCTGGTTCCTCTCTTCTACGTGGCATCTAGCAATTCCTCTTTGATGATATGACAGATTATCAGTTCTGCAAGGGTGTCAGTGTAAAAATGAATTATAATTTCCAGGAAAAGCTAGTTAAATAAACTCTCTTTTGTCCAAAAATCATTATTATCATTATCATCATCCTCATCACTGATGACAAACATCTGCCATTCTCAAAAAAAAGCCACTCAATTTTCATTAATGATATTGAGTTGTGAAAATTCCTCATACACAGCAAGTTAATGGCCACTTTAGATTCAAAACAGGGGCTCAATAAAAGGAAAAGCAAAGGAAGATAATTCTTGTGGCTCCAATGCAAAGCATGCATTAAAAAGGTAATTTATAAGAAAAGCAGACTGAATGAATTTCGGGTTGAAATAATGAATGTTAAATTAGGCTTTTTAAATCTTAAAGGAAGTTTCAGAGTGACCAAGTGTAATTGCGTTTCACACTTTCTCCTTTTATATTAGCATTTGTTTTAGAATAGCCATTTATTTATCTTCAGCTGGCTTCTGAAACTAAATAAATTGATTTAAAAAGAAAGAGCTTTAATAAAATACCTCTGTTCCTGATGCATTTATATCTCCATCCACAACATCCTCGTTGAGAGTCCAAGAACTAAAGAGTCACTTGGGGCTATGCCCTTTCAGGACCAGGTGAAATGGCAATTATCAGTGTAATGGGGTCAGCAGAGGGCCAAATAGCTTTTCCTGAATTAGCATGTGAGGGGAGTGTGGACAAATTAACTGTGTGTGACTAAACTCCACTTTAGTTGCTGCTGGTGACACATTGCTGGAGCCAAATTCATCTCTAGAAATGGAACTCTTCAGGGATCCTGTAAGAGTTCATTTCACATTCTTGGTCATTAGTCTGCATAATAATAAAACTCACTGGTATTTAGTACTTTCATATACTGAGCTTTTGTGCTTTACATTATTTCATTCGCACAATAACCCTAGGAGATATTGATTCCATCAGGATTCAGTACAAAAAAACAAAAGGAACCCTTCTAAGTATTTTAAGCAAGGTAGGATTTAAGACAGGGAATTAGGTGTTTGCAAACTTATTAGATGGGCCAGAGGAGCAGGTTCTAGATAGGGCCTCCAGAACTGATTCCCAGAGAAATAATAGAACTGGCCTACTAGGAGAGCAGTTACCTTCCAGGTCACTGAAGCTAGTAAATTTACAAACTGTGTCCCAGAACAGGAATCCAAATTCAAAAAGCTGCTATTACTGCCACAGCTTTTGATACCCAGGCAGCTGGAAAAAGAATCCCAGAGCACTGCTCAGATGAAACCTCACGCCTCCAGGATTTTTCGTGCCAGCAGTAAGATGGCCAAGTGAGATGAGAGGATGGCCTCCTCATGTCTGCCTTCCAAATTTCAAACAAATCCATTTAAATGACGGGAACTAAATCACAGCCAAACTCCTAGTTGCAAAAGAGTTTGAGAAATGCAGAATTTTAGCTTTTCAACCTCTGCAAGAGAGGAAGGACCAAGAAGGGAGGTGAAATATATGATAAGCAAGGTAATCCACATTACTATTCCAGGGGGGTACTCTATTACCATCCTCATGCTCACTTTTAATAAATAAGGGAACTGAGGAACAGAGAATTAAGTAAATGGCCTAAGATAACACCAAGGCCGTCTGCTCTAGAACCCGTGCTCCTAATCATGGACCTTTACCGCCCCCTTATAGTCAAGCTATAGTTCTTTGTGCACAGAAGCTAAATGAAAATTCCAGCAGCATTGCTCACCAAATTGAAACTTTTTTTAAACAAAATCTATTTAATCAGATAGATCCAGCAAAACTCTTGACTTTTATTTTTTTCAGAACCTCTGACTATTGATTTAGGTACTATTAGATACTATTGAAATGGTGTTCCAGCTTGGAGAACCAGGAATAAATAAACCAACCACAGATGAATCCCCTTTCATCACTAAATTCAACCCAAAATCTCAGAATTTACTACTACAATATAATGAGTAACTTCTTCCAGAGACAATGGAATCAGATCTTCAGAGAGCAAAAGAAAATATCTTTTATCCCCTATCCCACAGCTGGTGTGGCTGAGACATTTCCAAATGTTTCCCAAGCCCATTTTAATTTCCTCTTGTGCTCCTTTGTTGTTAGGCTGGGACATGTAAATTCTGGACAATGGAGATTGGGAGGTAATGATGCACATTACTTATAGGACTGGCCACCCTTTCTGTGATGACTAGTCCATATGTTGATGATGGTGGGATCACAAGATAGAAGGAGCCAGAGCTCCTCACCACACTAGATCATGATGTGAGCAAGCAATACATTTTTATGGGATTAGGCCACTGAGGTCTGGAGCTGTTTGTTACAACAGTTAGACTGACTAATCCAGCTGACCTGGACCTTCTGCTACAGATCTTCTTAACAAAGGCAAGACCAGGTCAAGAAGACCTAGCATGTGGGCAGGGGCACGCCATGTTGGATTTGTAGAGGAGTTACTCTCTGGATACCCTTAATTTTATGGCATTTTACCTGTCTTCTCCTCATCAACATCAAGCTCTTTTTTCAAAAATTCATTCAAGTATTCCAATACCCGTTGCTTTGCTTTTGCTCCTCAGACCAGGGTAGCAAAGCTGGACACAGTGTTGGAGAGGAAAATAAAAGAGCTAAAATGGAATCAGAGAAAAAAGACTCTTCCTGAAATTGCTGGACCTTTAAAGTCCTTCAACAGTGTCATCCCTGGAAAAAGTAGCCCCTTCCATGTGCTGAAATCAGATAACTGGGATGAGCCCTCTTCCACCTGGGGTAAGAGCATCCAGCATGGGAGGACAGTAGGGAGACAGAGGACTTGAGCTCCCTTTTCTGGGGACCACTGGTGATCACAGGATAGGACTGCACTGCTGAGTGTCCCCTTCTGTACACCAAAAACATATGAATAGGCTAAACCAGATTTCACACCCCCTAGGAAGAAAACCCTAAAGCTCCTTATAAGCACCATTTATATACAATAGCAAATATGTTCATTGTAGATCACTTTTAGCTGTTCATTAAACTAAATTCCCTGGGGACATTTATGTCAATGCTTTGGAAATTAGTCCTTGTTACTTTATGTAATTGAAAACAATAAAGCTAAGTGCCTGTTCTACTCTTCTGTAATTTGAAACAGGGACTCCCAACCTCAGGTCCTATCTCCAGGCCCCTCAGTGGCCTCAGAGGTAATGATAGGAATCTGTGCATTATTTTCATTATACCAGAAAATCTTACAGAAATTGAATATTCAACTGAAAGCTGTATGAACTAAATAAAAAGTCAAGTTTCTATTTTTTGACTGAGATTACATCAGCTTAGTACAATAATTGATCATCTCAGAGGATAATTGATTGTTGATCACCTTGCGCTATCTGGCCACACTGAGTAGCAGTCATTTAATGTCTTTGATTAATATAAATTGGTTAATCACCCAATAAGACTTTCATAAAGAGAAATCTTTAAGAAATGGGCTCTGTGTAGGAAAAATTATTAGCAGTTTAAGAATCTAGCCCAAAAGTGGAAACAACCCAAATGTCCATCAGTGGGTGAGTGGATAAGTAAAATATGGTATAGCAATACAATGGAATATTATTCAACAATAAAAAGAATAAAATACTGATACATACTACAACATGGATGAACCTCAAAAAACATGCTTAGTGAAAGAAACCCATCAAAAAAGACCATTTATTATATGACTCCATTTCTATGAATTGTCCATCAGATGCAAATCTATAGAGACAGTATATTAGTGGTTACTTAAGGTTGAGATGAAGAATGGAAAGTGACTCTTAATAGATATGATTTGGATTATGATTAGATTATGGTGATTGCACAGTTCTGTACATATTCTAAAAGCCATTGTAGACTTAAATGGGTGAATTTTATGGTATATAAGTTATATCTCAGTAAAGCCATTAAAATTTTTCAGAATCATGAGTTGAACTCCATAATTTTCCATTTGACCAAAATTTGCCTAGATTAATGGAATCTTACAGACTGGGAGTAAAGTTGGGCTCTGGAGAAACAACACAAAAACAAACAGTAACTATCTACAGTATCTTCTCTCAACCCTCTCTCCCCACTTCACTTGGGTCTTCTCCTGCACCCTGTTCCTTACTCATGGCAGGAAGTCATGAAATAAGACTGTGGCCCAAGAGAAGCTGTTTCTCCCATTGCATTGTCTCCATAAATGGGGCTTTACACATTTTCATTTTTATGCAGAGAATACAGCCTGTGGCCCTTCAACCACAGCAAAGTCAGTCCTTCTCCTTGGCAGTTTTCCCTTTCCCTCTACAGCTGGTTTTACCTGGCACTAGATCTGCACACATGACACTTTTTCTTTTGCCCCTTTGAGGCATTTAACAAATTCCTACCAAAGTCATCAAGAGGCACAACAGCATTCTCCTAATTATAAATTGGAAGTCAATTGTAAAAATTTCAGAAAATGTATAAAAGTATAAAAAAGTAAGTGTGACCACTGACCAGTAATAACCTTTGTTAACATTTTGGCATATTTCCTTCTATGGTTTCATATATATTTTTATTCTTTTTTTTCCCAGTTGAGAACATACCAGAAATTTATTTTTGTAGATTATAGGAATCATGTAACTAGTCTCCTTGTCAGTAGCTGCTAAAAAGCCTAGAGTCAAAAGCACAAAATCTTACAACATTCATGTTCTGGATAAAACTCCCTCCTAGCTTAATTTTATGATTTTCTATTTAGATTTTTTCTGTCCTACTTTCCCTGGTCTCTTATTTCTACATTTAATCTTTTATTATATGTATCTGTATAGACAATATACAGCTAAAAGCTAAAGGCTGTCCAAAATAAATACTTTTGTCCATCTTAATCATTCTTAAGTGTATAGTTCAGTAGTGTACTCACATTATATATTCACATCATAATCTTGCAAAACTGAAACTCTATACCTATTGAATAACAACTCCATTTCTCCCTCCCTCTAGGCCTGGGTAATCATCATTCTACTTTCTGTTTCTATGAATTTGACTACTTTAGATACCTCATATATGTGGAATCATACTGTATTTGTCTTTTTTGTGACTGGTATATTTCACTTAGCATAATGACCTCAATGTTCATCCATTTTGAAGCATATTGCAGAATTTACTCCCTTTTTAAAACTGAATAATATTCCATTGTATATATGTATTACATTTTTTTGTCCATTCATCCATTAATGGACATTTGGCTTTTATTTCCAATATTCTTGGCTATTGGGAATAGCCAAGCTGCTATGAACATGGATATACCAATATCTCTTTGAGACTTCACTTTTAATTCTTTTGGATATACAGCCAGAAGTAGGATTGGTGGGTCATATGGAAGTTCTATTTTTAATTTTGAGGAACCACCATACTGTCTTCCAACATGATTGCACCACTATACAATCTCACCAGTGGTGCACAAGGGATTCAAGTTGCTCACCGACACTTGTTATTTTCTGTTTTTGTTTTTGTTTTTGATAGTAGTCATTCTAATGAGCGTGAGATGGTATCTCATTGTCCTTTTGATTTGCATGTCTCTAATGATTAGTGATGTTGAACACCTTCTTATATGCTGTTGGTGATTTGTATATCATTTTTTTAAAAATGACTATTCACATCCTTTGCCCATTTTTGATCAGATTGTTTTTTTGTTTTTGAGGTGTAGGAGTTTGTTGTATATTCTGATATTAACCCCACGGGTTGCCTTTTCACTCTATTGATGTGTCCTTTGATGCACAAAAGTTTTTAAGTTTAATTTCGTCCCATTTGTCTATTTTTGCTTTTGTTGCCTGTGCTTTTGGTGTCATACTCAAGGAATCATTGCCAAATCCAAAGTCATGAAGTCTCCCCCACGTTTCTTTCTAGGAGTTGTATAGTTTGGAGGGTCTTATGTTTAAGTCTTCAATATATTTTGCATTAATTTTCATATATGGTATAAGATAAGGATTTAACTTCATTCTTTTGAATATGGATATCTAGTTTTCCCAGAAGCATTTGTTGAAGAGACTGTCCTTTTTCCGTTGAATGGTCTTGGCATCCTTGTCAAAAACCATTTATTTCACCATATACACAAGGGTTTATTTTTGGACTATATCCTATTCCACTTATCTGTATGTCTGTGTTTATGTCAGTACCACACTATTCTGATTACTATAGATTTGTAATATGTTTGGAAATCACAAAGTATGAGGCCTCCACCAATTTTTTTTCAAAAATTTTTTGGGTTTTTGGAGTACCTTCAGATACCACATAATTTTTAGAATGAATTTTTTCTATTTCTAAAAAAAGTGCCATTGGGCTTTTGATAGAAATTGCATTGAATCTATAAATTGCTTGGATAGTTGACATCTTAATAATAAATCCATGAACACAGTATATCTTTCCAATTATTTTTCTCTTTTTAAAATTTCTTTCACCAGTGTTTTGTGTAAACACCTTTTTTTAGGTTTTCAGTGTAAGCACCTTTTTTTTTACCTCCTTGATTAGGTAGTGTATTCTTTTTTATGCTATTATAAATGGGATTGTTTTCTTAATTCCTTTTCAGATCATTAATTATTAGTGTATAGAAATGAAACTGATTTTTGTGTGTTGATTTTGTGTCCTAAAACTTTACTAAATTTGTTTATTATCTTAATAGTTTTTTGTAGAATCTTCAGGGTTTTCTACATATAAGCTTAAGTCATGTGCAAACAGATAATTTTATTTCTTCTTTTCTGATTTAGATGCAATAAACAATTGTTTAAATAAATGTGTTATTGAGATATGATTGACATGTAACATTGTATTCACTTTAGGGGTACAATATAATGATCTGACATATGTATATATTGAAAAATGATTCAACAATGATTGAACAATGAGTTTAGTTAACAGCCATCATCTCACATAGTAATTTTTTTTCTTGTGATGAGAACTTTTAAGATTTACTCTCTTAGCAATTTTCAAATATACAATACAGTATTGTTAACTATAGTCATCACACTATACATTACACAGTCAGAACCTATTTATCTTATAACTGAATGTTTGTACCTTTTGACCACCCCTACCCATTTCCCCCACACCCCCACCTCTGGCAATTACAAGTCTGTTCTCTATAGTTCAGGGTTGTTTTTTTGTTTTTGTTTTTGTTTTTTTTTTTTTTGAGATTCCACGTACAAGTGTATCATATAGTATTTGTCTTTCTCTAACTTATTTCACCTAAAATAAAGCCCTCAAAGTCCACCCACATTGTTGCAAATGTCTGGATTCCTTTTTATTGTGGCTGAATAATGTTTCATTATGTATTTATACTACATTTTCTTTTTTCTTAATAATTTTTTAATGTGGGGCACCTGAGTGGCTCAGTCAGTTAAGCATCTGACTTTGGCTCAGGTCATGATCTCACGGTTTGTGGGTTCGAGCCCTGCATCGAGCTCTGTGCTGGCAGCTCAGAGCCTGGAGCCGCTTTGGATTCTGTGTCTCCCTCTCTCCGTACCCCTCCTGCATTCATGCTTTATTTCTCTCTGTCTCAATAATAAATAAACATTAAAAAATTATAAAAAAATAAAAAATAATTTTTAATGTTTATTTATTTATTTTGAGAGAGAGAGACAGAGTGAGAGAGAGAGAGAGAGAGAGAGCTCATGGGAGGGGCAGAGAGAGAGAAGGAATCCCAAGCAGGTTCTGAGCTGTCAGTGCAGAGCCTGATGTGGGGCTTGATCCCATGAACCATAGGATCATGACCTGAGGCAAAATTAAGAGTCAGATATGTAACTGACTGAGCTACCCAGCCACTCCTATACCACATTTTCTTTATCCATTCATCTATCAATGAACACTTGGGTTGTTTCCATGTCTTGGCTATTGTAAATAATGCTGCAATGAGCATGTGGTTGCAGATATCTTTTCAAGATAATGATTTAATTTCCTTCAGTCATATATCCAGAAGTCGCATTATTGAATCATATGGTAGTTCTATTTTTAATATTTTGAAGAGCCTTTATACTGTTTTTCATAGTAGCTACACCAATTTACATTCCCACCAACAGTGCACAAAGGTTCCCTTTTCTCTATAATCTCACCAATACTTATTATCCCTTGTCTTTTTGATAATAGCCTTTCCAATGGGCATGAGGTGACATCTCATTGTGGTTTTGATTTGAATTTCTATGATGATTAGTGATGTTCAGTACCTTTCATATATCTATTGTATGGAATTGTCTTACTGGAAATTTGTCCAAGGAAAAAATATCTACTTAGTTCTTCTGCCCAGAATAAATTTTATATACCACGTTTCACTATCAAAAGTATTTTCCACATCATTAAAAATATTTGTAAACATGATTTTTAATTGCTTCATGAATCCATCATCTAGGTGTGCCATAATTTACATGACCATTCTTCATTGTTCTATTGTTGGACATTTAGGTTGTTTTGAACTTGTATTATAAGGAACAATATTTAAAAGCATGTCTTTATGTATAGTTCTTTGGTCACATTTAAGATTTTTTTTCTTTATGATAGATTCCTAGAAGTGGTACCACTGAGTTAAAGCTTGTGAATATTAAGACTTTTGACACAGTTTTCTAATTTGGGAAAGCATAACTTTAAAAACATAATTTAACATACAACATTTGGGTACATTATATCCATCTTTTGAGAATTTACATTATATCTTTACATTTTTAGATGGCATGAAATACATCATATAGGTAGCTTCAAATACACAAACATGAATTATGTTTTTCATAACATTGAGCTCTTTTGTTCCTTCCCAAATCCTTCCCCTCCTTTGTTGGGGTACTGGGCAGCCAGTACTAAAGAGTGAGTTCTGTGGGGGCAGGGATGGGAGGGGTAGCCTACTTGAGGATGTACAAAGTAGGAAGCAACTATGGGGCCAGTTTTAGTCAAAGTTTTGGGGGGACAGATGGTGAGGCTGAGAGTCCTTTTTCTGAAGAGATATAGAGCAAGCCTGAGGCCTAATCTAGATTGGAGAGTGCAGACCTAGTGCAGACGTGTGGTCCATATTGGCAGGTATCACAGGCAATTGGAAAGGTGGGAGATTTGGGACTGTCACAATGATTGGGAGGGTACTACTGGCATTTAATGGGCAGGAGAGAGAAATGCTAGAGATATTGCTTGGCTTGAGACTATTTCCTAAAATGATATTCTAGCCCCTAATTTCAGTATCTCTCCCACTGACACACACTGGACTAGTTTTGTGTTGCTGCATCCAGACTCCAGGGGCTACCCTATATTTGTTCCTTTAACCGTTAAAGACCACGGAAATATGGAAACGAATTCAGTAAGTGAATAACTTCAATGTTCCTAAATGTGGACCATTAAATGTTGCGTACCTTTTTAAAATGTACTTTCCAGTAATTATGGGTTTGGAATTAAAGGACAAATTTTATATTTATTTAAAAATCTATTATAAACAACAAACTTTATGTATTAGTCTCTTTGGCTACTGTAACAAATTACCACACAATGAGTAGCTTAAAACAAAAATTTATTCTCTCACACTTCTAGAAGCCAGACATCTGAAATCAAGATACTAGCACTTAGAAGGGGCGCATTCCCTCAAAGGCTATAGGGAATAATACATTCTTTGCCTCTTCCAACTTTTGATATCTGTAGGTATTCCTTGAGTTGTATCGACTTCCCTCCAATCTCTGCCTTCAATAACCTCCTCTTCTGTCTATTTTATGTCCCTCTGTTTCACTCTTATAAGGACATTTGTCTTTGGATTTAGGCCCAGCTGGCCAAGCCAAGATGATTCCTCATGTCAGGATCCTTAACTTAATTAAATATCTATGACCTTTTATCAAATAAGGTAACATTCACAGACCCCAGGGATTATGACATGAGTATCTTTATTGGGGGACCACCGTTTAGCTCACTACTGCACTTTACTTCCAGAATCTTTAATTTTAGAGAAATTGTATGATGGAACATCGTATTTCTTGTTTACAAGTGAAGACATTGACATTTAGAAAGAATGAGTATTTGACCAAAGCATCCTGGCACTTGAAGAACTGAGATTCACTCCCCAGCTCCCTGATGCTTGGATCCAGTGCCAGTAGGATCTGCCTCATGCCTGGTCAGTTACATGGCACAGTCTTCACTAGTGGAATAGTCAGGCTCAGACAACAGAGTTCACAGATGTCCGTGTACACACTACTAGTCTTGACCTAAAATAAATAAATTTTTTTTTGCTAAAAGAACATTCAGTCTAATATAAGAAAAAATATAGTCAAGCCATTAAAGGTGTTCTTTCCACAATCAATTCTGAGTATGTATCAATGTAACCTAAATTTAGATATTCATGCAATGTTCCAAAAGTGTCTTTTTCCATTTTTTTATCGCCTGAAAAAAGATATATTTCTCTAGCTCAGTCCAACTTATTCTCTCAACATTTGTTGAATACCTACTATAATTTATGATATAACCTCCCTTGAAATCTTGGACATTTTTATTTTAAAGTAAGAATACATTTGAACTCACACACATATACAAAAAGGCATAAAGATAATTCTAGCATTTTCTACACTCGGGGTTTAACCTAGTTTATTGAATATTAACTTTTTGTTACTTTTGCTTAAATTTAGGATATTTTAAATAGCTTTAAGATTTTACATAACTGTGAGTGGTTATTTCTAAAAAACATTTTTTTTAAATAAGGATTTTTTTCACAATTCAAATTTAGGAGTGTTTTGAAACAGGGCCAAGGAGTACACAGTCAGGCCCATTGAAGCAATTGTAAAATAAAAAGAATATAATTCTGCCTTTCAAAGACAGTGCATTTTTCTACCAAGAATGAGTTTTTCAACAGATACATATTAAGGTATCTTATCATACATAGTCAAAAAAGTTGATAGTTTAGAATCATAACCCTTTTAGGGAAGGGATGGATTTCCTGATAACTTTGTATGTTTAAGGAAATAATGTATTTAATGAACTCACACATAACATCTGTTATTACTGATTGGGTAAATATAGTGGAAATGCAAAAAATTGAAATGACATTAATTTGGCTATACTGGAGAACATCCACAAAAGAGACTCCTTAGATGCTTTAAAATGTAAATAGTACCCATCAGGGGACTTTGCCTTGCTTCACATAATGGGTTTTCAGATAAACAAGTAAGGGAAATTTGTACTAATTCTATAGGGGTATAATTAAAAATAATTAGAAAAAAACACATATTTTATGAAATAACTTTAAGAAAACAGACAGAGATGGATTTTGCATTTTCAGAAAATGGTGAGCATGTTTCGCAGTCTTGGGATCTGAAGTCCCCAGTGATACAACCTTCCTTCCCTATGTACCTGCCAATTTACTTTAAAAAAAAAAAGAAGAAGAAAAAGAAGAAGAAAAGGAAATACACACACACACACACACACACACACAGAACTCTCTAGGGAAGAAAAGGCATGTGTTTAATGACTCAGTCCTTGGCAACCATCAATAAGTATGCTAGTTAATGGCAACCAAAGAGTATAATATGTATACTGCAAATCCAGGAAAATATTAGAGTGGATAGATAGATAGATAGATAGATGAACAGATACCTTACTGTGAAATGAAAGAGTAAACAGAATAACAATCACTCTTGGCTTTTGCTACAATAACAAACAATGGCCAAATCTCAGTGCACCTACAAATATTTATTTCTTGCTCACATTATACTAAGGCTATAGGTCCACAAGACTTGTGCTGAGTTTGGCTGGGTTCTACGTGTCTTCTCATTCTGGGACTCAGGTAATACTCATAGTAGAGAGCAGAAGTTAAGAGACAGAGCCAGATTACAAAAGGACATTGTTCTGCTGGGACACAGCATACTCATCTGCTCACATTCCATTGGCCAAGCAAGTCTGAAGTCAGTAGGGTGAGGAAATATGTTGCATTAAGAGGAAATATGGCATGGTGCCTGGATGGTTCAGTCAGTTAAGGGCCCGACTTCAGCTCAGGTCATGATCTCACAGTTTGTGGGTTTGAGCCCCGCATCCGGCTCTATGCTGACAGCTCAGCACCTGGAGCCAGCTTCAAATTCTCTGTGCATCTCTCTTTCTGCCCCTCCCCTGCTCATGCTCTGTCTCTCTGTCTCTGTCTCTGTCTCTCTCAAAAATAAATAAACCTAAAAAATTGTTTAAAAAAGGAAATATGGCAAAGGTAGAGAGGAATAAACAATTGTGAACAAATAAAATAGTCTATCACACCTTAAATATAGAAAACAGCAAAATAATATGACCAAATATATTTGTTTTAAAGAAATATTATGATTATTAAACATTCAGGCAATTCAAACAAGAAACTCCTCTAGTCAATGGTGGACCCAAGTTTTATGGGGTCCTAAGTTTATGCATTTTTTGATCCTCTTTAGAAAAATATGGTCAAATACTACTATTACAAAATTAGGGAGCTTGAAGCTTAAGCTTAATTAACATCAAGGTAAATTCAATTTTGTCTTCAATTTATATAATGTAAAAAAACTTAATTTCATTCATCAATAAAATTGTAACCAAGATATATATCCTCTACTTAAAAACTTGTATTAGCATAGTTCTTTTTTTTAAGCTGAACTTTTTTATTTTTTTGTTTTTATTTTTGAGATAGAAAAAGACAGAATGTAAGTAGGGGAGGGCAGAGAGAGACACAGACATAGAATCTGAAGCAGGCTCCAGGTTCTGAGCTGTCAGCACATAAAAGCTGAAATTTTCAAAACAATTTTATTGTTTTAAGTTTTATTTATTTATTTATTTATTTATTTATTTATTTATTTATCTCTACATCCAACATCTACATCCAACATAGAGCTTGAATTTACGACCCCGGCATCAGGAATCAAATGCTCTTCTGACTAAGCTAGCCAGGCACCCCCAGCACAATTCTTTAAAAATAAAATACTGTAAGTTTTAATAGGCAAATAATGTTTATTCATTTGGACCTAAGAACACAATATGATAATTTTCTTTCCTCCTGAAGCTACATACGGCACAGACCAAAAGGAAGGTGGAAATTCTCTGAAGGTCTTCATCTAAAGAAACCCATCTATTTACAGTTTTATTTATTCAAAGAATCCAAATTGGCTGCCATTGTTAAATATATTATGACCATCTCATAGTGCTGTTTTAATGAGTACATTTAATTTTGGGAAAAATTTTTTGACCCTCTACCCCAAGAGACAGCTGATGTGTAGCTGTAAGATTGTTACTGAGAATTAACACATATTTTTACAGTTAACACAAAAAGCATATTATTTCTTATACATTTTCCACATCCTAGATATTGTTGAGGATGATAAGGGAAATTATAGATAGTATGGTTTTCAAGCAGTGAGCTAAATACAACTAAGCAATAAGAAGGATGTAGGGTTAGAATATGTTGGGGTGTATGGTAGTAGGCCCAGATCCAGTCAGGATGGGTTAAGATCAGGATGAATTGAAAGGTGGAGGCCAGAAAGATAAAGATCATTCTACTCTACAGTTGGTGTGGTAGGCAGGATAATGGCCCCCTCAGAAACCTACTTCCTATTCCCCCAATCCTGGAATATCCAGATGGGCCCCATCAAATGACACAAATCCTTAAAAACAGAGACCTTTTCCAAAGGTGGTCAAAGAAAAAGGTATGGTGACAAAAGAATCAGTGAAACTTGTTATGAGAGAGACTCCACCTGTGATACTAACCTCCAAAAGCAGACACAGCCCAGCTGACACATTGATGTTAATCTGGCGAGACCCTTACTGGACTTTTGACCTACAGAACTGTAAGATAATAAATTTGTGTTGCTTTAATACACTAAGCGTATAGCAATCTGTTACTGCAACAATAAAAAACTAATATACTTGGCAAAGCCAGGAAGTAAGCCACTTGATGACATATGCAGATGATATCCTGATTCACCAGTGGGAATGCTCTAGGAAGATCCATTCCCTGAACCTCAGCACCAGGTCCTGGTCTTTGACCCTCTCCCAGGTTTCTAGGGCTCTCCCAGGTACACACACTGCCACTCTGTCATGGCCCACAGGAATTCTTTCCAACCCAGAAATCCTAGTTTATCTTTTCCGGTTTCTTCAGTTTGTTTGTGAAGTGACATTTCAAGATTACTCTTAGTTTGATTATTCTGCATGAGGTAAAGTGGGAAAACACACTTCAGCAAATGCATGGGTCACATTCTCTGGTGTGATCAAGCTGTTTGCAGTGGATCAGGGAAATGATTTTGAAAACACATTCATTTTCCACTGGTTCAGTGTTTGGCAATTTGGTTTGCTCATATTGCTGAAAAAGTATATAATGTTAAGTTCTTCTGTGGTCTTTAAAACAGGGACATATTTGAACTGTAAAACTGCATTCTGATTAAACCCACTTAAACAATGTTAAACATTGTTGCAACAAATACAGGTCTGTATTTTTGTTCTCAGCTGGACATTCTGCTGTGCAAAACAATATCTGCCTAGCTCCAAAGGGGATACTCAGGAAGAAACCATAAGAAGAACCTCTAATTAAAAACAAAAGCAAAAAGTGAGTCATTTGGGAAAGTTAGAAAAAGATAATAGAATATACGCAAAGGCAAGGAATGGACCGATTCCAAAACATTGTTTAAAATAGTTTGAATAGAAATGGTCATTGACTGGAGGTGAAAAACAGTCGCACATAAGCTATTATGAATGATTTTCCTCACACATAAAATAGGCTAGAAAATGAAATTAAGCAGCAGTGTAGTGATAAATAAATGGACATCTACTGAGGAGAAACAGAAGTCGTCATGTAGGAAGAAACTATGAAAGAATAAAACTATTTGCCAAATAGTGGACCAGAATGATGAGCTTTGTGTTAATTGATATTATAAAGTTATTATATAACATTTTAATATAATTTAATACATATTCTTTTTCATCATCAAAGGATTTAATGTTGAGAAGAATGTTTACCATCCTCACAGAGCTTAGTTTCTGGATTTCAGCTGTGCATCACTGAACAAACAGAATGTAATATTAATGGAGCATTACGTTGCCCAGAATATTGACTGTTTATAATATACACAGTTATTAAGAAGAAGCACCAGTACACTGACACTATTTAAATACTAGAGATTGGCAAAAGAGGTTATTTGTGCTCGTAAACTAGAGATATTTATTCATGCCAACTTTCTTCCCAATATAATCCAAGTAGAAGGAACAAGAGTATATTACGTATTTCCCCTTGAGAGACAGCTAAGTGTAACAAAGAGCACTGGACTTGGTGCCAGGACACCTGGGTTCCAGTCCCCATTCCTCTGCTTTTGGCACTGACAATGCTAGGAGTCCTCCCAGAGCCTATCCTCTACCGGAAAAACAGAGATAATGTTACCTATTTTTTGTCTGATTCACAAAATAAGGTAACATGATATACCACAATATCAAAGTGCTTTGTAAACTTTTTAAAGGGTTCATACATTAGGGTCCTCACATGATGCTTTAAAAAACATATATAGTGTATAAGTCATTGAAATACCAATTTAGCACACATATACATTGTAACAACTTTTGGTAGAATTTCATCAAAACAATCTACTGATAGTTTTATAACTGGTTCTTGTTCTTGTCATGAACTTTGGCTGTGTATGCTTGCACTGATGTCCTTTGCACATGAGTATTAAATAAATGTTGCACTCTCCATAGTTTTGCCTTGAACTAGCCTTTTACCTTTGTTTCTGAGTTCTTTTACAATTGCTGTTCACAGCCTAATTGTGTCTCCATTAAGGTGCCAGAACAAATGTTAAATTCACTGATTTATTGACCAGTAAATATTAATTACTTATTATGTACATAGCAGGTACAAGGCATTATTCAGTAAAGTCAACGAAATGAACAGTTTGACTTTTTTTTCCTCTGCAAAACTGACTAGCTCTTTGTCTGAATTAATCAAATCAACCAGTAGGTTTTTGGCTTCCTGGAGACACAGCTTAAATGTCACTTTCTATCTTGAAGCTGCTATTTTGAGAATTGGTGATGTGTAGGTGGAAAACACTTTACTATTTAGAAATAGAGTACTATACAGTGAGGCTTATTAGACAGTTATTTTCACTTTGTAGTTTTTATTTCATTTAACTTTTTATTATGGGAAACTTTAAACATGTACACAAACACAAGGGATAATATAAGGAATTTCCATATACCTAAACTAACTTAAACAATTAACGATTCATGGTCAATATTGCTTCACCTGGACCCCCACCCAACAGTCCCTTATCCCATATTATTTTGGCATGAATATCAGAGTGTATATAATTTAATCCTCAAGTATTTCAATATGTATCTCTAAACATAAGGATATTGAGAAAATAACCATAATAGCATAATCACATCCAAAATTAACAGTAATTCCTTAATATCATAAAATATTCAGTGTGTGTTCAATATTCCAGCTGTTTTATAATATTGTCTTTTTTTTTTTTTGCAGTTGGTTTCAATCAGTTTTCAAATAAATCCACCCATTGTGATTGGCTGTGTCTCTTAATTCAATTTAAACTTCAGTTTTCTCTATTTTCCTCCTCCTTGCAGTTTGTTAAATAAACTGGGTCATTTGTCCTGTGGTCTTTTCTACAGATTAGATTTTAGTGACTGCATCCTATAGTATAGTTTAATGTTTTTCAGTCTTATGTGTTTCCTGAATATGAGTATGGAACTGTGCTGTCCTCTCTTTCCATGTGTAGCTTCTTTTTAAAAATAAACTTTTTTTCAGAATAGTTTGATTTACAGAAAAATGTGAAGATTGAACAGAGTTAACATCCACTTTCCCCTGTTATTAATATTTTTTTGTTGTTAAGTTTTTTTTTAATTCCAGTATAGTTAACATACATTGTTATATTAGTTTTAAATATACAACATAGTGATTTAATAATTCCATACGTTACTCAGTGTTCATCATGGAAAGTGCACTCTTTAATCCCCATCACCTATTTAACCCATTCCTCCTATCATTAATAGCTTAAATTATGATGATTCATTTGTTAGCAAATATGGATAAATCATTATTAACTAATATCCATACTTTATTTAGATGCTCTTAGTTCTTACCTGCTGTTCTCTGTCTGTTCCAGGATCTCATCGAGGATACTATGTTGCATTTAGTTGTCATATCTCCTCAGGCTCCTCTTGGCTATGACAATTTCTCAGAGTTTCCTTGTTTTTGATGACCTTTATAGTTTTGAGAAGTACTGGTGAGCTATTTTGTAGAATGTCCCCCATTTGGGATTTGTTTGATGTCTTTCTCACGATTGATCTGAGATTAAGGGCTTTCGGGACCACAGAGATAAACTGTCATTTTCATCCTATCACATGAAAGGTACATACTATACCTTTATGTGATTTATCATATCAAAAAAGATGATTTATCACTGTTGATATTAACCTTGATCACCTGACTGAGGTGGTATTTGTCAGGCTTCTCCAATATACAGCTACTCTTTTTCTCCTCTTTCCATACAGTCCCCTTTGGGAGGATAGCTCTATGTGAAGCCCTGTTCATGAAGTAGGAAATTATGTTCCATCTCCTATAGGTGGAATAGTACACAAATTATTTTGAATTCTTCTGCATGGGCAATTTTTTATACTCCTTTATTTATTTATACTGGTATGATTCATGGATATTTATTTTATACTTTGGATACAATCCTATACTACTTTATTTTGTTGCTCAAATTGTTCCACATATGACCAGTAGGAGCTCTTTTAGTTGGCTCCTGTGTCCCTTTGTCATATCCCATCATTGTGTGTATGTTGTTGTTTAAGTAATTTCCTATTTTCTGGCATATAAAATACTCCAGGTTCATCATGTATGTTCCCTGCCTTCATCCTAGAATCAGGATTTCTCCTCCAAGAATCCCTGGTTTCTATTACTAGAGACTGGTATTAGAAACCAAGATCTGGGCACTAAGTTTAATAAAATATTTTTAAATCATTCTTTTACTGGCATTTTGTCTATTTCAAAAAACACTTTTTAATTATTTTTTTATGGTTGGTTGTAAAATTTTGATTTTTTAAGTAGTTCCAATGTTTAAAAGTCAGTGGGTGTTGGTAGCATAGTGGTGAGCATAGCTGCCTTCCAATTTTCAAAAATCACTTTTAGGTTTTTTTTTAAATTTTTATTATATATACAGAGAGCGTGAGCAAGGGAGAGGGATAGAGGGAGAGAGAGAGAGAATCTCAAACAGGCTCCATGCTTAGTGCCCAATGCAGGGCTCCATCCTATGACCCTGGGATCATGACCAGAGCTGAAATCAAGAGTCATATGCTTAAGCAACTAAGCCACCTAGATGATCCAAAAGTCACTTTTAGTCTAAGACTTCTGCCTATCTTGAACAGGAAGTCTTTTTTTCATGAAAGTAATTTACAAATATATTTTGTTTTTTATATCTTTCTATTAAATCTAGAGTCTGAAAATTTGAATTTTTCTTTTTTTCTTTTTCTTTTTTTATGTTTTTATTTATTATTGAGACAGAGAGAAACAGAGCATGAGTGGGGGAGGGGCAGAGAGAGAGGGAGACAAAGAATCTGAAGCAGGCTCCAGGCTCTGAGCTGTCAGCACAGAGCCTGATGCGGGGCTCGAACCCATGAACCGTGAAATCATGACCTGAGCCGAAGTTGGCCACTTAACCAAATGAGCCACCCAGGCGCCCCTGAAAATTTGAATTTTTCTATATTGTGCCAATTCAATTAGTTCAAATATCTATTTGGTTAAGTGATGTTAAGTGTCTGTGATCTTTGACATTTTTTTAATGAATTGACTAAATATTTTGATATCTTATAATTATAAAGTAGCTAGAGAAAGTGGATAAAATGGCACATGTCATAAAAAAAGGTTATATTAATTCTGTGGAAATCTTACAGTAAAAATTCATTAAAGTAAATCTTTTTAATGTGGACTTTCTGAATAGCTAGGTAAACCAGTCACTAAAATTTCCTTGCAAAATTTATGAAGTGTTTGATAAGTGTTTTTAAGAAAGTAAACAAAAAAATCAAAAAATTTTGATCTAGTACTAGAAAAATAAAACATCAAAAAAATTTTTGAATATAGTTGAAATACAATATTACATTAGGTTCTGGTGTACAACATAGTGATCCAATGTCTCTATATATTATGCTATGCTCACCACAAGTGTAGTTACCATGTATCACCATAAAATACTTAGAAGAATAAAAAATTTTCAAGAATTGTCATTTCTATACAAATTATATTACTTAAATTTTTTCATTTGTTGTATCT
Source organism: Cryptoprocta ferox (assembly GCA_028646485.1). Classification (NCBI taxonomy): domain Eukaryota; kingdom Metazoa; phylum Chordata; class Mammalia; order Carnivora; family Eupleridae; genus Cryptoprocta; species Cryptoprocta ferox. The sequence goes on from CM053577.1 coordinate 76,514,087, forward strand.
TCATAGAATTCATTTTTTTAAATTTAGTTTTATTTATTTATTTTTTTTAAACTTTATAGTTTATTGTCAGGTTGGTTTCCATATAACGCCCAGTGCTGTTCCCCACAAGTGACCTCCACCAAGACCATCACCCCCCATTACCTTCCCCCCTTCCCCTTCCCCCCTCAGTTTGTTTTCAGTATTCAAGAGTCTCTCGTGTTTTGTCTCCCTCCCTCTCCCTAACTCTTTTTCCTCCTTCCCCTCCCCATGGTCCTCTGTTGGGTTTCTCCTGTTAGACCTATGAGTGCAAACATATGCTGTCTGTCCTTCTCCGCCTGACTTATTTCGCTTAG
>CM053577.1:76514918-76750836 GCA_028646485.1 Cryptoprocta ferox
GAAAGAAAGAAGAGAAGAAAAGAGAAGAAAAAGAAACAAAAACAAAAAGAAGAAAAGAAAAAAAAAAAACAAGGTGGGGACAGAGACAGCAAAAGTCTGAGGGCAGTCCAAAAGCATATAACCAGCCAAGAGGAGAGATAAGAATATGCTACGGGATATATATCTGGATGGCAGCAGAAAAGAAGGAGAAGCAAAGAAAAAAGGAAAGAAAAAAAAAGAAAAAGAAAGACAACTCCCCTGTGCGGATGGGCGTGGTTTGGCGTCAGGTCAGGTCTCGGGGGCTGCTCTCTCCGAGGCCCCACCTTGGTGGTTGCGGGGAGAAGTATGGCGCTGCCTCCAAGTTTTGCCGGAACCAAGCGTTGCAATCGCCCTTCTGAGTCTGATCTCCCTGTGCCGCAGACGAGCGAAACTGTATTCTCCAATCTCCGCCTCACTTCCAAATCCCAGTCCGTGCCGTTCAACACCGTCACCGGGGATGAGATGGGTTCCCGCTGGCGGCCGGCCTTCCGGCCGGCTTGCGCCGCCCTTTTCGTGGAGCCGCCGTGCCGCCGCCACAGCTGCCGCTTTTCAAGGCTCCTGGTGCGGCTTGGAGTGGATGCCGCTGCCGCTGCGCCCAAGGAAGAACTCGCCGGCCAGATGGGACGGATTTGTCTCCCGGCGCTCGGCAGTTATATATGGGGAGACGGGCGAGTTTTTCCTCCCTTAGAGATGGTTCTAGGTGCGTTTTCCGTCTCTCTTTCTCTTCCCCGGTCTCTCCGGGGCACAGCGCGCTCTCCCTGTGTTGGGCTCGGGGGCTCCTTTCCCCTTTACCACCGGGACCCGCCCGTCCCCTAATTTCCCAGATCACAGTCACTCACTCAGGCATCTTTGAGGTTGTCTTTTTTCTGGCGTCTGTTTTTCTTTCCCCCACCTGCAAATCCGAGTTTTATCCCTTCAGTCCTCAGTTCAATCCATACGGGCGTGCGCGGATTACAGAGCTCCCTGCTTCTCCGCCATCTTCTCCCCATTTGCCAGAATTCATTTTTAAAAAATAGGTTTATGAAAGTTATCCTTTGGGATTCCAAAGCCAGGCAAACCCAACAAAACAGCTTATCACCTAACAGGCAAGTACATCTTTCTGTGTTATTTCCTTCTCTGTAAAATCAGTTATTAAGATAAATTGACTCATATATGTATAGAACCTAAGACATACCCTACATGTATGTATAAAATATATGCATATCTACATATATTGACATACATGTGTAATATATGTATACACACAAAAAATAACTAGAGCCCAGCCCTTCCAAATGCTCAATGATAGCTGTGATTTTCTTATCTTTAATAGCCTTTTTTACATACTTTAATATTACTTTTCCTTATTTTATTAATGGTTAATAACTTAAACATTTTGCTAATTCAGACCTCATCATTCAGTCCATATTAGTGGAATTTTGCTATACTTAATATATTTTCTCTGAATCAGTACTGTAATGGGAATGTTTTGATATATATTAATGAGTTTTTCTCCTTTGTGTTTCTTAATGTGTGACCTTTGTTCATTCTGCCCAAGGCCTTAGGATTATATTATAGCTGGAATGCAAGAATAAAGAGGGTTTCGGTATTCAACTTCTAATATCCAAAGCAGGGGCTTTAAGTTTGCAGCTAGAAAATAATCCTGAGGGGCGCCTGGGTGGCTCAGTTGGCTAAGTGTCCAACTTCAGCTCAGGTCATGATCTCACAGTTCGTGGGTTCCAGCCCCCTGTCGGGCTCCGTGCTGCCAGCTCAGAGCCTGGAGCCTACTTCGAATTCTGTGTCTCCCTCTCTTTCTGCCCTTACCCCACTAGTGTTCTGTCTTTCTCTGTCTCTCAAAAATGAATAAAAACATTAAAAAAAATTAAAAAAAAACAAAATAATCCTGAAATTCAGTTTTTGTCAAAAGACTATACAGTTTTCTACATTTTTTTTAGCTCCATGTTGACTTTGTGTATGGATATTATAAAGTGACAGGGATAGACAGAATTCAAGATAAGACCTGAGGGAGGACATTGTAACTTGGCAATATCATAAAGATGGGAAGGAAAAGTCAGGCTATCTCTTTGGCCTAGGGGAGATTTGCAGCAAAGAGAAGAGAGTCAGGGATAGAAAGTAAGACCTAGGCAGAAGCCCTTCCAAAAAAGTAGTTCCTTAAATATGTTGGAGAATCCTGAAGGCAGAAGACCTTTGCTTTGCTCCCTCTATGGAACCTTGGGAGAAGACATGGTGTGGTGTCCAGCAATGACATTTGGTGGAGAGAATTTGTCTAGACCAAAAAGTCTGATCTGCTGACTTTCCTGGCCTGTATGCAGTGAGCAAGAGATCCAGAAGTTTGTGTGTCCTGGTGAGGAAAGCAAAGATCTAGAAAAACCCAAGATCCAGGGGCCAGGCAAAGAAGGAAATGGTCCAGTGGTGGGTGCCTACACAATGACACACAAGGCAACTGGGACTGTCAGCAACCAGCAGTTACAATTTCCAGGGACCAGATCAGGCATTAAACTGCAGAGATCAGTGAGGGTCCACTGAGGTCAGCTTCTGAATCCAAAGCCCCTTCTCACCACTACTCTCCCCATCTCCACCCCTCCACATGACATCATGACAGTATCTGAGAGTTGAGTAAGGGAACAAAGAGAAAATATTATATAATTAGCATTTGCCTAAAAGAGACCGGCATGCTCAAAAGAGACTGATTAAACCACCAGAAATTCAGTTATAGTGACTCTGTAAATTTAAAACACACTATCTAGTAGGTGAGAATAATAAATTAGTTATGATAAAAATAGCTATTAAGTTTGCAACCCCATTACAAATAGAAAAGCTTTTGCAATGATGAATACCTTCCCTTCCCTGCAGCTATGAGGACCAGATGGGTCAGTTGATAGGAAGCAACATTGGAAAGTGAGAGCACTCACTGCGGGCAATGATAATGGCAGCTGCACAAACTGCCTTGAGCACAATGGAATTGAGACCAGACAAGCAGCCGGTACATCCCAGGTCTAGACCAGGAAGCAAGGGCATAGACAAGAAGGCAAGTTCAAGCCAATTACGTGGTATCAGGGAAAAGAGACCAGAAGTCAAGAGCTGCAGATTTAGCTGAAAAGTGGTGGGAAGAGAGCCAAAAGGCAGCAAAGAACCAGGTCTGAGTACAACCTCCTTACATGGGGAAGGAACATGGAAGCACATTCTCCAGGAATGACACAAGGCCTAGGGTTATCTGATATGTTCTTTTTTTAAAAAAATTTTTAAATACATTTATTCATTTTTTGAGAGACAGAGAGAGACAGAGTGCAAGGCAGAGAGGGGCAGAGAGAGAGAGACACACAGATCCAAAGCAGGCTCCAGGCTCTGAGCTGTCAGCACAGTGCCCAACGGGCTTGAACTCATGAATGGCGAGATCATTACCTGAGCCGAAGTCAGATGCTTAACCAACTGAGCCACCCAGGCGTCCATATCTGATATGTCCCTTAATTAAATGTATGGTGAAAAAGACTGAATAGCTAACAGTAGATTCGCTAAAGATCTTCAACAGAGTGTGGCTCCTAGTCCCATGGAGAGAGTCTTGAATTAAAATTAAGAATCATCTTGTTAGGGTAGAGAATTATGAGAAGGTTAGGTCATAAAACTAAGTGAAATCAGGGTAATTAATTTGTGGGAAATTTTCTCAAAGCTTCCATTTGAGGAAAGAAAGTCTTTGCAAGAATAAGGGGAGAAAACTGATTCAGGGATTCCGATGGACCATGTGTTAATTCGCTTATATTTATGCCACCTATTAGGTGCCAGGTTCTTTGATAGGTAATTAAGAGGTCCTTGCTAACAATCCAGTAGGAACAGATAAGTCAGTAGACCTTTGCACAATAATGGGAGAAGTATGAGAGAACAGAATAAGAAAGAGGGAAAATGGTATTTTTTAGTCTGAACTGTCCAGGGTGGTACCTAGTTGATTAAACATCTCAGAGTATATTTATTGAGGGCCTAATGTGTGCAAGGTTGTACTAGAGAATATAGAGTGACTGTGGGATGCCAAAAGAGGCTTTCTGAAAGGGGATTGCCATGAGAAATCCAAATGGCATCCTGGAGAAGCAATCAGCTGTTTGGATCTGGGGTTCTATAATGGTATCTGGACTGAAGATGCAAATCAGCATATTTCAAGATGTGTAACTATTAAAAAATAATGTTCATATTCTTCTCTTTTCTTCAATAGCACTGTGTAAGTGATTTTTATTTTTCAAGATTCATACCATAAAAACAAAGTTTTGAAATATATTTGAAGTATGAATCAAGAATATTATTTTGATATTGAATAAGTACTTGGTAATGTAAAAAGAAATCAGTTTCCTAATTTAAAATGTTGGGAGATTCTGTATGACATGTTTTCTAACAAAATTATAAAATGTACATTTAACTTTATATATTTTTCTTTTTACTTTAATAACTGAAATATTTTAATTTTTCTAATTTCTTATTATTGTTTAATTAGAGTCTAACTATAGTTTTTTAAAGTCACAGATCAAAGTTTAATCATTTCTTGCAGAACTCCATCCATTTGTGAGGTCTTTCTGTTACAAATTTTTTAGTTTTAAATTTTAATGTTTTCACTGAGATGTAATTGACATATAAAACATTGCGTAAGTTTAAGGTGTATATGAAATCATTTCTTTACTGTGAACCTTTATGAGCACTAAAGGTTCTCATACACACACACATGAGCGCTAAAATTTTGACAGCATTTTGTGTTAGTAAATTTGGAAAATACTAGCCTGGTGCACCATGTTGGTGTGGCTGGGGCCTAATTTATAGCTTTGCAGCAAGCTGTGACTTAAACCCAGCAAACTGCTAGACACTTGAAATGTCTTTGATTTGGAAATGTTAATCATTGTCCTTCTCTCAACAGGACTAGTTGGGTTGAAGAGATGTCTCCAAGTCTTGAGCCCCAACTGACCATAAGGCCCGATGCAATCCCTGCCTTTGCCTAAGGCTGGCGCTGCTTGACTGTGAACCTAGTATCCCTTAGGTCAAGTTCTTACTAAAACACTGCTCAACATGCTCAAGTCTTCACAGTGGTTTTTTACTGAATGCAAATGGAATAGTTGGAGCTAGACTGCCGTATGTAAAAAGACAATTGTCTTTTGATGCGTAAGTTTTTGTTTTATCATAATGTAACAAAACTTCCAAGGGAATTATGACATAAATTATGTATTTGAAATCTGCTTACCAGATAAAATCCACCCAACGTTGCCATCTACCAGAGGCATTCATAGCTTGGCAAAGTCCCAGAGAGTGAAAACTCTCTATCAAGGCCCGTGTGTTTGTCACTTGTGAAAGGTGAGTCTGGGAAACTGTTAGTATGGAAGTGGTATTGAAATCGGTATGAAAATACTACTTGGAGTTTCTATTTTAATTCCAGATGCCAGAGAAAACTTGAAATTGTTAACTATTGTATAATTGGCAAACCTTAGCTTTTAGATCCACCAGCCATATTCATATGACTATCTAAAAACCAGGAGAAAGTCCCAAAAGAAAGAGAAGTGGAGGTTAATGGCATATTGAAAGTGTGGCTGGGGTGCCTGGGTGGCTCAGTCGGTTAAGCATCCAACTCTTGATTTTGGCTCAGGTCATCATCTCACGGTTGTGGGATTGAACCCCACTTCAGGCTCTGCGGTGACAGCACAGAGCCTTCTTGGGATTCTCTCTCCCTCTCTACATACATAAATAAATAAACAAATAAGCAAACAAACAAACTTTTAAAAAATGTGTGCCTTACTTATCAGAAAACAGATATTTTGTTTTTACTTTCTTACATTAGCTGGGGACAACTGATTCTTTCCTGATTTCAAATTACTTATTAAAAATAGAGTATTAAAAAGAGATATAGAAGTCTATCAAAATACATTTATGGAAACAATAATGAAACAACATTTGCAAAGCTGTAGTCATATAGATATATGTTCAGCATCACCCAGTATTTATTGGGCTTTTCCTGGGAATGTACTAGATACTGAGGAAAAATACGTAAATAAAATAGAAGAAATGGTCTATATGTGTCAACACTGTTTTGACAGGTAAGACAATTGTTTCATTTAAATCTGACTTCACTGATGCATTCAATCAGATATATTTGCGTGTGAAGTTAATATGAAATGGAACTTTGAAGTCACCCATTTGATTCAATGTAGACTGACAGACTGTTTAAATTTTTTTAATGTTTATTTATTTTTGATGGGGGTGTGGGGCAGAGACAGAGGGAGACACAGAATCCAAAGTAGGTTCCAGGCTCTGAGCGGTTAGCCTAGAGCTCCACCCTGGGCTTGAATCCACAAACTGTGAGATCATGACCTGAGCCGAAGTCGGATGCTTCCCACCCAGGCGCTGGGTGGCCAACTGAGCCACCCAGGCGCCCTGACAGACTGTTTAAATAATGTTCTCTAATGAAAGTTTTTAGCTTGAATTCCCCAATGTGGTATCTAGTTGATCAAATATCTCATTCATATATATTTACTGAGGGTCTACCACATGGTAGTTTGTATTAGAGGATACAGAAGAATGTAATCACCGTCCCCATCTTGGAGAACTTATACTCTAGCAAGATAGCAACAATATATACATAAACAACAGTCATTTATCTTACAGGCAGGGCATGATAAGGACCAATGATACGAGAGAGTGAATGCCATGGAAGTTCAGAAGAGGAAAGATGTCCATAGGTTTGAGGGTCTAGAGAGAATTCTGAGAGAAAAAGTTCAGGCTTTAGACTTAAGATTCTCGTTACTTAATGAAAGATAAATTCTATGGTGACAAAAAAAAAAGTTATCTCTTGGGCGCCTGGGTGGCTTAGTCGGTTAAGCGTCCGACTTCGGCTCAGGTCATGATCTCACGGTCCATGGGTTCGAGCCCTGTGTCGGGCTCTGTGCTGACAGCTCAGAGCCTGGAGCCTGTCTTCAGATTCTATATCTCCTTCTCTCTCTGACTCTCCCCTGCTTGTGCTGTCTCCCTCTGTCTCTCAAAAATTAAAAAAAAAAATTAAAAAATTTTTAAAAAAGTTATCTCTTACATCAGCCCTCAAACATGTTTGTGCCGTGAAGCTCTATTATGAGATTGAGTATGGCATGCTGTTTATTTTTTAATATTTTAGTCCCTAAATTCTTTCAGTTACCAATGAAAGCCCAACAATAGCAACAAGACCAAAATTAGTTGCATGACTATGTATCTCCAGATAATGTAGTTATATAAGTTCATAGTTATAAAAATGAGTGGTACTAAGAAAACAAAAAACCCTATAATCGAATAAGAAATTTTATAACTCTTAATGATGTTACTACTTAAAAATGAGGGGGGCGGAATGTGACCAGATTGTCTTACAAGAAATGTTAATATATTGTCTGTCAGGTTTTCTTCAAATTCATAAGACTTGATTTCTCACTTGGGAATTATTATGAGTCAGAATTACTATTCTTCATACAAACAAAATAATCACACTTTGCAATTTTCAAAAGAAGTTTTTTTTTTCTGACCTAGGAACACCCAAGCGGATCAGAATTTCTCCTGTTCTAGTTAAGTGTTAATTTCTGGCCAAAGATTCTGTCATAAAGGCTGAATTTGGGGGAGGTTTAGCCCACGGTAAAAAAAAAAAAAAAAAAAAAAAGAAGCTATATAAAGGAAATGATAGTGTAATTTTAAGAAGAATATTTATAGCTGTGGGTACTAATTTATTCTTTTAAACTGGCTCTGTATTTTGAATTGGTTTAAAATAGACCAACTGTACTAAATTTATATGGGATGATTGTTCAGCTGTTAGGTATGTACAGAGGTGGTATAGCATGGTGGTTAAATGCCCAGACTCCAGAGCCTGATCTGTTTGGGTTCAAATCCCAAACCTGCTTCATTCTCTCCACATCTCCCTGGACAGGTTGCTTAAACTATCTTTTTCTTAACTGTAAAACAGGAATAATAGCAGTGCCTGTCCCAAAAATGAATTGGTACATGAAAACCAATTAAAATTATGCCTAGCAAATAGCAAGCACAAAGCGTTAGCCATTAATATTATTCTGTTTTTATGTAGTGATAACTGCAGGTGTGTTGTTTCTTTACTTTTCTGACTAAAACATCTTTCCTTTGGAACGCCTGGATGGTTCAGTCGGTTGAGCATCTGACTTCGGCTCAGGTCATGATCTCGCGGTTGATGGACGAGTTTGAACCCCACATCAGGCTCTGTGCTGACAGCTCGCAGTCTGGATCCTGCTCTGGATTCTGTGTCTCCCTCTCTCTCTCTGCCCCTCCCCCGCTCATGTTCTGTCTCTCTCTGTCTCAAAAATAAATGAACATTAAAAATAATAATAATAATTAAAATAAAACATCTTTTCTTTCCTCTCTCCTTCCTCCCTCCCTCTCATCTCTTAGACTATCTATCTTTCATTTCATGGCCATTTTCCATTGCCCAGTACGTCTTCACAAAGGTGCTCAATAACTGTTGAATGAATGAACCAAACTCCTATTTATTTTTTAAGCCCCCTTAGAACCATCCCTGGCCCTCTAACCCTGTTCTGTAGTGGAGAGGTTGCTCTCTTCCTTACTCCCATAAGCCCTTATGTATACCCCGTCACTACAGTTAGCACTAGAGATTAGGTTGATCTGTATATGACTCTTTCTCTTTTTCCTTCAGGCTTCTTCAAATTCACGAGAGCTTGTTTCTTACTTAGGAATTACTATGAACCAATATCTCTGAACTTCTTGAGGGTAGTGGCTCTTACCTTCATTCCCCAATGTTTGGCACACTGTAGGGCTGGCAAATGGTTGATTGAATGAGTACATGGACAACTGAATGGACTCATCCCAACTCCTCAGCAGGGGCTGGACATTCTCCTACCACTAATCAACCTCCAAGAATGTAAGCACAGGCCCATGGGTCCTCTGTCAAGTGGCCTGACCCTGGGAAAGGGAGGCAGAAACCAATAGCAAAGAGCTCTGCCTGCTGTTATCTAACCCCAGAAATGAATGCTATAGCTAAAATTGTATTCTAACACCTTCATTTTACAAATGAAGAAACTAAACCCTAAAAAAAGATTTAATTAGCCAAGATCTCCTAGCATATTAAAGAAACAACTGGGAATGTGATTTAGGTTTCCTGGCTTGTTGCCTGTAGTTATTCAAGTGCAAAGAAAGTTTTCATTTACGGTTTGCATATTCCATTGAAAGCTTAGTAATAACAAGTGGATGGAAGAGGGAAATAGGACAAATAAGAAATGTCCTTGGGATGCCTGGGTGGCTCAATCAGTTAAGCATCTGACTCTTGATTTCTGCTAAAGTCATGATTTCACAGTCGTGAGATTGAGCCTTGTGCCTCGAATGGGGCGTCACACGTGACAGTGTGGAACATGCTTGGGATTCTTTCTCTCTCTATCTCTCTCTCTCACTCTCTCCCTGTGCACCTCCTCTGCTCACATTCTCTCTCTCCCTCTCTCTCTCAAAAATAAATAAATAGGGTGCCTGGGTTGCTTAGTTAGTTGAGCAACTGCCTCTTGATTTTGACTCAGGTCATGATCTCATGGTTTGTGAGTTTGAGCCCCACATTGGACTCTGCACTGACAGCAAGGAGTCTGCTTGGGATTCTCTGTCTCCCTCTCTCTCTCTGCCCCTCCCCTACTTGTGCTCATGAATGCATTCCCTCTCTCTCAAAATAAATAAGCTTTTAAAAAATAAACTAAAAAAAAAGAAATGTCCTTCTTTTTCTTATTCATTATTCTTTTCTTAAGTTTATTTCTTTATTTAGAGAGAGAGAGACTATAAGCAGGGGAGGGGTAGAGAAAGGGGGAGAGAGGGAATCCCAAGCAAGCTCCACTCTGTCAGTGTAGAACCTGACACAGGGCTCGAACTCACAAACTGTGGGATCATGACCTAAGCTGAAACCAAGAGTCATACACTTAACTGACTGATCCACCCAGGTGCTCCCTTATTTATTATACTTAACAAAAGCCTTGCTTGGCTACAATATCCTCCAACATGAATGTTTTAACTGTTAATGATCAAAGCCATAGATAGCAATTATAAATATATGTTATGGTAGTTATAGTATGCTACATTTTAGAATCTAAGAACATGTACTACTCTCAACTCCCAGAATCCTTTCATGGTTTTGGTAACCACGCCTTGATTTACCTCTGGAGATCTGTGTCTTTCCAACTCCCTGCTTTCTTTGTCATAATTTCAATGAAGTTCTTCAGACTGCCCCAGTCAAAGTGTGGACTTGTGAACTCTAATTCTGGGAATCTGGATCCTGAGCAGAATGATGCTGAGACAGGGTGCAGATTCATTCCAGTGAGCTTTCTGAGGACAGTGTCCACGGATATTTTTTGCCTAATCCCTGGAACTGCTCTAGGTCTGCCCTTCCTGGGGCTGCTCAGCAGCTTTCCTTTTGATTCTGTAAGCTAACCTGTATTCTTCCAACAAATTTCTTTTCTGTTTAATTAGAGTTTGTTTTCATTGCTTGCAATCAAATTCTAGTACTGGTTAAACTTGGACTTGCAAGTTCCACTTTAGCTATGGTTTGTGGGTACAAACCAAACTAGCAGAAAAAGAAATAACTAGTAAAAGGTATGTGTGTGTGTTCACACACACAAGAGAGGAATCTACTAAGCATATAACTGCTTAAGAAAAAATAGATTTTGTGCTACAATATAGTCAAAGGAAAACAAGCCAACCATGATTTTACCATGGAATTTATGTATGTCTTAAGATGGTCTGCAATTTTAATTATTCAACTGAGAGCTTTCCTTGAATATTAAACATTGTCATAACTCTTTTATAAAAACATTATGCAATATTACAGGTTTCTCTCTATAGTATACATTTTTAAATTTAGGTTCTTTGTTACCTGACCTGACATATATTTCCCTTACAATTTAATATTTAAATTAAACTGGTTTATTTATGTACGTAATAGTAAAACAATAAAACAAATCAAGTTCATAAATTAGAGAAAATAGTATGTAATTGTAGTTTAATTTATTCATATTTATTACACTAAGCTATAAATACATATATTTTATGAATACACAGACATGTGAAAAATTCTGTGTGAATCCAATGTTAATGATTTCACCATGAACTGTAGCTGTTCTTTAATTTTAAATTGCACTTAATAGGTTAAACTAGAAAGTACATAAAACATGTTCATTTTTAAAAGTATTTATGAAAAGTCCTTAAAAATTAAATTATAAGAACAATCATCTATGTTCCCTCTGAAAAATAATTATTTTTTGGAAGAATATGACACAAAGGTCTTGAATAAATAATATTTGGGGACTTTTTTCCATCTCTTCTTAAGATTATGAGGGTTTTTTTTTAATGTTTATTTATTTTTTGAAAGAGAGAGAGAGAGAGATACAGAGTGTGAGTAGGGAAGGAGTAGAGAGAGAGGGAGACACAGCATCTGAAGCAGGCTCCAGGCTCTGAGCTGTCAGTGCAGAGCCCGACACGGGGCTCAAACTCGCAAACCATGAGATCATGACCTCAGCTGAGGTCAGACGCTTAACCGACTGAGCTACCCAGGCGCCCCTAGATCGTGAGGTTTTTAAACGTGTAATCTATTTAACTTCTTCTCAGGTGAATGTGTTTTGTGGGATGAATATTCCATCAAGCACTGGAAATAATTCCAAGCGAGTATTTATAATAGTAGCAAAATAATACTTAAAAAAATTTACGAAGAGGTCTTTACAATGTCCATAGTACACATTTTTATAGTACATGTACACATATTTGAAATAATTTTCTAATAGCTAATATGTCAGTCTCTCTCTATGTAGCATATTCTTCAATTAAAAAGTGTATACAGAAGCAACACTAATTTTTATTTCTTCCTTAGTACAGGAGCTTACTACATAATTTTTACAACTAAGAAGCAGAAAGATAAAAGAGACACAAAGCTGATATCATCTGCCTTGCCTTATCTGGGGCTACTTTTCATTGCCTTTCACACCCTGACCTGTGTAGAACAAGGAGGAAGCACTGGTCTTCAGCACGGGTTGACATGAAGGTAATGTTTGCATTGTCATTGAGCAACTGTTCTCTGATAACACTTAGTATAATGGTCTTTCATGAACTGGCAAAATCCGTAAGAAAGCAGTCCTGGTTTCCTCAAATTCTGGGTATTTTGATGTGTGGAAACTGTTAGGACTATGGGTGTGTGTGGGTGTGTGTGTGTGTGTGTTTTCTCTTTAGTTACCTGTTTGGTATTGCTCTTCTGTGCCAGTTTTCAACAGAGGGGGGCACTTTTAAAAAAATTACTTTTGTATTGTTTGTGAGATAGGAGTTTTTACATTAAAATTTTTTTAAGTTTATTTTTGAGACAGAGAGAGACAAAGAGAGACAGAGAGAGAGACAGAGAGAGAGAGACAGAGCATGAGTTGGGGAGGGCAGAGAGAAAGGGAGACAGAATCCGAAGCAGGTTCCAGGCTCTAAGCCATCAGCACAGAGCCCTAAATGGAGCTCAAACTCATGAACTACAAGACAATGAATGACCTGAGCCCAAGTCAGATACTTAACCAACTGAGCCACCCAGGTGCCCCAGGAATTTTTACATCTAAATGGAAAGTACATTTTAAGGTTCAGAAAAATATACGCCAAAGTCTTAATTCATGATTACACTGGGAGGAGAATGTTTCTGGGGAAGGAGGAACAATAGCCCAGAGGGGAGAAAAAGAAAGGAGATTTTTATTTTTAACTCATGATTTTTTATTTAACTATACTGTTTGGATTTTTAGAACAATCATAAATTACCTTTATAATTAGAATTAAATTTTAAATGTTTGAAAAATATTGTTACTATATACTATAACAAAGCCCTAAAATGTATGTTTTTCATTTGTTCTTATAGCTTTTAAAATTTGTCACTAAATGTTTTAAGTTTTTTTATTTGAATATAGTTGACATACAATGTTACATTACTTTAGGGTGTTGCTTTTTAATTTCGATTAAGCTTTTATAATCCTTTGTACAAATAAGTAATATAGCAGTATTCATAATGATAATGGTGATAGCAATAGCTTCAAGGGCTTGTGCTAAGTGTTTCCTATACATTGTCTATTTCCTTTTTACAACACCCTACCAGTAGAGGCAGAGCTAGGTTCAATGGGACTTGAAGTTGATAGGGTTTGGGGAAGGATAGATCTTTAAAAAAATAATACAAAATTACCATGGCCCTTTACAGGGCTTTGGAAAGGGATCTATGCAGTTCTAGCTAAGCTTCATAGGCTTCCTAATAAATCCATCTCTACTCATCAATCACATACTAGTTTCATTATACATAAAGAAACTGAAGCCTAGAGAGATAACTCACCTAAAGTTATATGCCTAGCAAATGGCCAAACAAGCTAATTGCAATATTTTATTATTTTATACAATTCTCTGTATCTCAGTAGTCTAGGACCTAAAGTATTTCCGGTGGAGAGTAGGAAAGAGTATTCAACTCCTGCCCAGCTCTCATTAGTACAGATCTCTGCTTCCCTTAATGATTTACTCAGTAAAAAGAGTAGAGGCGAAAGAGGGGAAACTGGAGGAAAGCAGGAAAGTGTAGGGAATGGAACAGGAGTGACCAGAAGTTGTGCCATTGAGAGAAGGAAGGTTAGGGAAAACAAACAATGTCCACATGCATGAGCACGTGCTTTAAAGACTGTCTATAGGTTACCATGCGCTTGCTGAGCCAAGGGGAGGCATGAGTTCAAGGGTTCTGAAGGTCGGAAGCAACAAGAATGTTCTTGCTTGAGATACACTCATGACATACAGGGGTAGGACAGAATGGGAGATGGCCACATTAGCTAATGGCGTTACCATTATCAGGCTAAAGGACAGAAAAGTCGAAAGGAGCCCTGAGTAGTGTTGTTTGAGGACTTTGAGCAGAAGAGGTTTTAAATAGCTGATATAGTGCTTAATCTCCATAAGAAGCAGGAAGATTCACACTTGGAGGAATCAGGAGATCTCCCAAATGATGGAATAAAGGTATATTGAATGATTTCCATCTAATTTGAGGAGTTGCATATTTTCAGTCCAACACTAAGGGTGGGGTGATCCTTTAGGACTAGCGATTCCAAGGCAGACTTGAAAGAGCTGTCAAGGGAGTCTGTGCCCTCTAATTGCTAGTCATCCTTAGATCTTTCACAAGGTCTTGCGTGCAATGTGCCTTTAACAGAATAAGTACTCAGTAAAAGAGTTTGAATGAATCAATCCATAAGTGAAGCTCACCAGAAAGTATAACCTTGAGCTGCCAGAAAAGTAAACTTCCTTAGGACCCCAAATCTTTCCTTCCCACTGGCCTCCTATTTCCACCTCCCTTTAGCAAATCTCTTCCCTCTAGGAAGTCACTGCACATGAATGGAATCCCTAAGTAAACTCATAGTCATAGTTTTTCTCTCTAGGTCTATGAAGATGCATAAATAATTCCATAGGAGTGGAAAGACCAAAGCAGAGAGGTCTTCTGAAATAACCTGATTTATAGGTATGTACGAATACAGAACTATTATTTACACTATATTCCCAGAGAATTTGTGTTACTATAAAGTTCTTGGTCATCATCCTAAACTGGGTACTTGATATTTCTTGACAGTCCTACTGGATCTTTCATATTTGCCACAAGCTCTTTCTTATTCCCACAGTGATCAATCACCAAGTCTCATCAGTGCTAACTTTCAAATCCATTTGATTTCATACATTCCCAGGGCTACTCTGGAGTTCTGACCACTCCCCCTTCCCTATAGATTACAGCACTAAATTCTTAATGAATTTGCCTACTTTTCCTACTCTTCCTCTCCTTTTTCCATTCCAGTAATCATCTTGGGCTTCTCTTGACTTCTAAAACATGCCACATGCTCTTCCTCCACAATTTTCTACATGTGTTCCTTTTCCCTGAAACACTTTTTCTCTCTACTCTCCATTTAGACAGCATCTAGTTATGCTGCAAGTTTCCAGCTAATCTCTTTTCTAGCAAATCATTCCCAGACATGTATGCCTAGTTCGGTTCCCTTCCTATATGTTCTATCATAATAGTAAATTTGCTTTATGGCATTTATTTGTTGAATGTATCTTCCCTGCTAGTCTGTGAATTCCTTGAGGTCAGAGACAGTGTGGTCTCTTTCATTCCCGTGCTCTGAGCTCCGGAGTTCCACCCCAGGAATTCACAGTCCTCCAAGGTCTCTATTTTTCTTCCTGCTTTTCTCCTTGCCAAAGCCCATGAAATCTTTATCTAGTCTGGGAGAAGTTGAGAAACCTTCTCTTCTTACACAGCCTGCTTTCTTTCAAATATTTTGTCTTTGCCAAGGCCAAACCTTTTGAAACTCAAAAGCAAAGAATTGATCTTTGTGTTCTCTGTATTCTGCTGTTTCATCCCTCTGCAAAGATAATAGCAGATGGAATGGCAGACAAGTATGGGATATAGGAATATCTATGTGGGGGCGGAGATAGCAATCAAATGTTATCTCAACTGTCAGTCCACCTCGCATTCGCAGCTAGCACCTTACCCAAGAATGACATCTTTCCTCCATGACTTCTGGATCCAGTGCCACACTGCTTGGATTCTCCCTCCATGACTAAAGATCTTATTCTCCTGGAAGCTAGAAATTTTGTATGCTGACACTATCAGTTTTCAGCTTTCTCTGGGAATTTCCCTCAGCTGTAGTCAGCCTCCTTTCCTAGAGTGGAGCCCCTTCCTTCAGCCACCTCATATCCAGTATAAAGGTGGGCCCCTTTCCCTAACCCAATCCCAGGAATTGGCTGAAGTCTTATTGTGACTGTATTACAGCCCATCTTCTTGGACCCATCCTGCCTCCTTCCCTTCCCCTGGAAGTGACAGTCCCAAGAGCAGTCCAGTAAATTTTGTGCACAGAGATCTCTATTTCAGGGTCTTCTTCCTAGGAGACTTGTCTGACAACAGCCACCTTTAGACTCCGTTTGTCTATGATTATATATATATATATTTTTTTCATCTATCTATCTGCCAGTTCTAGAAATCTAAAGAATATGGAGGGAATTTCAGGTCACTTAGAGTTGTCCCTCTTTTTTTTTATGTATATATAGGAAAATTTAATACATTCTCATATATATATATATACATTGTGTATGTATATATGTCACATGGAAAAACAATTATAGTTTATTTCTGTTCACTTTAAATTTCAGATGCAGTCAATAGGGGCATTGTTGCAAGGAGAGAGAAAAGAGAGACAAAAATTCTGCACATTTATCCTTTCTAGATTGCATTGGAAAGGATTTTATGTGTGTGTATGTGTGTTTGTGTGTGTGTGGAGAGAGAGAGAGAGAACTTATAGAATTAAAAGTAAGAAAGAAATGTAAATGAAAGTTACTGGTAATTTTTTAAATATGAATTATAAAATTATAAACTTCTCTAAAAGCCAGAATAACTCAAGTCATTTTGAAGAGTAGAACTGATGTTTGTTATGCAGATTACAAAATGCCATTTTCCAAGACTTTTAGTGTTAATTGCTTCTCACTGGAAAACTGAAGAAAATCAAGTTGAAGAGAAGGTAAGATGAAAAAGACAACATTCATTGTGTTTTTCATGCAAAGTGATGATAATATTACTTTTTCCTGAGAGTTGGAAGATCTTAGAAGTCGTATAGTGTCAAGTCTTGGCCAGTGTTAAAATACCTTCTGTGAATTGTTTTATTTTTGCTTAGAACACATAAATATATTTCTAATATTAATTTATGTTTTCTTGTTTTGAAATTTAATTAATAATCTTTGCTAAATAGCAACTTGAGGCCCTGTGCACTACATTGCTTTTTATCATCCTTTGATTGTCTTAATATTGGTGCATTTATGTATCTTTTGTTTAATTTTACTCCTGGGAACTATTACATTTAGTTAGCAATGAGCGTCTAAAGGAAATACATTGATTTGCTTTGGTTTGCCCTCACACTTATACTACACTTAACCATGTTCATGAGAATCCAGGTTTTCCCTCTTTGCTGAGCAACTACAAAACAGAGGTGGACAGTGTCGGAGTAATGCATTAGATAACTCTCCTGAGTATTGCCTCATTATGAATGGATTGCGCTACCAAAAAGACACCTCTAATTTGTTTCCCTGTGTGTGAGTGTATGTGTATGAAGGACAAGAACTAGAATGTCCCCCTTGCCAAATAGTTTATTATTATTTTTGCCTCTTTATGAACACTAGAGCAATTCTATTCAGAACACAGAAATTAAAACAAAATAATAATAGCCATTCTTTATAAGTGCTTCCTATGTTCTAGGCACCATGCTGAGTGTTTTACATATATTTGGCCCATTTAAGCCTCCTAACCCTATGAGGTAGGTATTTAAAACCTACATTTTATAAATAAAAACCTGAGGCTCAGAGAGGTTTAAGTAATTTGCCTAAATTAACATAGCTGTTACCATAAGTCATATCTGATTTTTTTTTAAGCCACTTTTCCAAAACTCAAAGATTTTCACTTCAGGTCTTGACCAACTTCTCCAGAAACAGCCTCTGCCCTTACCTTTCCCTCTAGGAGTAAGTAACTAGATTCCATTGCGCTCCTCCCCTACACATGAAAATGTCCCACGCTCCTTCCCTCTGCCAGCTATCTTTGCCTCACCCGGCCATCTCTCACTACTCAGCATTTTATCTGTTTGTTATCTACTAGACCTTGCTAACTGGATGACTAGCTGCCAAATAAAATCACAGGAGGAAAAGATAAAGCATCTCGTCTTTCTCTCTTAAGCCTTCCCTCTCTTCAGCTTCCTTGTTGGTGAGTGTTCAAGTTCTCCAGTTTCTACAGGGCTAAAAATAGCCCACTGTGTGTGGTAGGTAGTACGGGTGCCATTTCCTGGGGAATGAGGGCTCCAGTAAGGACAACTATTGCAGTGAGTGCAGGGTCACTCTATCCCTCGCCCCTGCCCCCGCTGCCTCCAGGCTCCGACTTCCGCCAGAATTTGCCCATAGTCCCTTTTGGACAGATCAGATCAAAAGGAACTGGTGTGTTTCCTCATTCAGATGCGAGTGGCATAACTTATCATCGTTTCAAGGACATAATATGAGTATAATTGTTGAGACACAAATCTAATTCAAGCCTGTCAACCATACCATTGTTCCAACTAAGCTGAGAAGCTTGATGAGAACTAAATGTTAATTGTATTGCTAATGTTTAACAAAACATAATTAAACTCATTGCAAATTGTTGGAGGAAAACCTTTCCTGGTACATACATAATATTTGGGGAGCCATTTTTAAAAGGGGATTACATTTAAAAAAGACTCTCTGCCAGAACAAAAATAGAAATGAAATGATAAAGAGAAAAAAATATATAAATCCATACTCTCCTCAGCAATTTGTTATGAAATAACTTTTTTCCACAAAAAAATAGCTTTATCACTTTTTATTAAGTAACAATCCCTGTGAACTTCTAAAAAATTAATCTGATATTAGAGAAGAAAGTAAAAAATTACACAAAATCCCTCTCACTGAGAAAAACAAGTTTTGTGACAATCCTTTCTGCATACACATTTAGGCCTAAGTCCATCAGTTCATTTCCCTAGCCACAGGGATTCAGAAATGCAGCCAGTTGGGGCCAATGAGATGTGAGAAGAAACTTGCTTAAAGGTTCTTTTCCTCACTCTTAAGAATAGGTCATGGGGGAAAAATGGTTCTTTTTATCCTGGCCATTGTTAAGTATAGATGTCACTTCTAGAAAAACTGCTATAGCTTTCTTGATACCAGCTTCAGGAGGAAGCCAATTCAATGTTTATTTATTCTGTGAGAGGGAGAGCATGCGCACAGAGAAAGGGCAGAAAGAGGGAGATACAGAATCATTGAAGCAGTCTCCAGGCTCCCAGCTTTCAGCACAGAGCCGACTCAGCGCTTAATCTCATGAACCGTGAGATCAAGACCTGAGCCAAAGTCAGATGCCCAAATGACTGAGCCACCAGGTGCCCCAAGAGGAAGCCAATTCAAAAAAACTGGGTGAAGATGAGAGAATCACCCAAAAATGATTTGGATAAAGACACTAAGTTAAGCCATTCTTAATGGCTACCCTGCCTCTGGACTTCATGGCATGTGAGTCCATAAATTCCCTTCTTATTAAAGCCTGTATGACTTGGATTTCTTGATACTTCAAGCCGAATGCATCTTAGCTAACACAGGTATTTTTTGCCCTAAGAAAAAGCTTAATATTTATATAGGGTCAATTATGCATTTTCTTAATAATCTGGTTACTAACTTAATAATAGTAAGTACTTACTAATAGCAAAAAGATACTGCTTTTCACAATATCCCCAACATATGTTATACATGTGATCTCCTATACTTTATCTTTTAAACATTTTATTATTTTATTTCTTAGCTTTTAAGACTAATGGAGTGCTTTTATATATAACATATGAGGTAAGGGTCCAATATTAATTTTTTCAAATGAATAATTAATGATGCTATTTCTACTATGAAAATAAAATGTACTAATTTACTAACCATTCTCTCTCTCCCTTTTGAAATGCAGTACTACTGTTATCCTATATTGAGTTCCCATGTATTCTGCAATTTTTGATTTGGTCTACTAATCTATTAGTCTATCCAGTCTATCCGTATGCTAATACCCAACTATTTTGAGTATGTTAATTTTATAATATTTTAATATCTGGGAAGAAATGTCATTATTTTTCATATTCATAAATTTCTTAGCTTCCCTTGGATGCTTATTCTTCCATGTAAAATGTAAGATATTTCAATTTTTTAAAAACATAGAGACATAAGTTACAATTCATTAAATGTATATAACAATGTGGAAATTACGTCCTCCCTTGCAAGAATGAGGTATATGTTTCCATGTGTTCAGCTGTTGATGTAGCTCTTCAGTAAGATTTTCTGGTTCTCTTCCTATAGGCCCTGAACCTTTCTTATTAAATATATTTTGAAATATTTAAAGTTTTTGTATTATTTCTGTGGATTATTTCTTACATTTCTAATTCTGATTATTTCTAGTATAGGGCCATACGATTGCTTTTAAAATAAGTATGGCATATATAAGCATGCTACCAAATTCCCTCATAACAGTTTTAAAATAGAGTCTTTGGGTAAATGTCTAGAATGATATTTGCTCTTGGTTTTGCATCAGTAGTATTAATCATGTTTAGGTAGTTTCCTTTTATTTCTATTTTGATTGCAGTGTTAATAGAAATAGCTGGTGGATTTAACAAAATGCGTTTTCAGCATCTATTAATATCATTTTAATACATTAAAATTAAAATAATGATGTAATAAATTATGTTATTGAAAAAGTTCCTGCCATGAAACCATCTTTGCATCTTGGCAATGAATTATACTCGGTCACTGCTAACACATACTAGAGTTTATTTGCTAACATTCTTATTAATAATTTTGTATTTGGGTGTGGGCACCTGGGTGGCTCAGTCAGTTAAGCATTCAATTCTTGATCTCAGCTCAGGTCATGATCTTACGGTTCATGAGTTTGGGCACGTGTTGAGCTCTGTGCTGACATCCTACAGCGCAGAGCCTGCTTAGGATTCTGTCTCTCCCTCTCTCTGCCCCTCCCCTGCTCCTGCAGGTGCACATGCTCTCTCTCTCTCTCTCTCTTTCTCTCTCTCAATCTCTCTCTCAAAAATAAATAAATAAACTTAAAAAAAATAATTTCAGGGTGCCTGGGTGGCTCAGTTGGTTGAGTATCCAACCTTTGCTTTCAGCTCAGGTCATGATCTCAGGGTTCATGAGTTCAAACTCCAGCCCCATATCCAGCTCTGAGCTGGCTGCTCCAAGCCTGTCTGGGATTTTCTCTCTCTGCCCCCCCCCCCAACCAAATAAATTAACTTAAAAAATTTTTAAACAAATCTTGTCCAAGGTGGTTTCGGGACTCTTCATTCATATGAAATAAAATCTCCTGAAAACTTTTTTTTAATGTTTTATTTATTTTTTGAGAGAGAGAGAAAGAGCATAAGTGGGGGAGGGGCAAGGGTGGAGACAGAAGATCTAAAATGGGCTCTACACTGACAGGCTGACAGCAGCAATCTCGATCCCAGGCTTGAACTTACAAACTGTGAGATCACGACCTGAGCCAAAGTCAGACACTCAACCAACAGACCCACCCAGGTGCCCCAGTTTCTGAAAACTCTTGAAAGAAGATGCTGTTCATGTTCTCAAAACCCCCTGTGCCTCTGTGAAAAGTTTTAGGAGTGGACAACCTTCCCACGCTACTGAATTACCAAGCTTGAACAATGCCATAGCTATACCACTGTCCTCTCCCATCCTCATGGTCATTACCTTATGACATCACATTATTTCACAATCTTATTTTCTTTTGTTTATCCTCAGCATCTTGAGAATACACAACACCCACATTGATGATTCACCAAATCCCCATCTTGCAATTCCTTAATATTTTTTCCATCTACAATGCTCATCTCCTTTTTCCTCAACAGCCACTTCCATAGCTACATAAAAACTATCATTATAACAGCTTACATTTACAGAACACTTTTTGCCAAGAACAATTCTAAAAGCTTTATGTATATTAACTCATTCAGTCCTCACAAAAATCCTTCAGTGTAGCTTAAAATATCCTATAAGCAGACAGGCACAGAAAAAAAATGTGACTAACTTGCCAGTGCCATATAGGTAGTAAGGGGCAGAGTTGTTATTGAAACCCAGGCAAACTGCTCTTAACTGCTACTACATTATACTACTGTCTCTGTAAGCATAACCTCCTGTCTTTAACTATTTCTACACCAATAGTCCTGCTAAACTTTTTCTTTAACCACATTAAAACATGTGGTTTCTTATAGAGTCTTTTGCTCTATCAGACTCTCTTGACTTCACTTTGTTCCTATTTGGATTTAACACTACTGTAAATCATTATACTTTCCCAAGCCTTCTTAATTATTTAGAGATACTTCTTTGTACTATAACTTATTTTCCAAGCCCTACTATTTGATTTTTCTGTTCCTTTTCTCAGGCTGGCAATCACAGCTATAGAAAATGATAAACTAGTGTTGACTGACTCCACTATAAACATATGACCCAGCTGGGTACCTACCACTGCTTTGTGGTTGTCTTCTATCTACCTGGCTGTCTTTCCCATTCTGTATAGTAACAGTCCCCTCAACTGCTCAATAATTTTATTTCCCTTAATCTTGCTACTCACCTTTTCAGCAGATGATTTAATTTCTAATATCGCAAGAATGCTGTGTCCATCACGAATAACTTCCCCTTTTCTGCCTCCAAATTTTTCTGTATTTTTGTCCCTCCCTAAGCTTTTCAACATTTGTGAGAGGGAGAAGTAGTCCCATTTCTCTCCAGACCCCCTAACTTAATGATCTTGAATCTACCTTCTTCTGTCTCCTTTAAATTGTATGCCCATTAAGTATTGACTTTCAGATTTGTGTTTTGGTCAGGATCATCTATGCTATACTGCAATAACAAAAGTCCCTAAATCAAGTGGCTTAAAAAAATGTTTTCACTTATTCCTTCCACCAAAACTATTGTGGATATAGGTAACTCTCCAGTGCAATCGTCTTTGATATGGTGACTCATGTATTTAGGTAGCTATGATCATGTTTCCCACATCAACATGAGGCCCCATTGGCTCCCATGGCAGGGGAAGTGAGACCCTGAAAAATAACACAGGGGCTTTTCACTGCCTCAGCTCACAAGTAACACATTGAACTTTTGCTCACAATTTATTCACCTTTTTGCTCACAATTTATGACCTTGCCTCACAGCAAGGGAACTGGAAATGGAGTTTCTAAAGAAATTTGAAACAGATTTGAGAGCCATGTAGAATTGTTTCTTCCATGTTTGTATCAATCATCTCTCTCCTTTTGCTGAGTCTTTTGCCCCTATCACAAATAGTGCCAAGTCTAAACCATCTTGAAAAGTGCCCACCCACCATTTCATCTATATACCTTCTCTGATATATTCCCCACATTCCAGTCACACTGTACTGGTTGATGTTACCTGTATGCCCTATGCCACATGCCTTATAATCTCTTCTCATGAGATTCCAGCTTCCATGTAGATATATGCTCCTTCATGGGATGCAACTATATTCCTTGCCTCTGCAGCATTCCTGCTCATTCTTCAAAGCCAGCCCAAATTTTATCTCTTTTCTGTAGTTTTCCATAAGTCCTATAGACAGAAAGAAGCCTCTTGTATCTGCAATTTATAAATAACTCTATTTTAACCTATATCATAGTGTGCTATAATTATTTGTATGATTTCTTGACTCTCCATATAAACAATGAGATCACTGAGGGAATAATCGTATTTTATTGACCCATATATTCAGCACTTTACATAGTAATGCCTGCACATAGAAGACTTTCAGCAAATGTTTGGTGCATAAATGACTGAATAAATCCATGAATAGTAAAATTTCTGAAAACCAATAGTGAAGGGTGTATGTTGCAATTTTTGAAGTATTATTTACTTTAGGGTTATGTTTTATTTTTTAAAAAGAGAATACAATAAATATTTATTTTAAAAATTAGTTGGTAGCAGAAATAGCATGAGATAAAGAATTACTGATAGCATTATAATATATTATTTATGCAACATTAAATAACATAGCATGACACAAAATACATACTAAACCAACTAATCATACAATGCCTTGCAATAAAGGTTGGGGTGCTCTGCCATGTCTCCCATGACTGGTAATAATGTTTATAACATCAGGAATATATAAGTGAATTTGCTTATTATGAATTTTGCTTATGTATGTTACAAATGAACATGAAATGAAAGTAGTAATTCTGAAAAAGAATTGACTGATAATAATAATAAGAAGAAAGCTAAACAAATGTTTAAGGAAGGATCTTCTTAAATATGCTGAAGAAGCTTATAATTATAAGTCAGAGTCCTTTAGATTTAAATTTGAAATAGGCGTGAAGGCTTGGCCTATAGATAAAGCTGAAAAATTAGGATATAATTTCAATCTTAATTTTGGGCATTTCTATAATGCTTTTTCACTTAATTATGACATTCTACCATTTGTCTTGAAATGTAGGATAAAAATGATTATCCTTTGAATCTTTTTTTTTTTGTTCTAAAATAGAAGCACATAGATAAGAGGATCTTGGCCAAATTCGACAGTGTTTTATTCGTTCACTTATCGTAAGACATACCATATAGAATTTAGCCAATGTGGACCGTGCTTTTGTTAGAAAATGCTTTTTAAAAACTAGGATTATTTCATATGTTAAGTTCATCACCAATCACCAAATGGAAACTATTGATTATTAAGTTTGGGATATATATATATAAATATATAATATATACAATACAATATAATATATACTGGTGCATACTCTAAGACTGGTTGGAGGTAGTTGAGTAGGAACCAGGCAGGAGGCAGTCAGGAGGGGTAGCTATGCATGCAAACATTTAGCAAGGGTTTTCCCTGAGATAGGAATCAGAAATCAAAAAGAGCCAAGGTGAGCCTGGTTGAACACAGATGCAGAGCAAATCCAGAAGCTGGAGCCAACGATCAAAGACAAGTTGGGCCCTACAGACAGAGTTATTGAAAAGAAAAAAAAATAAAAAGGAGCAAGCAAGAGGGTCTAAGTAACCAAGGTGGTGAGCCAAAAATATACCAAGAGAGAGAAGCAAGGAGAGGGCAGAGTAATTAGCTAGAAATGAATTAATGTCAGAAGGAATGTTCAAAGAGCAAGAAGGTCTGTTCAGAATTCTGCTGGACATCTCCATCTGCTTCTACTTTTGTTTATTCTTAATCTCCCCAGCCCAGGGCTTTTGATCCCAGGCCTTGAAGGCACAAAAAATGACTTCTGACATTTCAACTCCTACAAACATTTTCTTTCTCTCCAAGAAAAAGACCAAAGGTCTTAACATTTCAAAATCCAAAGGTAAAAGCATGCAATTGAGAATTTTTTTTTAACACTGAGGTATTCTTTAAAATTCACAGAAGTCTTATTTTGTCTATATGTAGTTTCAAATTTCATCCTGCAAGAGGACTATATATATGTTCCTCTTTTTACATTTATGTATTTATATGTAAACTATATATTTATTTATTTTGTGTGTATATATACATAAATATATATATTCTTCTATATATATACTTCTTCCCCCAAAGAGAGTAACCAAATACTTGTCAATCCTCTGTATGCTCTATTTTGTCTCACTGATTTATTCATCTCCTACTAAATTGGAACAAATGGAGAGTATTCAAGTCAACTTTTTGTTAGTTTGTTTTCTTATAAAGGATTATGAATAAAAAAAAAACTTGTTTGACTCGTTGCTGTCAGATGAGCTTCACTGAACTTAAGAATACACTTAGTCCTGCGGCCTTTTCCTGTTTTGTTTTTCTTTCCTTCTTCCTTTTCAGCCTTCCTCCTTCCCTTCCTTCCATTATGTTAAAGAAATAAAGAAATAGGGAACATCTAGACATCACACCTTAAAGCCCACAAGAGGCCTAATGCAATGGGGAGCCATTGAAGTTTTTTAAAAGTGGTAAAGTTTCTTGTTTTGTTTTATTTTTGATGGGCTCTAGCTGCATAGAATTAGAGTAAATCATAATCCTTGCTTCATGATATGGTCTCATCATTGGTCTATGCATGGCCTATTTTGCTTTATTTATGCTAATTTATTTATAATATTATTATATGTTATTAATGGTATTAATTCCTAAGGAAACTCATTACCCTGCCAATTAAAAAATATGTAATTATGGTGCGTTAAGAAAAGGACATGTAAATCTACACAACTAATGGTCATATCTTGCAGTTACTGTCACCTTGGCAAGATTAAATTTCAGATTCATTTCCAGGAGGAAACTGGGGCCAAGAGTTCTTTAATGATAAGATAGGCTTCATGGAACATTCCTTCCTTAGATAGCAAGGAAAGCACATCCCCGGTGATGTCTGTGAATGCCTGGAGAGAAGTGGGCCTCATCTTCTCTCTTGTGTGAGACTCACAAATCAAAGTCACAATGATAACTACCTTCATTGGGCAGATACTCTGTAGCAGGCACTGACATGGGCTCTTGTTTAAATATTCACAATAGGGGAGCCTGGGTGGCTCAGTTGGTTAAGCGTCCGACTTTGGCTCAGGTCATGATCTCATGGTTTGTGGGTTCGAGCCCCACATCGGGCTCTGTCCTGACAGCTCAGAGCCCGGAACCTGCTTCGGATTCTGTCTCCCTCTCTCTCTGCCTCTCCCCTCCTCATGTTCTGTTTCTCTATGTCTCAATAATAAATAAACATTAAAAAAATTAAATATTCACAATAAAATCCTGAAAAAAGCCTGTTATATAGGAATTTTTATTAGCATTGTTTAAATGCAGAGGCTCAGAAAGGTTTAAAAGTTTGTGAAGGTAGCAACACTAGTGAATAGTGGAATCATAGGTTAACGCTGCCTTTGGCTGAAAAATTGCAATTCTCACTTTAGGCAAGTTACACATTTACTCTGAGCTTCAATTTCTTCAACTGTTAAGGAAAATAGAGAGAGATACCTTGTTCTAATCTAACATAGATCCTGGCACACAATTTCAGGTTGTCTGGAGATGAAAGCTTTGAAGTGAGCATATAGATGACAAAGACACTGGGCTTCCTCTTCTAGGACTAGGGAGAACAGTATATTCCAACCAAATTCCTCCCTAAGGAAGAACTACTTTTATAAGAGACATTAAGAGGTAGTGATTAGAAGCACAGAGTCTCCATTTCCTCATCAGTAAAGTGGGAAGGGTAATATCTGGCTTATAGGATTGTTGTAAAGAGTAAGATGATACAAAGGAATTATCAGAGCTTGCAAATAGTAATTATTCAAAACATATTATGAATTATATTATTATTATTATTATCATCATTATGAAAAAGCTATACGTAAATCTTGGATTATAATTTCCAGAGGCAATAATGCTGCTGAAAAATATAAAACTCCTAACTAATTGTAAGTTACTCTTAAAAACCATAGTTTTCATATCCCTAATTTCTTGAAGAATTTTGCTTTGTAGGATCCACCTTTCTAAGTAACGGCCACACCAGATGGATACTGGTTCTCAAAGACTTGTGCCCAAGTCTGGAACAGTATCCAGACTGTTCTGGATAATCCAGACTGATTGGCCCGTTCTGAAAACTGATTCTGAAAACATTATTGGCCAGTTTTGGGGGCTTCAGCACATGTTTGAAGGAGTAGGGATCTGTGGAGGCTAAGCATGGCACCCAAGGATATGATAGCTGACTCCCATTCTCACTCTTAACCATCATAAAACTGGCTAT
The DNA here is from genome assembly GCA_028646485.1 of Cryptoprocta ferox. Classification (NCBI taxonomy): domain Eukaryota; kingdom Metazoa; phylum Chordata; class Mammalia; order Carnivora; family Eupleridae; genus Cryptoprocta; species Cryptoprocta ferox. Next base: position 76,542,179 of record CM053577.1, read on the forward strand.
ATTCACAGAAAGCCCAAGGGCCGACATCTTTGATCTGTGCATAATTTTGGCCATGGAGCCATTTCATCTGAGGAAGACTTTTTTTTAAGAAAGCAAATTAAATAGAAATAATACGCAAATGATTTGGTTGTAATGTATCAGGAATCAATTTTGGCTTTGCTTTTATAATTTAGACAAGGTGAATATATCCAAAATAGAAATGTAAAATACTGCACGAAATATGTTTCTGATCTTTCCAGTGCTGTGGACCTCCATATGTAAATCGGATACTTGCTGAATCAAATAACATATTATTCATACTTATATGATCATGGCGTGAAAATATGGATCATATTGCACATGCACAGCTAATAGAAGAATTTCATGGCTTTAATGAATAAGCAAAAGTGAAATATTTTACTATCTTCATCAAACATTCAGAAGATCATACTCCTACTGAGATTATTTATTATGATGATGATGCTTTTTATAAAGATGAAGTATGAGTAACCCCCCCTCCAAAAAAAAAAATAACTTAAGCTGTTTCTAAGGGCATAACATTTAGAAACAACATATGGTTCCTGTAGTCAAGAATAGGTTCCTTAAATTAGCCAAAGACATTCACAGAGAAATGAGTTGGAGGAAATAGGATCATGGGCAAGAGGGAAAAAATTGTCATCTCTCATCCTTCTGCTCTTCATCTTCCTTGCCTGGCTGAATGTGGTTTTCTTTTGATACCCAATTTTAGATGTAAAAATAAAACAGGTGTTGTTAGTCTCATAAGGAAAGGTCTTTAAATGCACTTACCTTTTGTTTAGTTACTATTATAAATGTTATTAAAGTAAAAGAGTGCACCAGATAATAAAATGTAAAAATTACATTTATTATTTAATAAGCATGCATTGGATGCCTTCTCTGTCCCCAGGGATAGGCCCTAACGGGCAGCACCTATTCTTGTAACTATTAAAATCTAGTTGCAACCTTGTTTTATTTTGGCAGCACTGTATTTCCATTTGGGAGCCAACATTTAAAAGTAAAGAGATTTCATATTGTAAAAAAAATAAAAATAGAAATAAAAAATAAATAAAATAAAATCTAGTTGCAGACGAGAAGACAGACCTAACCTGGCTCCTTTTACTCTTGCGTTCTCTAATCTTTTCAGGATACAGAGAATCATATTACATACCTGCTGAAAAATCCTTCAGTGGTTTCCCTTGTCAGTAGAATAAAATCCAGACCGATTACTTTGTTTTATACAGTCCAGCATGATCATGCTTCTTCCTCTTAAATTTCAGCTCTTGCTGGTATCGCTCACTAGCCTTCTTTCAGCCTCTCATTTTACCTTGCTTCTTCCCATCTCAGGGCTCTACACATGTCTCTCCTCTATCTGAAACATTCTCTCTCTCTCTCACACACACATACACACCCCTTAGCTAGCTCCTTCTCATTCTTCAGATTTCAACTTAAATATCACAACCTGGAGAGACTTTCCCTGAAACCCAAATGTAAAATAAGTCACTTCACATGCTTTCTTTTATTCCCTATTATTTCCATCATTGTACTTACTGTGATTTGTAATCATTATCATTTACTTGTTTATTTTTATTCAGGTTTCTTTTATTATACATATATTTTTAAGACTTTATTTTTAGAGCAGTTTTAAGTTCACAGAAAAAATGGGAGGAGGTATAGAAATTTCCTATAATCCCTGACCCCCACACAGGCACATCCTCTACCATTACCACCAACATCCCCTACCAGAGTGGTACATTTTTACCATTGACAAACCTACACTGACACATCATAATCACCCAGAGTCCATAGTTTACATTAGGGTTCACTCTTGGTGTTGTATATACTCGTTCATTTATCATGGTATGCTTCTCCCACTAGATTATGTATTCCATGAGGGCAAAGACCTTAAGCAGTGCAATACCTGGTCTGTAGTATGTGTTCAATAAATTTTGTTGAAGAATGACTACTAAATAAATGACTAATTTGTTAAGGAAATAATTCAGGGTAACATTTACACAAGCATACGACAATTTAGTACAAATTCTAGATATATATTCTAAGAAAGGCTTGATCAGAGTGGAATGGAATTTGCAGTAAGATCTTTCAGTGGAAGTGAAATAATCTAGCTTGATAGATTGTTTCCACGAGAATTCTCTTCACTGAGTTCAATGAAATGAAAGGAAAGGAAGATCCTATGTGACCACTATTCTGTTCCTTCTGAATGTACAAGGTATAAAGGGGGTCTTGGCTCTGTGCAAGGAGCTTCAGGTAGGCAGGACTTACTTTATATGAGAAAGGAATTTAAATTTTCCTTAAGTGACTCAAGTAGTATAGCTGACTGGAACCTAGAATTCAGATCTCCTTCTAGTTCCTTCCTTCCCCACTCCTACCTCAAAACCTGAGACTAGCAAATCATAAACAGTTCACACATTTATCTATGGCTTTTCTCCTATTTATCATCTCAACCTAAAATAATTTTCAGGTATTTGTAACAGGTATCTTATAAATAACCAGGAAGAAGGGGATGAGGTTTTTGTTTCTATATTGTCCATGTTTAAAAAATAAACAAACAATCAGAACTATAGTCATTTCCACCAGTAAGATCACCTGCTTTACAATTTTGGTGTCATTGGGGAGAATTGAATATGTTAACTTCAGACCCAATTCTGCACTATACATCCTTTCTCTAGCATGTTGGTAAGAGTTGTAGAAGTGGAGGCCTCTGTGTACCTGTCTTAAAGTCCTTACATTTCAACTAAACCATTATTTCACAGATCTAATAGACTTATAAACTATACACAGTCACACATTGCTTGTCCTACACACTAACTAAATTCTTTTGTTTGCATGGTTAGGAATTTCCCAATAATGACATTTTAACTCCAATTCTGGAAGTAAGTAGGCAAAAAAAAAACCCCAAACAACAACAAAACAACAACAACAACAAACAGTTGAGTTAGGTAAGGCACTTGCCCTACACAACATTGAATTCAGTCACATGAAAAGTTCTTTTGCATAAATTTCTTTGTAACTTTGCACTGAGCTATTTCCAAACTAATGTAGCTACCCTCCAATTTTAAAGGAATTGTAGGCATAAATTTATTGTTTTCTCTTTGGAGAACTCGATAAAATTAGGTTGCTTTACTATTTCTTTAAATGTCATTATAGCAGTGGTTAGAAATTCCAATAACAACTCTCTCGAAGGATTTGAAGTTTGACGTTCATCTTTGTAGAAGCTGATTCATTTTGTTTTTAACTAGTTTCCATGTAAAGAATTTGGGGCTTATTCTCTTCACAAACCTAATAATTATCTAGGCATAACACTTCTCTCTATGTATCACATGATAGATGGGAAAAGAAATTATTCATTTAACAAATATGTATTAAGAGTCTACTATTTGACAACTATTATGGCAGGTATGGAAGGGTCAGCATCAACTAAGAAGGGAAAACACAAATGAAAACATCATTTCAGTGCAGAGCTATCTACAAGGGAAGATTGTACAAGGTTTGGGGGTAGCTCAATCCTCCAGTTAAGGGAAGCCAGGAAGATTTTCTAGAGAAGATGTTTAAGCTGGGGCTTGAAGTAAAAATAGGAATTCTTCTGGTGGATTAGGGTTGGAGTGTGGTTAGGAAGAAGTTGGGAATATTGGACAATCCATACAGATGAATATACGGGGGCATGAAACAATATAATGCACAAGCTTAGCTTGGATGAAGCAACAAGTTTGAGAGGTAGGGTAGTTAATTAGGCAACAGCTATTAGGTGATAACTAAGGGCAAGGTACCTTGCTTGGTTTGGGGGAATCCAGAAGTGAATAAGACAGACCCATAAAGAGATTACAAGCTAGTCCAGAAGATAGATATTAAACAAATTATTTCAAGTGTATTATGTTCTTCAGAGAAGAAATGTAGGATGCTAGGAGAGACTACTACTCTGTCTGAAAGGGTAATAATTTTGAAATACCAACAAACGTTTTCCTCTGCTTCATGTTTGCCCATTCTTGCCTTTTTCCATAAATGCCTCTTTTTCCTTTCTCTATTCCCAAACCCAATTTGGGTAGCTAGTCTTATTGCCTAAGAACCCTTGACAATAAGGAGGAAAGAAGCAACCTCTGTGGCTTTTCCCAGCTTTGCCCTCATTTGGCATAATAATTAAAACCATGGAGGTGGATGATTGACCTAAAGAGGACAAAGGGTATAAAGTGAATAAAGGACAGTGCCAAGCATAGAGCTATGAGAAGCACACAAAGGAATATATGAAAGAGCTAACAGAGAAGTAAGAGTGAGAACAGAGAGTAAGAGGAAGAGTAGGTAAGTTAGATGAAGAGGTAGGCAAGCCTCAGCTCAATATATGTAAATAATATAAGATTTGGTTCTCCTTTAATGGTTCCATAGTCAAAATGGCTCTCCCTTAACAGTTCCTTAGTCACTCCTCTATTCCCCAGACTAGCTTATTCCTTTTGCCACTCCTCTATGTACATCTCAGAAATTCCTCTTATTCCCTCCTTGCTCCACATCCATGCCTTGAAGCAGCCTTTCTCTTACCCCCACTCATATGGCTGCTATAATACTTAACAAACTTCACCCATGAACAAAGGAGAATCACTGAAAGAAAGGTCTATTTTCTCTCACTCTTCTTTTCCTATTAAACATTTTTGTTAGTTTTATTGAAGTACAGTTTATATAAATAAAATTAACCAAGTTTAAGTGTGTACTTCAATGAATTTGAACAATTGGATACAATAGTATAAACACAACACAATCATGATATGCTTTCCATGATTTCCATCACCATGAAAAGTTACCGCATGCTCCCTTTGCACTTAATTCCTGACCCTCACCCCTGGAAATGTTGATCACTTTGCTGACACTATAGTTTTGCCTTTCCTAGAATTTTGTATGATGGAATAATACAATATGTAGCGTTTTGTGACTTGTCTTACCGTAATGCCGTATAGAATCTTCAACACTGTTGTGTGTGTCAGTATTTTGTTCATCTTTATGGTTAGTAGTAGTCCATAATATGGATATCACACAATCTGTTCATTCACAAGCTGACAGTATTTTGATTATTCCCGTTTGAGGCTATCATGAATAAAGTTTCTATAAATATTCCTGTACAAGTTTTTATAAAGATATATGTTCATTTCTCTTGGGCAGATCTCTGTAAGTGAAACTGCTGAGTCATATAGATGCTTAATAAAAGTAGTAAAAGTAGGTATCCTTGCCTGTTCACAAACTTAGAGGAAAAGCATGTAGTTTTCCACCATGAGCTTTCATGTTAGCCACAGGTTTTTTTGTAGTCACTTGTTATCAGATTGAGAAAGTTTCCTTTAATTCCTAATTTTATGGAAATTGTCATAATGACTCACTGTTTAATTTTGTCAAATGCTTTTGTCTTCATCTATTAAGATGATCATACCATTTTTCTTTTTTGTTTAATATGGTGAATTACATTGATTAATTTTCTTTTTATCTTTAGGTTTATTTATTTATTTTGAGAGGGAGAGAGAGAGCACAAGCTGGGGAGGGACAAAGAGAATGAGAGACAGAATCCCAAATAGGCTCCGTGCTGTCAGCACACAGCCCAATGCAGGGCTCAAACTTACAAACCGCGAGATCATGACCTGAACCAAGATCAAGAGTCAAATGTTTAACGGACTGCACCAGAGGCGCCCCACATTGATTGATTTTCTAATGTTGAATCATTCTTGCATTTCCAAGAGAAGCTACATTTAGTCCTGATGTATTGTATTGTTTTTTTCCTGTATTTGATTTGCTAATATTATGATGATGATTTTGCATCTATGTTCTTGAGAGATATTGGTCTGTATTTTTCCACCTTGTTATGTCTTTGTCACATTTTATTATTAGGGTAGTGCTAGCCTGATAAAATCAGTTAGGAAGCATTCCCTCCTCTCCTATTTTTTTTTGGAAGAGTTTGTATAGAATTTGTATTATTTCATTGAAAATGCTTGATGTAATTTGCCAGTGAAGTCACCTGGGACTGGAGTCTTTTTTTATGTACAGATTTTTAACTATAAATTCATTTTCTTTGATAAACACTAGCTATTCCAGTTACTTATTTCTTCTTAAGTAAACTTTGATATTTTACTTTCAAAGAATTTGTTCATTTCATCTAAGTTAAAGTTTTCATAAATACTTATTATACCTTTAATATATGATCTGCAGTGATGTCAGTTTTCATAGTTTTGATATTGTTAGTTTGTCTTTTCTTTTTTCTTTTTTTTTAAATGTTTTTTAAATGTTTTTTGTTTATTTTTGAGGGACAGAGAGAGACAGCGCGAACAGGGGAGGGTCAGAGAGAGAGAGGGAGATATAGAATCCGAAGACAGGCTCCAGGCTCTGAGCTAGCTATCAGCACAAAGCCCGATGCGGGGCTTGAACCCACGAACCGCAAGATCATGACCTGAGCCAAAGTCAGATGCTTAACAGACTGAGTCACCCAGGTGCCCCTCTTTTGTCTTCTTGGCCAGCATAACTAGAGGCTAATCAATTTTACTCATTTTTCTAAGATCAGTGTTTGGGTTCATTGATTTTTAAAATTATTTTTCTCTTTTCTATTTTATTGCTTTATCCTATTTATTATTTCCTTTCTTCTACTTGCTTTGGGTTTAATTTGCACTTCTCTTGCTAGTTTCTTAAGGTAAAAGCTTAGATCATTGATTTAAGAATTTTCCTCTCTGATATGAACATTTAATGCTATAAATTTATAAATTTTGTAAATAAAATACTACCTTTGCTGTGTCCCACAAATCTTGATATGTTGTGTAGTCACTTTCATGCAGTTCAAAATATTTACTAATTCCCTTTGTGACTTCCTCTTTAACTGGTATTTATAAGTATGTTGTATAACTTCCAAGTACTTGAGAATTTTACATATATCTTTCTGTTATCAGTTTTTAGCTTAATTCCATTGTGGTTAGAGACTGTATCTTACATTATTTCAACTCTTTTAAATTTACTAAGGTTTGGGGCACCCGGCTCACTTACTTAAGGGTCCAACTTCGGCTCAGGTCACGATCTCACATTTCATTAGTTGGAGCCCTGCATGGGGCTCTGTGCTGACAGCTCAGAGCCTGGAGCCTACTTCAGACTGTCTTCCTCTCTCTCTGCCCCTCATGCTAGGTCTCTCTGTCTCAAAAAATGAATATACATTAAAAATAAATAAATAAATAAATTTACTAAGGTTTATTTTGTAGCCTAAAATATGCTCTATCTTGGTGGATGTTCCATGTGCACTTGAAAAGAATATGTGTTCTGCTGTTTTCAGGTGGAGCACTCTATAAATGTCAATTAAAACAAGTTGGTTATTAGTGTTGTCCAGGTCTTCTATATTCTTAATAATTCACTCTCAATTTTCTTATCAATCACTGAGAAAAAAGTCTTGAAATATCTAAATATAGTTGTATTTTTGTCTATTTCTCCTTCCAGTTCTACTACTTTTTGCTTTACGAATTTTGAAGCTATTATTAGGTTCATATACATTATGTTATGTGTTTGTAGTTAACTGGCTCCTTATCATTATGTAATGTTTCTTTTTCTTATTATGAATTCTTTGATATTAATGTAGTGAATTCAGCTTTCTTTGGATTAGTTTTTTTTATAGTAGATGTTCTTCCATTCTTTTGCCTTTTTTTTATCCTTCTACTTTTAACCTACCTATGTTTTTACACTTTAAGTGGATTTCTTGTAAATAACATTTAGTTAGATCTTGCTTTTAATCTAATCAAACAATCTCTTTCAACTTGCATGGTTAGTTAGATCTGCATTTTCCAGTAAGATAGCAACTAGCCACATTTGCCTTTGGACAACTTGAAATATGGCTGGTCTGAATTGAGATGTATTGTAAGTGTGTAATACCCATAGAATTTTAATAAACAGAATGTAAAATATCTCATTAATACTTTTTATGACTGTATGTTAAAATAATAATATTTTGTATAGATTATATTACATATATTATTAAAATTAACTTCATCTGTTTCTTTTAGTTTTCTTTAATGTGGCTACTAAAAAACTTCAAATTATATACCTTATTCATATTATATTTCTATCGGACAACACTGGTTTAGACCATTTTCATTCAATTTCATTGTTAATATGATTTAATTAAAATCTACCGTCTTGCTGGTTGGCTTCTATTTGTTACTTTTTCCCTTTTGCTTCTCTTTCACTGCTTGCTTTTGAATTAATTTACTATTACGTTTTTCTCCATTGCTGACTTGTTACTTATAATTTTTAAATTTTTTAGTATTTTCCCTAGAATTTAAAATGTTTTTAGTTTACCACAGCCTACCTTTAAACTATATTTTACTTCTTTTTATATAGTGTAAGAATCTTATAGCAACATACTTCCAATATCTTCCTCCCTTCATTTATGTTATTTTTTTCATACATTATCCCTTTACATGTACATAAACTTACAATACATTGCTTCTATTTTTGCTTTAAAAGTCAATGGTTCCTTAAAGCAATTTAAAATGGGGAAATGCCTTTCATATTTACTTTTATTTTCATTAAAGCAATTTAAAATGGGGAAATGCCTTTCATATTTACTTTTATTTTCACTATTGCTGGAGCTCCTCATTTCTCTAGATAGCCTAGGTTTCTGTGTGATATCATTTTCCTTCAGCATGAAGAATTTCCTTTAACATGTCTTATATCACAAGTTCATTGGTAATAATTTCATTCAGCTTTCATTTTTATGAAAAAAATATTTATTTTGCTTTTATATTTGAATGGTAGTTTTTCTGGGTAAAATATCTCAGGTTGACAGTTTTTTTCTTCAATACTTTAAAAATGTTATTTCATTTTTCTGCCTTGCATAGTTTCTGATGTAAAATCTGCTTGAATTGTCATCTCCATTCCTTTGTGTGTGTGTGTGTGTGTGTGTGTGTGTGTGTGTGTGTGTGCATTTTCTCTTGAGACCTTTAAAGTTGTTTCTTTAAGTTTTACACACTTTGAAGATGACATATTTAGGGGTTCATTTTTTGCATATTTTGGGATTTTTGGTATACTGTGAGATTTTTGGATCTAATTTGTCTTCCTTAACTAATTTTGGCCATTATATTTTCCAAAACATATTTTACCCCATTATCCCTCTCTCCTTCTACAAGTCCAGTTAAATCAGTTACATGTATGTTAAATCATTTTTATATTGCTGCAGTTCTTGGATACTTTGTTATGTTTTCCCACTGTGTGTTTTATTTTTTTAATGGGACTTTTTTTATTTTTTGAGAATGAGAGAGGGAGCATGAGCGGGATAGGGACAGAGAAAGAGGGGGACAGAGAATCTAAAGCAGACTCTGTGCTGACAGCAGAGAACCTGGTGTGGGAGTCCAATTCATGAACCATGTGGTCATGACCTGAGCTGAAGTCCATTGTTTAACAGACTGAGCCACCCAGGTGCCTTTTTTCTGTGTGTTTTAGTGAGGATAATTTTTATTCAGCTATTTGCAAGTTCACTGATTACTTCCTGTATCAAGTCAAGTGAGGAACACATTGAAGGCATTATATATCCCTGTTGCTTTGGAGAGTTTTTTTTTTTTTAATTCTAGCATTTTATTAGACTCTTGTTGTTTTCACTTCACTGCTAAAATGTCTTATGTGCTTGTGTATATTGCCCACCTTTTCAAATAGAACCTCTAGCATTTTAAAAATAGTTATTTTAAATTCACTTCATGATTTCTGACCTCTAGGTCACCTCTGATTCTGATTCTGTTAGTTGCTTTAACAATGGGTTGCCTTTTCTTAGCTTTTTATGTGTCTGATAATTTTTATTGAATACTAGACTTTATATGTAGAACAGTAGAAATTGAAGTAGAAAGCACCTGGATGGCTTAGTAGGTGAAGCATCTGACTTCAGCTCAGGTCATGATCTCATGGTTCGTAAGTTCGAGTCCCACACCAGGTGAGTTTGAACCCCACTTTGGGTGAGCACGAGCCATGCTTCAGGTGAGTTCAAGCCCCGCTTTGGGTGAACACGAGCCCTACTTTGAGTGAGCCCCACTTCCCTCTCTCTGCCCCTCATGGAATTCTCTCTCTCTCTCTCCCTTTCTCTCTCTGCCTCTCGCTCACTTGTGCACTCTCTCTCTCTCTTTTTCTCTCTCTCAAAGAAAAGAAAAGAAAGAAATTGAAGTAGATGTTACTTATATTTGGAAATAGGCACACCTCTTCTACTAGACTGTGTGTTTTTAGGGTTGATTCAACCTTGTCAGAAGTTGAACTGGTTTTGGTTTTGTTGTTTCTATAATTACAGTTTTCTGCCAGTTTCAGTGTCCTTTAGGCTTACTCTGTGGTTAGGGTTGGGGACTCTGTGCTGAATGTTTTTTTCCAATGATATTGATATACCTGGAGTTTTCAGTCTCCCCTGTGCAACTATGGCACATTGGAGATCTTTCCCCACAATCTTGCCTCCTCCCAGTGGTAGCCTGCCATTGATTATTATTCAATGCTTGCTATCTGGGAAGGGGGTAGGAAACTTCTCTGTTGTCCTGTTCCAGCTCAGTCTTAGTTAAACTCTCTGTGTCTCAGCCTCTGAGATGGGGATTTCTTATGATCTTGTCCCTCTTCCCCATGACAGTCAAACTGTGCATTGTATCCTTAATTCGTCTTGTTCAGAAATTTCCAGACTCCACTTCCCTGCCCCCCCCACCCCAGTAATAGGAGAACTTTAATAGTATTGATTGATTAAGGATCTGTGAAATAGAACTATTTCGTGACTCTCTAATAAGTACAGGATATTTTTCTTTTACCCAATCACCAGCCACCTGTGGTATTTCAAATGTGTCCTGAGAGTATGAGTTTACTGTTTCTACATCCATGATTTAAGGCTTTTATTTCATAGAAGTAAAAGATCCAGGAGAAGCTTCATGTCTTTTGCACTGGAGCACTCAATCCCCTTCAGTGATCCTGCACCACTAAAGGAAGCTCTTTCTGGTATCTTGTCCTGCCCATAACCTTTTTGTGTGTGATCTCCCACTGGAAACCACGGAAAAGGGTTTGCAGGTTGGTACACAGTAACCTTGTGTTTGTGGCTCTCTGGTAGGTATGCTCTCATGCTAGCCCACACTTAGCCTTTTTATTAATTTCTTAATTTTTTAACTAAACTCTTCTTACATATTTTTATGGTGTATATCATCTCTTTTTCCCATGTTATGCCACAGATGAGCCAATTCTCACATTCTCCATCTCTTTGGAGAGGTCTGTCTGCTTTTGATTGCAGAGCTCATGGTTGCCCAGTAATCAGCTCTCTGATGGGTTCAGGAAAATTTGAGTTTGTAACTCATTGTGACAAACTTGTTCTCATTGTTATGATAAAAACAGTATTCTTTCTAGCTTTCTACATCTGAAGAAAAAAGTAGAAGTTTTCTTCATTGTTACAAGATTTTTTTCAAAAAAGTTTTTTTTCTGGGTATAGAAATCTAGGTTAAAATTTTTTTTTGTTTGTTTCATTTCATTAATCAAGTTCCTCTATTTTCTTTTGGTCTGCATGTTTTCTGATCAGAAGTCTGCTGCCATTTTTATCTGCATTCTTCTGAACATAATGTGTTCTTTATCTATGGATGCTCTTAAGATTTCATTTTAATCACTTATTTTTAGTAATTTTTAAAATTTTTTAAAAATGTTTATTTATTTTTGAGAGAGAAAGAGAGACAAAGTGTGAGTGGGGAAGGGGCAGAGAGAGAGAGAGGGAGACACAGAATCTGAAGCAGGCTCCAGGCTCTGAGCTGTCAGCACAGAGCCTGACGCAGAGCTTGCTCACAGACAACAAGATCATGACCTGAGCCAAAGTCAGACACTTAACTGACTGAGCCACCCTGGCACCCCACTGATTTTTAGAAATTTGATTATGATGTGCCTTGATGTGATTTTCTTCATATTTTTGTTTATAGAGGATCATTGAGGTTCTTGAATCTGTGGGTGAATGATTGTCATCAAATTTGGAGAACTTGTGGCCATTATTTTCTAAAATGTTTTTTTCTGTTTTGCCCTCCCCTTCTGGTACTCCAATGATACATGTATTATTAGACTATTAGATATTGTCACACAACTCATTAATCTTATGTTTGTTTTTAAAAATGATTTCTCTGGGCACGGGTGACTCAGTGGGTTAAGTGTCCAACTTTGACTCAGGTCATGATCTCATGCTTCATGGGTTCAAACCCCATGTCAGGCTCTGTGCTGACAGTTCAGAGCCTGTTTGGGATTCTCCTTCTCCCTCTCACTCTGCCCCTTCCCCACTTGTGCTATAAATAAATAAATAAATAAATAAATAAATATGATTTCTCTTTATTTCATTCTGGATAGTTTCTATTACTGCATCATCAAGTTCACTAATCTTTTTTTTTATAGTGTGTAATGTGCTATTAATCTCATTCAGTTACTTTTCATTTCAGATCATGTCGGTTTCAAATCTGAAGCTTAATTTGTTTTTTAATAGCTTCCATTTCTCTCATTCTCATCTTCATGTTTTCCTCTACTGTCTTGAACATATGAAATATATTTATAATAGCTATTTTAACATCCTTGTCAGTTAATTCTATTATCTCTCTCATCTCTGGGTCTGTATCTATTGTTTGATTTTTTCTGCTGCTTATGAGTTGCATTTTTTGCTCTTTTTTGCATGCTTGGAAATATTTGATTGAATACTAATGTTATTAATTTTACATTGTTAGACACTGGGTATTGTTGTATTCATTTAAGTATTATTGGGCTTTGTGGCTTGAAATCAGTTTGATCCTTTCGTGGTTTGCTTTTAAGCTTTGTGAAGCAGATCTAGAATAACCTTTAGTGTAGGCTAATATGTCCCCATTCCTGAGACACCATCCTTTTGAGGATTTATTTAATGTCTATGCATTAGGAAGTTGTTCCACTCTAGTTATTTAGAACACAAACTACTACTTGCCTATGTGAGCTCAAGGATTCTTCAGCCTTTTCCTTCATGACAGTTTTTCTTCAGCCCCAGGCAGTTCCTTTCATACATTCACAGATCAATATTCAGCCTCAAGATCTTCAGGGAATCCCCGAAGCTTTCTGGAGCAAGTCTCCCACCACCCAGCTGAAGCTCTCACCTATTCAGTATTTTGCTTCACAAATTCTAGCTACTTTCATCTCTCTGAACTCCAAACTCTGTCTCTTTAACTGAGCAAGATGGCCAAGCTTTGTCTTGGTTCTCTCTTAACTTTGCTATGGCCGAAAATTTTTTCCAGGGAGAAAGCTAGAGAAATAAAGAGGCTCACTTTATTAGTTTCCCTTCTCTCTAGGTTCAGTGTAGTGTCCTGTACCGCCTATTGTCTAAGTGTCTAAAAATTGTTTTGTCTTGTTTCAAATTGTTTAAAGCAGGAGGATAAATATACTCATTTTTACTTTATCATATCTGTCATATAGCCAACTTAAAGGTTTTAAGGTGTTATAGAATCTGGTCTGGATCACCCAGCAGAAGAGCCAAGCGGCACTCAGAGATCTTGGAAGACAGGAGGTTTATTTTATACCGGCGGGCTCAGAGGGGATCACTCTCCAGAGGTCTGAGTCCCAAGCATAAGCAGAGGGAACAATTTATATTCTGTTACTTCCACATTCCTTATTAGTAGTAATTTTGGCACGCAACAAGCAGGATGGGAAGAAGAACCTGGAAGGGAAGTCTTCGGTCAGGGACAGGAATTTTCTCTATCAGTCCTATCAGCCATCTTATAACAGATTTTCCCCTATCAAAGGTATATAGAACATGGTAAAATTTGTGTTTAAATCATTCTGATGGGCAAATATACTATTAATTGGAAGAGAGAGAGATTAGGGATCAAAGTCGGGTTAAGATGCCAATAGTCCCAACAGCATACAGCAAGAACATGAATTCTTGGCAGTAGATACTAGCATGGTATATTATATCCAAGAAGTAATAGATAATAAATATTTAGAGCACTAGGATATAGTGACTAATTGAATCTAGGAAAATCAAAGGAGATAATGAACACAAAATCATTTCCAAACATCCAGTTAAACATTTATTAAATAACGACTGTGTGTCCAGCACTATGGTAGGTTAACAGACTACATATATAAATAATACATAGTACCTGGACTAAGAGAGTTAGCAGACTTATAATTTTAAAACAATGCAGGGACTGATATGATGGAAGTGTCAACAAGGTACTATATTGCATAAATAATGGAACAATAACAGCTGAGGGAAGTCAAAGGAGCCCTTAAAGAAGAGGTCATACTTGAGATAGTTCTTGAAAGGTAAGTGGGAGCTCTTGGGCATATGAGGAGGAAAAGGACATTGCAGGCAAAGAATAATAAAAGCATTGTGATTTCCAATAACAAAGACTGCTTCACGGTGAATGCAGCATAGAATATGTTGGATAATCAAGGTATGTAAATATCAAAATGTAACATTATAAAAGCAAGATATTATCATTTCATCTCTAAGGATTGTTTCTCTACATATATACATACATCATGTGAAATATATGAATAAGTTTTGGTGATGCCAGGTACTCAAAGCAGAGTCCGTTTCATTAGTTACATAGAACAGAAGAAATCAATATTTGCCTACTTTCAACCCAGGATATAGCAAATGCAATTACTTAAAATGTCTGCATTCATGTACTGAGATAATGCTCAAACAATCCATGCACTTGAAAAGAAATAGAAATAAATATTTTAAATGACTCTAAGAAATAAAGAACAGTCTATATAGCATTCATTTTTTAAAGTTCCCTTTACATTGGTGAATTCAATGGTAATCATTGCTACCCATCAAAATAGTGTTCTTTTTGTTATTTGCCCATATTCCTAAGAAACATATAGAGCATTTTAAGCATTCAGATGTTAATTTTGACTCAATCTACCTGTTTTTCTTCTGGAATTCCCATCCTCAAGTGTGTCTGTGGTTCTTTTGTCAAGACTCTCTAGTTAATCCTCTCCAGAAAATAAAGCTCCAGTCCGTTGCGGTATAGTAGGGGGTTAGTCACCTGCAGTGCAGAGTGGTGGAGGTTTCTCTGGGTGTAGATGCTTCTTAAATAGACTTTCAGCCAAGTCTGTTATTGTCTGACATTTACCTTCTCTACCAGAGGTGCCAGACACCCATTCCTGAGTCTTTGGGGTCGGGGTGGGGACAGGATTCTGCATTGTAAATCAGTATGTTTCTTGGTTTTTTTCCCACCACAGTTCAGCTTTCTGAGTTGAAGTTAGTTGCCATTCATCTTTTTTTCCAGCTTCCTATATTCTGATGCTATTGTTTTACTCTTGTTCTCTTTGTCCTTGTGGGTTTATACTTTATTTTTAAAAATCCATTTACTATCACTAGAGTGGTCTTCAGAAGGGAGCTGAAAAATGCATGTGCTCAATACTTCCTGTTTAACTGGAAGTCCTTCAGTTTATTCTTTTTTAATATCTATGTCTTTGTATTTTATAACATACATATTTGTACAATAATACATATAATTTATAAATAAATAGGTACCTTATTTCACATTGCTCAATTTAAATTATTTTTTCTTCTTCTTACAGATAATGCTATGTGATGCTAAAGGTTTGGAGATCATGCGTTTCCTGGCCTCTAAATGATGGAGTCCTCCAGGACTCAGAGTTTGGTATGGTTCTCTTTTTATGTTCATACTCCCTCAGGTGATCTCACCTAATCCTGATGTTAATGACTCTAAAATGCATATGTTTAGGAGCCCCTGGGTGGCTCAGTTGGTTAAGCATCCAACTTTGGCTCAGGTCAAGATCTCATGGCTAGTGAATTTGAGTCCCAAGTTGGGCCGCACGTTGACAGCTCAGAGCCTGGAGTCGGCTTCGGATTCTGTGTCTCCTCCTCTCACTGTCCCTCCCCCACTCATCCCCTGCCTCTCTCTCTAAAATAAACATTAAAATAAATAAATAAATAAATAAATAAATAAATAAAATGTATACATTTAGCCCTGACCTCTGCATTCTGCATTCAGTCCCCAATATCCAGATTCCTACTTGATATCTTCACCTGGATGTCTAATAGGTACCTCAGATTTAATATCCAAATAAGAATTCTTTATTGCCACAATCCCACACCTTCTCCAAACTGCACCTTGCCCAGGCCATGTGGTTATTCAGTCAAAACTTTGTATTGAATATCTGTATGATTTCAAAATCTGAGAATACAACACTGAAGTCAACTGAAAAGACTGTTGTCATACAGCTTACGTTCTTGGGGCAGGTGGTGGGGAGACAACAAAAAATTGAAAAGTAAATAGATGTCTTGTGTTTATACATATCTACATTTATCTAGGTTGCGTGCTATTAAGAAAAATAAAATAAAAGAAATGGAGAGGAGTGTGTATGTGATGTGTTTTCTGTTATGTCTCCTTTCCAGCCTCCAAAATTTTGTCATTAGTGCCTCTTTGTTTGTTGTCTTTGTCTTTGTGAGTTTATGGGCTTAAAAGGCTTCAATGGCTTAACTGCCATTTCATGAAGTTTGAGAAGAGTGCTGAAGGAAATGCACATGTTCAGTCTTTCATCTTCATCTAGAAGTTGAAGAGTGTTAAGGGAGTATCTTTATGAGAAGATGATATTCAAGCAGAAACCTGAAAGAAGTGAGGAAGTAAGCCATGGAGATCTCTAAAAGAAGAGCAGTCCAGATGGAGGGAGCTGCAAGTGAGAAAGGTCCTAAAGTAGGAGTGTGCTTAATGTGTTCAAGGAACAGCAAGGAGTCGTGTTGCTGAAGTGGAGTTGAGAGGTGGGATAGAAAGGGAAGACTGTTAGGAAACGAGGTTGGAGAGGTGGCAAGGGACCAAATCCCTTAGCCATGCTAAGGATTTTGATTTTTATTCAGAATGAAATGGAAAGGCCTTGGAAGGTTTTAAGCAGACATTATTAACTTTTTTTTGTTTTTTGTTTGTTTGTTTGTTTGTTTTAGTGGGAAGAGCGAACATTTATTTGGTCAACAAACACGGAGTGCCTGCCAGGGCCAGACACCGCTGGTCATCAGGACACATAGAACAGGTGATCAGTCAACGTGAAACAGCATGACATCAGCCTGCTCATGGTATTATTCCCAGATGTCCTTGACTAAGTGACAATTCACACAGTGTTTCAGTAAATGCCTATTGAGAAGCACAGCGGATGACACACAAAAAAACCCACCCCCAAAAGGTGAGGGCTGGTTAGTAAATCACTCTGGTTGCTGCATAGTATCTTGTAGGGATAAAGGCAGGAGCAGAAACACCAGTTAGGAGTGGATAAGCAAGAGATGATGATGACCTCAGCTAGAGTGGTGGCAATAAATGTGGTGAGAAGTAGCAGGATTTTGGATATGCTTTGGAGTTAGAGCCAGCAGAATTTTACTCACGGGTTGGGCAACAGAGTGCCAGCCATATTCCAAGGTTTTGGCATAAACACATAGAATTATGATGTTACTGGTGATGATGGTTGTATGTGGAACAGATATGGGAGGGGTGCAGGGGACAGGAGCTGAGTTAGACTTGTTAAGTTTGAGATAACTGTTAAACAACTAAATGGTGATGTCAAATGATTGCTGGATGGATACATCTGGGGTCTCAGGGAGCAGGCAGGTAGAAGATACTAATTGGGGCTTATCAGCGTATGAAGAGTATTTAAAGCCACAGGGCCTGAATAGATCAACAAAGGAGTGAGTGTAGACAGAAGAGTTCCAATGAGTGAGATTGGGAGGTTCCAACATTTACTGATTGGGAAGATGAGAAAGAACCTGCTGAGCAGACAAGAAAGAGTGACTGACCAGTGAAAAAAAGAGAACCAAGAGAGGATGGTCCCTGGAGGGAAAATTAAAAGTGTCTCAAGGAGAAGGGAGTGGTTGACTTTCTTAAGTGTTGCTGAGAAGGTAAGATAAAGTCTGAGAAACGATCATTACATAAACAATGCGAAGGTCATTGATGCCTTTGACAAGGTTATTTCCATGGATTGGAGGGAGTAAAAAGCTGAATTGGAATCCTGCAGATACCAACTGATGACTCAGGAAAGACAAGAATTATCTGTTGAAGCAATGCTCACAGTTAGGCCAGAAACACAGGAGCCCAATGTGGGGGTTAAGGATTAAATGATTTGCATTGCCACGAAGGTCCTTGTTCCTCTGCCCACTTGTCCAGCTCCTCTACCACTGTTTTCTCTGATGACTGATCTACCTCAGCCACTCTGGCCTCATCTTTGGTTCTCAAACATGCAAACTCATTTCATCTCAAACTAATGAAATTCTTTCTCCTTCTATCTGGAATGCTCTAACTCTGGCTCTCTAATTGGTCATTTTTACTTATTTTCCAAGTCTTAGGTCAAACTGTAACTTCCTCAAAGGAAACTTCCTTGAGCTTAATACTTAAAGTAGTCTTACCCATGTATTTTGTATAACATCACTTCATTTGTTTTAAGCTTTACACAATATGAAGTTATCTTTATATATTTGTTCACCTGCATACCCCAACTAGAATGAGGGTAGGGACTTTGTCTCTTTCATTCTCCTCCCTAGTCTTAGAACAGTAGATCTCAAACTTCTTTATCTCAGAAAGTTTACACTTTTAGAAATCATTCAAGACCTCAAAGAACTTTTGTATATGTGAGTTATATCCATTATTAATCTACCATTAGAAATGAAAATTGAGAAATTTCTAAACTTTTAAATATTCCTCTATTTTTAAACAATAATAAATCTATTACATGTTAACACAAGTAACATTTTTATGAAAAGTAATTTTATTTTCTAAAATAAAATATTAGTGAAAACTGGTATTATTCTGTATTTTTGCAAATAACTTTAGTTTTTGGTAAAATAAAAGACTTCTGGATTCTTATATTTGTTTCTGCAAAATCTGTTGTGATATGTTATGTTCGTTAAAATCTGCCCTCAGGGCGCCTGGATGTCTCAGTCCGCTAAGCATGCAGCTCCATTTCAGCTCAGGTCATGATCTCGTGGTTTTGTGAGATCACAAACCCCACATTGGGCTCCCTGCTGGCAGTGCAGAGCCTGCTTGGGATTCTCTCTCCCTCTCTGACCCTCCCTTGCTCATGTTCTCTCTCTCTCCCTGCCTCCCAAAATAAATAAATAAAACTTTTAAAAAATCTGTCCTCATACTGGCTTGTAGTTGAAAAGGGAAGAATATTTCATAGGCTTTTCAGACATTTGTGTATATTTCTTTTGATACTACAACTAGTACTACTCAGCAAGCAGTAGTTCCTTAAAGACCAATTGTAACATGGAATTTGAAATCATATCAATTAACTTTTTCTTTTTTTTGTTTATTTATTTATTCTGAGACAGAGATAATGAGCAGAGGAGGGGCAGAAAGAGTGGGGGACAGAGGATCCAAAGTGGCACCATGCTGACAGCACAGAGCCCGATGTGGGGCTCAGACTCAAACCGTGAGATCATGACCCAAGTTGAAGTGGGACACTTCACCATCTGAGCCATTCAGACACCCCTCAATTAAGTTTTTCAATGTGCATTAAAATTTATTGGTCTACTTTTAAATTTGAATGGATTGTTTGCCTATGCATGATTTTGTAACTTTATGCATTGGTCATTTGATCATTTATGCAGATTTTTCAAATGTTGACACATTTTATTATATAATATCAGAAAAGGTCACATTTGTTCTGATCTCATCAGAAAAGTCTTTACTGGAAAGCCATCAAGCTCATGGTAGTGAATAAAAATTCTCCAAAATTCTAATTTTCATTTGGAAGCTTTAGTTTTTTATTGACATTAACTATTGCTTCTTTTGAAATGAAGTACTCACTTTTTTCATTTTTGAGAAAATATTTGCCAGATATCCAAGTCTAATAATCAGTTTGTCAGCCAATTGTTCTTTCAATATATAATGATACTCCACGAAAAAATTGATTCAGTTTTTTTGGCAAAAGTGCTTTTCTTCAAGATGACCATTGTACTTCAGTGTATATACTTTGCATTCTCTCACAAAATATTAAAAAGCCATATCCAAGTGTTTGATTTAATAAATTAATAATTTTATTGATTCAGCAAGGAGATCTTACTAAATAAAACTGGTGTTTTCTTTTTGTTTTTAGTTGTTTCACTATGAGTGCATGTTGGTGAAGAATACAATGAATATTTGTATAGTTTGGTGCCACTGTCTGGATTCATGTTACGATACTGGGAAGTTTCACCTTCCTGAATTGCTTTTGCACCATCAGGGCCAATGTTAATGGAGTTGAAAAAGCAAATAACATCTTAAAATTGTTATAAATAGAAATCTTATCTTACAGACCTCCTGAAAGGGTCTCAGGATCATAGGGATTTACAGATCATCCTAGAATACATGATAGCCTGCCACATGATAGGAAGTCAGTAAAATTTTATAATATAAATGAGGGGTTAGATTACTACTTGAGTCTATTATTATTAAATCAAAAACTCTATTATAAAAATAAGGCTTTATTCTAAAAATAATAATAAATAATAAGGACTTATCATTTTGTTTTAGGCATTTTATGAGAGAAAAAATAGGAAATCATTTAATTAAAAGTACATATCAATGTCTACCTTTACATAGAGCTATGTAGGCATTGAACTTCACGCACAGATGAAGATAAACATATCTTGTTTGGGAGCACCTGGGTGGCTCAGTCAGTTGAGCATCGGACTCTTGGTTTCAGCTTGGGGCATGATCTCCTGGTTCGTGGGATTGAGCCCTGAGTCAGGCTCTGTGCTGCAAAGCCTGCTTGAGATTCTCTCTCTCCTCTCTCTCTCCCCCTCCCTTGCTCTCTCTCTCGCTCTCTCTCTCTCCCAAAATGAATAAACCTTAAAAAAATAAAAATAAATAAACAGACCTTTTTTCAAGATATGTGTTCTTTTTTAAAAATGTTTTATTTATTTTTGAGAGACACAGAGAGAGAGAGAGAGAGAGAGACAGTATGAGCAGGGGAGGGGCAGAGAGAGAGGGAGACACAGAATCCAAAGACAGCCTCCAGACTCTGAGCTAGCTGTCAGCACAGAGCCCAATGTGGGGCTTGAACCCACAAACCACGAGATCATGACCTAGCCGAAGTCGGACGCTTCGACTGAGCCATCCAGGCGCCCCTAAACAGACCTTTTTTAAAGGAGTTTATAAACACGACAGATATAAAGGGCATAAATAGGGCTGATATTGAACATAAACATTAAGTTGGTTAATAATGCCAAATTTGTAGAGGGATAATTGCATCTTAGATGAGATATCATTAATGCTTCAGTTCTTTAGGAAGAAAATTTAAAATTCTGCTAAATGATATTGGAAGTCATTTAGAAGATCTAGGGATGCCTGGGTGGCTCAGTTGGTTAAGCCTCTGACTCTTGATCTCAGCTCAGATCTTCACCTCAGGGTCCTGAGATTAAGCCTTGCATTGGGAAAAATTGGCCAGTTCGATGATGCTAAGTGTGGCTGGGGTAACTCCTTCATACTTGAACATTGCCAGTTTGGAAAACAATCTGGCAAAGTAGTTGCATATGTACAAATTATGTTTGATTACCCAATCATATTCTAAAGTAAAAGGGAGAGAGAGAAACCTTACAATAAGAAACATGTAAGAGAGTATGTTTTTCACAACACTGTGGAAGCAGGAAATTGGAAACAACCTCATTGCCTACCACTAGAGGAAGGAGAAGGCTGTGGATCCACACTATTGAATATGACCCCACAGTTTAAAACATCACTCTTAAAACATAATGCTTGGCAAAAATGGAAGAAAATACATGATATCTATTTGCATACATTTTAAAATCCACACCAAAAAAGCCCACACTACTTATTTCCAAAGATACATTTAAACTTAAGAATATACATTAAACACATTAGAGCAGTTATCTGTTGGGGAGGGGAAGATGGGAGTGAGGAATGTGATCATGGGAAGAAACCCATTTAAAATTGCTTTTTAGCCTTGCTCAGATTAATGATAATACTGTGCCATGAACCAGAAAGTTAGATTAACTCAAACTCTGCATCTATCACATCGTCTAAAACAAACAACCAACCAAACAAACTAGATATATATATGTTAGGATAGTAACAGATTCATGTCGTGTGTACATTTGGACAAGGATAATGAGAAAAATTTGCTATCTACCTATGTTATGATTATTCAAGGGTGTTAGCCAGAGAACTGTAGAATTCTTTAGAGCTGAGAGAAAATCTATAGTTTAGATTTTCTAGTTCCCTGATTGCAAGTATAGCTGTTCCCTGACAAAACCAAATTGATGTGTTGTTTATTTTTCTTTGGAAAAGTCATCAACAAAGGAGACTCCACATCTTCTTTTTATAGACTATTTTAATATTTAACAAAAAACCCTATCAGTAAATTCTTTCTTATGTCTATACTATATTTTCACAGTTACTTTCAAGTCATTTATCAGAAAAGGTGGATAAAAGTCGATCTACAGTTTTCTTCTGATGAGGCCTCATGTGTTAGGAGGCAATTATGGTCTCCAAACTAATTAATTCCAACTCCTTCTACCTGTTCTCATGGGTCTTATTTATTCACCACTTTAATCATACTGTTAAACTATTCTGAGCTTCCCCACTTCACAGCATCCTCAAGGTGAGGAAACATAAACTGGATGCAGTACAAGCTCCACAATGGCCCAATGGGTGCCTAATTGAGAGAGAAATTACTTCTAACTATTGCTACTATGTGCCTTTAAAGATAATAACTAGTGGCTGGTAAATCTCATCAACTATTTTCTTTATGCATTTCAATTATAACAATTCCTTATATGTAGATGTGTTATTGTTAAAAAGCACTATCTTACTTTATCTTCCAACAACTCAGTGGTGACAGGAAAGATCTTATTGCATAGATGAGTCATGTGAAGCATAAAGAGGTTAAAGTAACTTGCTTGACATTGCTGAGCTAATAGGTTCTGGGGGTAGAACTTCTGATTCTCAGTATATAGAAAGCATGCTTGATCTCAAACAGTTAAAGAGCTTGAGTGAGAGGCAGTATAGAGTAAGAAAAGGTACATTGATTTGTTGCCAGAGGACATGGATTCATACTCCAGCTCTGGGACTGGCAGCCATGTGACCAAACAGGGATAATAATAGGGTTGATGTGAACATTATTGATTAAGGTGTAATGAGCACCATAAACTTTGATTTTCATGTTTTCTTTGATGATTTGAATACATCTGACTTTAAAAACGTTATTCCCAAATAATTTTCCTTTGCTTCTCTGCTCCCACATCACCAGTTTATTCTTCTTGAAAATATGTTTCTTTTTGTAGTTAAAAGTTGTTTGGTTTTCTTCCTGTTCCACCAGGAACAAAAACAATCCTCTTTTTTTAAAGATATTTACTAACAACATTAGGAAATTAATGACAATTTTGTCCTCCCTTAGATTATAAAGCAAAGCAGTCTCAAAATATTTATAGACTATGGACCCTCCCCCCCCCAAAAAAAAAAGAAAAGGAAAGCATTAGATATTTGTGCTCCCATTCATTTGTGGCTTGTGAAACAGTAGACGATGGAGCGAATTATCACAGGAATTGACGAAGAAATATTTTAATATCAATTTAACTTTTGCCATGTCTAATGACTTTTTAAACCTTTAAATGTTAGTATTGGTGAGCAAAATTTCAGAATGTGTCAGTGATCCACTGACACATAATACTTTATTTTATTGAACCTAATTATAATACGTGTACACCCAATTGTCCCATCTGAAGGATCACAACGTCTTCACAAATTATAAGTAATGTGTAAACTTTGTTTTTTGCTTTGCAGGGGACATCTGGAGGTGTCTGATTAATAGTCTTCTAGAAAATGCCCCCTTTTCATCCACCTAATTAAATTAGTCCAGGGCCTCTGCCCATGTTTCCAGAGTTTCCTCAGACTCAGTGATTCCTGGCTTATTTTTTCATTTTTCAGTATTTCCTTAGATTACATAAGCCAAGTTAACTTTTCTTTTGCCTTAATATGGTAAAATTGATATCTCTTTCATCATCCATCCAACACCTGCTACCGTTAAGGTTTACATGGTAAAGATGATATCTGTCAGTTGGGATGCTGAGCTGAGTAGACCAAGTAAGAAAGTGTAGGTTAGGAATAAGGGGCTCCTTATTAAGCTAGCAAGAAAGAAAAAAATCATGGGACGCAGGCATGCAAGAACTTTACCTAATGAGTATTAAAGAATCTGTAGTCAAGGCATCAGCTTTTATAGATACTATGAGATGTTATTATACAGTTACCATTGATTGTGTCCTCTTTAGTTTTTGCTTCAAGTCTTTAACCCTTTCAAATGTGCTAACATAGCTCTAATATTCAAAAGGAACATAGAAGATCTGAGAACTCTTGCTTCAGATTCTGTGTCTTCCTTTCTTTCTGCCCCTCCCCCTTTCACAATCTTTCTCTTTCTCTCCCTCTCTCTCTCTCTCTCTCTCTCTCTCAAAAATAAATAAATATTAAAAAAGAGGAGGGGGGGCCTGAGTGGCTCAGTCAGTTAAGTGTCCAACTTCAGCTTAAGTCATGATCTCAGTTCGTAAGTTTAAGCCCCGCATTGGGCTCTGTGCTGACAGCTCAGAGCCTGAAGCCTGCTTCAGATTCCATGTATCCCTCTATTTCTGCCCCTCCCCAGTTCACACTCTGTCTCTGTCTGTCTGTCTCTCTCTCTCAAAAATAAATAAACATTAAAAAACAGATCTGAGAACTCAGAGTGATATACAAAATGGTAAAGAAAAAAGTTGAAACATACTATATTTTCCTAATTCTAGTTTTCTAGCTTCACAATGCGCCTAGAGTTGGGTTATATTTTACAGTGATATTTTCTTAAAACTCTGCCAGCCACCAGGGAAAAAAGAAAGAAAAAAAAGAACACAGTACATTGTCATTGTCTGTGCATGTGCCAACCTGTATTTAGAAGGAATCTGTTCAATCTTGTTATTTGCTGTTGAATTTTAAGTTAAATGGGGATCTTGTTTATGTGAAGTGAAAGCCATTAACCAAAGCATTGAACATCTATCTGTCAAAAGCTCCCAGCTGGCTTAAGAAAAGTAATTTTTAATTTACAAAAAACCCCACGATTTTACCCAAACAGAAAATGCAGGAAAAACACATATTTCTCAATGCGCCTAGAAATTCTATCAAGCCTTAAGATGTTAAAGAGGTCAAGGTTTGAACAGGAACTATGAAATGTAGTGGAATACTATGGTATTATCCATAATTGAAAATACCTAACATAATGCAGACTTCTCAGATGTCAGACATGCAGAAAATTTACTCTCAAATTCTGATTTGCTACTGAAAGAAAAATAAACCTAATTATATGGATAAAAGATATTGGCAAGTTAAAAAAATATCTTCATTTAATATAGTTTTTCCCCCTTGAAAGCTACTGTAAAATGGATGAGGTGTCTCAAAATTGCTGGCAACTTATAATTGAAGGATTCATGTATTTTTTTCTGTGCTTCTAACAGATTGCTAGTTGTGACTTGAGTATCTGTTTTTCAAATATATGGTTCTAAAAAAAAACGTGGTTGAATTAAATATACCCAGGTCCAATTGAATTGCTTAACAAATAATTTTATTCTCTTTATCCTCTAAAACTTCTAGGACATGATTAGTTAATACACATTGTCGATTGACAGTTCTGTAAGTCTCTGCCACCATATTTTTAAAAATTATCTTTTAAAAAATGTTTTAAAAGTTTTTATAAGAGGTGTCCACCAGAAAGTCTACTGAAGACAATTGGTGATCATTAAATGAGTCCCACTGCCACTTTTTAAGAACTATCATAGAGGGATGCCTGGCTGGCTCAGCCAATAAAACATGTGACTCTTGATCTTGGAGTTGTGAGTTCAAGCATGTTGGGCATAGAAATTACTTAAAAATAACTGTCATAGAGATCGGAAATTAATTGGGAAAATCTCCAACTTTAAAATATTCTGGCTCTGGAAAAATTGAAACCTGTATGCTTTGAAGCTAGTGATAATTCAGATGATAGGATCATTAGTAAGGCAAACAGTAAATAGAGCCAGCCAATACTGGTCCTTTTATATCGTTGTATTTCTTCCAGTATCACTTAGCCCAACCAGCAATATTTAGGTGATCTTTAGCTTAGAGTTGCAACAGTATTGGGGCATTTTATTTTATAATCTCTTATTTAATTGAATTCCATAGCCTATCTAGAATTTGTTTCTATGTCAAGAATCCATAGCTTTCTTAGATCTTTCATATTGCTGTTTTATGAATAACTGTCATGATATGTTAAAGTCAGTATGACCTTCTGTAAATAAAAATTTCACTATGTAAAGATGTTTAATTTTTTAAAAGTAATCAAATACCTTTGTTTATAAAGACCTTAGTAAAAAGCAGCATGGAGTATTGTAGCTTGATACTAACAGATCAGATTCAGTTCCTTTGATCTGCCTAAGTTTCCACAGGGATGGATCTTAAAATAGTCTCCATATCATGCTAAGATATTGCAACTTGTCACTTTTGCCACCTGTGCCACCAACTGCCCACCATGTTCAAGGGAAGCCACATGCAAGCACAAGCAGACTTTATTATCTTTATCGTTATCATGGTCCATAAAATTCAGAGAACACATTAAAAGCATTCCCCACAATCATATACTGCTTTTGAGATTACAATTGCTGGTATCAAATTTAGCTTTTTTTAAACTTTAACATTTTATATCATTTTGTGTAGATAAATGATAATTTCCTTTTAGGATGAAAAAAATATTTCACCAACACAATCAATACAGTGGACAAACAACGATTTAAAGTAAAAACTTCAGAAAGAACATATATAAAGGATGAACTTTAAAGACTTGACATTTTTAGAAATCAATATTTATTCATTTATAAAATTTAAAAGATATGTACTTCTTACCAAAACAGAGAAAGAAAGAGAGATTTGATAGAAAAATTTGGAATCTTTAGCTCTTTTTATTGTATGGTAAAATTTATAAATATGATATTCTTCAAATATTAATAATGCAGTAAAATATTTCAGTGATAAAAGAAAATATCT
Source organism: Cryptoprocta ferox (assembly GCA_028646485.1). Taxonomy (NCBI): domain Eukaryota; kingdom Metazoa; phylum Chordata; class Mammalia; order Carnivora; family Eupleridae; genus Cryptoprocta; species Cryptoprocta ferox. Next base: position 76,569,169 of record CM053577.1, read on the forward strand.
TGAAATATATTTTATTTTGGTATATTATTGAATCTGTTGTCATGAGTGAACTGCTTTTTTGATATATACTGCTTAATTCTGGAGTTGAAATCAAAATGGGAAACTGCCAAAGGGAGAACTGAGTATAAGTTGAGTCTGAGACATGGCATGAAAAACAAGGAATGTGATTAGATGAAGAAATATTTTTTTGAAGGATGACTTCATTGTTATACTTTTTACCAAAGAATATCCCCAAGCGTCAAAAATGAAGCTAAAGGGAGCTTTAGATCAAAAGATAATAATAAACACATTCAAAAATAAGGAGGTTGGTGGTGCCGGGGTGGCTCAGTCAATCAAGTGTCTGACTTCGACTCAGGTCGTGATCGCATGGTTCGGTTTGTTAGTGAAGCCCTGCATGGGGCTCTCTGCTGTCAGTGCAGAGCCTGCTTTGTATCCTCTGCCTCCCTCTTTCTCTGCCCCTCCCTTGCTCACACTCTCTCTCTCAAAAATAAATAAAAACATTAAAAAAAACACACAAGGAGGTTGACTTCTGTTATGAACATAAGCTTTTTTGAAGTTTCTACTTTGTTAGAGATGACATAGAAATAATAATACTTCTTCTATATAAATCATGATACATTGATTTATTATAGAGTGATTAAAATGACTGGCCTACATTCTGAGATCTAGTGTTGCTTACCTGGATAGGAAAAGTAGCAAAGACATGGTGGGCTATGAGAAACAATAATGTAATTTAAAAAAATCATTCAAGTCTTGATATATAGTGCAATTAATCTTTTCAAACTTGCTTTATGATTTAGCATATACATTGGTAAATTAACACCTCTTTGCTTTCACTTGAAAAGTTAACCATGTGGATAAGCAACATTTTCTTTCCTTTTTTTAATGTCGGTTTCCTAGAAATGTTTTGCAGCTTTAAGCAAAAGTTTCTCCTGAATATGTATTTATTTACATGATTTTAACATGACAGAAAAAAATAAAAACCAAATACAAAACAGTTATATTTTTAAGGCATAAGAAGAGCTGATTACTTTGATGTTAAATTACCAGCTATAATTTGGGTTGTGGCAGGAGATTACTGGGCCAAAAATGTCCACTCTGAGGCCTGAGTGATATAGATTCTTAATTTATTCTCAGGGGATAATTTTATGGGGGTGTCATTCTATATTACTTTGACAACACGTCTGGTTGTTCTGTTGCCCCACTCTGTAATCAGACTACACGAAGGAGTCGTCATGTAACACTCTTTTTGAGTATAAATAAAAATTATGGATTCTATGTACAGAAAATATAAACACACATTTGCATACAATTTTTAAATGTTCTTAGATTTCAAAGCACCTGTGTATCTGGTCCCAGGTTAAGAAACTATTTTGCAATGATACATATGCCATGAACTTGCCTTTTCACTAAACAGCCTTTTCCTTGCCACTGAAGTCTATATAACTTCCACAATGTGGAATATTCTCAGCTGACAGTAGGTATAATGCTTGCTGGAAGATAGAACAGTAAAGGGGAGGATCTTTGCCTGCCAGTAGTAAACCCCAGAAGGGTACATGCCAGCACACCAAAGGAATGAACAAGTCCTAAATATTATAGTCAGTCCTCACTGACAGCCCAAAGAAGTCAAACTTAAATTTGTCTAATGTTCAGATTTTAGTTCTTGATTTTATGGTAGATTTGATAGACAAATGTATATTTTACATAAATAATTATAGAAGAATTTCTATCTTTCCTCTTCTAAATGGCTAAAATACATGTCTTTATGACTTCTCAACTAATCATCATGGGGGAAAATGGGCACAAAAAAAACCATGGCTGGTTTCCAACCTTTTTTGCAAAGAACAGGGCAGTGGCAAAGAAGAATTAGGCACAGCAGTTAAATCTTTTGCTTAGGTTTTTTCTTTTTCTTTTCCTTTTTTTTTTTTTTCACAGTTAGGGAATGCATTCATCATACAAAGTCTTACTGTCAAATTGATCCCAATAGCTTACACTGAAGACCTTTTATGAAGCTGATGGGTAAAAATTATGTGAGTCAAGCACCAAGATGAATACAACAATGAAAAGCTTTTTTCTCCTCTCGGGGAAAAGTCAGATTTTTTTAGTGTCAAAGTTTTAAAATATTACTAAAAAATAAGCATAATGTAAGAGAGATAAGTTAGTAGAATTTGGGTGAGATAAATATTTTAAAAGTGGAAGAATGTACTTCTGCTTCCAGACAAGATGGACTAGCAGGGACTGGATTTACTTGCCTGCCTAAAACAAATGAAAAGACTGAATAAATATATGAATCATTGGTTTACAAGAAATTGGACATCAGGAAATGAGTGACAATGATCCGATGAAAAAGAACACAAATGATATGAACACCAAGATTGACCCCAGTTTATTGCCTATAAACAGACATCATGTCTGGCTATCAATAAAAAAGTACAGGGGCGCCTGGGTGGCTCAGTTGGTTAAGCGTCCAACTCCTGGTTTTCACTCAGGTGATGACCTCACAGTTGGTGAGTTCAAACCCCGCATTGGGCTCCACGCTGACAGCACGGGACCTGCTTGGGATTCTCTCTCTCTCCCTCTCTCTCTGCCCCTCCCCTGCTCATGCTTTCTCTCTCAAAATAAACAAACAACAACAACAAAAAAGTACAAAGCATACTGGAAAGGCCAAACTCCCTCCCCCCCAAAACCAAAACAAATACAACTTGAAGAAACAGAGCAAGCATCAGAACCAGGCATGCCAGGTATGTTGGAATTATCAGACCAGGAATTTGAAACAACTATGAGTAATATGCCAAGGACTCCAAAAGATAAAATAAACTAATGCGTGAACATATAAAAAATGTGAGCAGAGATATAGAAATTTGGTTCTAGGAAAGAATCAAAAAGAAATGCTAGCGATATAAGAAAAAATACTGTAACAGGGGCACCTGAGCAGCTCTGTTGGTCAAGCATCTGACTTCGGCTCAGGTCATGATCTCACAGTTTGTGGGTTTGAGCCCCACGTCAGGCTCTGTGCTTACAGTTCAGAGCCTGGAGCCAGCTTCAGATTCTGTGTCTCCCTCTCTCTCTGCCCCTCCCCTGTTCATGCTCTGTCTCTCTCTATCTCTTAATGATAAATAAACATTACAAATTTTTTTTAAATACTGTAACAAATGAAGAATACTTTTGATGGTCTTATTAATACACTGGATATGGTGTAAAGAATCTCTGAGCTTGATGATATATTCATAGAAATCTCAAAAACTGAAAAGCAAAGAGAATAAAGACTGAGAAAAACATAATAGAATATCCAAGGACTGTGGAAGAACTACAAAAGGTATGACAAAGTATAATGGGAATACCAGAAGGAGAAGAAAGAGAGAATGGAATAGGAGAAATATTTGAAACAATAAATGATTGAGAATTTTTCTCAAATTAATGTCAGACACCAATCTACAAATCCAGGAATCTCAGAGAATACCAAGGATAAAACCCAAAAACCTTACATCTAAGCATATCATTGTCAAACTACAGAAAACCAAAGATAAAGAAAAAATTCTGCAAAAAAACAGAGAGAAAAAACACCTTACCTAGAGAGGGAAAAAGACAATAATTATATCCAACTTTTCCTAAGAAAGTATGCAAGTAAGAGAGTAGAGTGAAATACTTAAAGTATTAACAGAAAAAAAAATCAACCTAGAATTCTGTATCCTGTAAAATTATCCTCCAAAAGTGAAGGAGAAACAAAGACTTCCTCAGACAAATTGCTATTGAGAGAATTTGTTGTTGATAAATGTGCCTATAATAAATGTTAAAAGAAATTCTTTAGAGAGAAAGAAAATAATATAGGTTAGAAGTTTTAATCTACATAAAGAAAAGAAGAGCACTGAAGAAGGAATAAAAGAAAATAAAATAAAAACTTTTGTTTATCTTATTCTTAACTGACCTAATAGACAACAATTTGTTAAAAATAACAATAGCAACAATGTATTTGATTATGTATTCCTATGTCTGTATGTATGTATGCCTATGTTATGCATACATATGATTGTGTATGCTTATATATAAGTGAAATGTATGATGACAATGATACAAAGGACAAGACAGAGGATTAGACAAGAATTAGGAGTATTTTGTTATTATAAGGTATTCACACTACCTGTGATGTGGTATAGAGTTATTTGAAAGTGGACTTGGATTAGTTGTAAATATATATGGCAAACTCTAGGGCAACAACTGAGAAAAGTAATATATATATATATATATATATATATATATATAATTGATATGCTAAGAAAGAAGAGAAAATGGTGCCATATAAAATGTTCAGTTAAAACCATAAAAGGCAGAAAAAGAGTGGAAGACAAAAATAGGAACAAATAATAAGGACAACAAGTAGAAGAAAGTAAAAAATATGGTAGATATTGATCCAACTGTATCAATGATCATTTTAAATGTCAGTGGTCTAAATGCACCAATTAGTAGATAGAAAGACAAATATAAATTAAAAGAAAATTGGGAATTAAATATAAATTAAAAATATATAAATACAAATATAGATTAAAAGTTAGTGGATAGAGAAATATATACAGTGTGAACACTAATTTAAAAAGAACAACAGTAGCTATATTAATTTCAAATAGAGCAGACATCAAAGCAAAGAAAGTTATCAGAGATAAAGATAGACATTACATAATGATGAAGGGGTTAATTCTTCAAGAAGACATAACAGTCTTTAATGGGTTTTCACCTAAAAGAGAGTGTCAAACTACATGAGGCAAAATCGATAGAATTGAGAAGAGAAATAGATGGATCCACTATCATAGTTGGAGACTTCAATACCCCTCTACCAGAAATTAACATAATCAGAAGGCAGAAAATCAGAAAGATACAGGTGGAGTCAACACCACCAAAAATCAATGACATAATTGACAGCTATATCCTATTTCATCCAACAACAACAGAATATACATTCTTCTCAAGTTCACATGGAATATTCACCAAGATAAACCACATTCGGGCCATAAAACACACCTTAATTTAAAACAATAAAAATGAAACAATGTCTGCTCTCAGACCACAATGGAACCAAACTAGAAATCAATAACAGAAAGTTAATTGGAAAGTCCCAAAATATATGGAGATTAAACAACACACTTCTCAACAATAGAGGGATCAAAGAAGAAATATCAAGAGAAATTTTTTAATATTTTGAATTAAATGAAAATGAAAGCACAATTTATCAAAACTTGTGAGATGCAGTTAAAGCAGTGTTTAGGAGGAATTTTATAGCATTGAATGCATATATTTAAAAAAGATAAAAGAGCTAAAATCAACAATCCAATTTACACTGAGGAAACTGGAAAAAGATAAGGAAGTTAAATCTAAAGTAAGCAGAAGAAAAGAAATAATAAGAATTAGAGCACTCACTTCGGCAGCACATATACTAAAAAAAAAATGGGAAAGATACAGAGATTAGCATGGCCCTTGTGCAAGAATGACACACAAATTTCTGAAGTGTTCCATATTTTTTCACTATATTGTACACCTGAAACTAATATAATACTGCATGTTAACAATATTGGAATTAAAATGAAAATGTAATATAAAAATTTTCACAAATTACATTAAAAAAAGAATTACAACAGAAATAAAAAGAGGAAAAAATGGGATATTAATAGGAAAAAAATCAACAAAATCAAAAGCTAGGTCTTTGAAGAGATCAATGAAATCAGTAAGTTTCTAGCCAGACTAGCAAAGAAAAACAAGACACAAGTTATTAATATCAGAAATGAAAGAGGAGACATCACTACAGATCCTATGGACCTTAAAAGGATAATAGAGAAATACTATGAACAATGCTATTCCCACAAATTTGATAAATTAGATGAAATAGACCAGTTCTCTGAAAGACACAATTTTCCAAAACCCACACAAGAAAAAACACAAAATATGAAAAATCTGTATCTATCTAGTAAAGAAATTGAATCCATAATTAATAACCTTCCAAAACAGAAAACACCAAGCCCAGATGGGTTCACTGGATGACTATACCAAATATTTAAGGAAGAAATTATAATTCTTTACAATCTCTTTCAGAGAATAGAAGCAGAGAGAATACCTCCTAACTCATTTTATGAGCCTGCATACCTAAACTAGACAAAGACATTAAAGAAAATAAAACTACACCAATATCTCTCTTGAACATAGATGCAAAGATTTTCAACAAAATATTATTTCCTATATACCACCAATCAAGTGGAATTTGAGATTAAAAAATACAATAACATTTTCATAGCACCCAAAAACATGAAATATGTAGGTATAAATCTAACAAAATATGTACAAAATCTGTGTGAGGAGAACTACCAAACTGATGAACAAAATCAAAGAAGAACTAAAGAAATGTAGAGATATTCCATGTTCGTGGACACAAATAATCAATACTGTCAAGATTTCTTTTCTTCCCAACTTGATCTATAGATGTGATGCAGTTCCAATTGAAATCTCAGCAATTATTTTGTGAATACTGAGAAACTGATTCTAAAGATTATATACAGAGTCAAAAGATCTAGAATAGCCAACACAATATTGAGGAATAAGAACAAAGTTGGAGAATTGAAACTACTGACCTTTAATACTTATTATAAAGCCACAGTAATCAAGACAGTGTGGTATGGGTGAAACAATAGATAATGGACCAGAATAGAGAATCCAGCCAGATGAATCTAGACACAGACCTTACACCCACCACAAAAATTAACTCAAAATGGATCACAGACCTAAATGTAAAATGCAAAACTATAAAACTCCTAGAAGATAACATAGAAGAAAATCAAGATGACTCATTATGACAGTGACTGTTTAGATTCAACACCAAAGTCACAGTCCATAAAAGAAATCATTGATAAGCTGGACTTCATTACAATTAAAAACTTTTTTGTGAAAAGCAATGTCAAGAAAATGAAAAGACAAGATGTGGACTGGGAAAAATATTTACAAAATATACATCTGATTAAAGATTGTTACCCAAATATACAAAGAACTCTTAAAACTTAATAAGAAAACAAACAATCCAATTTTAAAAATGGGCCAAAGACCTTAGTAAACACCTAACCAAAGAAGATATACAGATGGCAAATAACCATATGAAAGGATGCTCAACATCATAAGTCATCAAGGAAATGCCAACAGTGAGATACACTACACATCTATTAGTACTTATGGCCAAAATTCAGAACACTGACATACCAAATGCTGGTGAGGATGTGAGACAACAAAAAGTCTCATTCATTGCTGATGGAAATACGAAATGGTACAGCATCTTTGGAACACAGTTTGAAGGGCTCTTACAGACTAAACACACTCTTACTTTATGATCCAGTAATCATGCTCCTTAGTATTTACCCAAAGGGGTTGAAAACTTATATCTACACAAAAACCTGCACAAAGATGTTTATAGCAGCTTTATTCATAATTGTCAAAACCTGGAAGCAACCATGTGCCCTTCAGTAGGTGAATAGATAAATAAGCTGGTACATCCAGATAATGGAATACTAGTCAGTACTAAAAAGAAATGAATTATCAAGCTCTGAAAGAGAGAAGAAACTCAAATGCATATCAGTGAAAGAAGCCAATCTGTAAAGGTTATGTATTATATGATTCCAAACATGTGACATTCTAGAAAAGGCAAAATTATGGAGACAAAAAGATCAGTGGTTGCTAGGGATTGTGGATGGTTGGGTTTGGGATGCATAGGCAGAGCACAGAGGATTTTTAGGATGGTGAAAGTACTCTATCATAATGTTGGATATATACCATTATACATTTATCTGAACCTACAGAACTGATCCCTGATATAAACTATGGACTTTGGATGATTATGATGGGTCTATATAATTCCATCAAGTATAAGAAATATACTATTCAGTGGGGATGTTGATAATGAGGGAGGCCCTGCATAATGAGGGTAGAGGCTATCTGTGATTTCTCTGTACCTTCCTCTTAATTTTGCTGTGAACCTAAAGCTGCTCTTAAAAAGTTTTTTTTAAAAAAACAAAAACTATATCTGATTATGTAAAATCCTAAGTGTATCCTAACTTCTGGTGTGATAAGTATAATGAAAAAATATAGACAATTGTTGAAGCAGTTATTAGCATTAGTTGACAATTTTTGGTGTCACATTTAACCAGCTTTATTTAAAGTGACTCATCTAACCAGCTATTAAGTGATGGTATTATATTCCTTTTGCTTACAAGTGACAGAAATCAAACGTGATCTATATTAAGCAAACTGGAGAATTTATAATATAGATATAGGATTTTCTCATCCATCCCAAGGATGGCAATTTGGTATCAAGTAAAAGAAGGGATTTGGACAACACCTTTCACATGGAGAAAAATTTAGTAAGCAGTAATCATGATCAAGCAACTGGTTAGTTCATAAAAGAGAGATGGTTCAAATGGACCATTCTGTTCTAGGATCACATCAAAGATTTTTTTTCTGGTCAATATAACAATAATTATATAAAGCTGACACTTGGTCATGTGATATCACATTTAATTCTTATAACAACACTAAAAGGTAGGTGCTATTACTTTCATGTTACAGATGTGGAGGATACAACTTAAAGAAATTAATGATTTATATGTAGCTAAGAAGCTGGAAAGTAACAGTGTTAAGGTTTAAATTCTTTCTGCATCCAAAATCAATGTTAATTTTATTCCATATTGTCATGAAACAATAATACAAGTAAATTTCACTTTGGAAATTCTGAAAAATTAGTGATTACCTGTATCTGTTGTCAGTTATGTGCATCTTACACCTTGCTCAAGTTTGGGGGTCTTAGGATTGTTAAATAAAAGAAATATACACTTTGGGCACCTGGCTGGCTCAGTTGGTAGAGCATGCAACTCTTGGTCTTGGGGTCAAGAGTTCAAGACTCACATTGGAGGTAGAGATTACTTAAAAACGAACAAACAAACAAACTTAATACAAAAAAAGAGGTATACACTTGAGGACACTGTGGATATAGGTAACTTGGAGTTAGCCAGTCTTGATATATAAATCCTCTTTTCTCAAAGATTTTTAAACCTCTCTTCTAATACATTCTGAAAGGAGTATTTAGAACAAACGTTGCAAATGCCTAACAGACTGGGATTTGATTTTGTGAAAAAAGAGGGAGATATTAGAAAATGCCATTTTTAGTCAAGCTAGTATAGCATAGTAAGCATTCTGTCCTTGAGAGTAATGTCAAAGACATAGGCATACTACACCCTATATTGTTACCTGCAAACATTTAAAAGATTTTCTGAAACATCTCTTAACTTCTTAATGGATATGACTTTTATATATTAAGAACTTTTATTTCAAATGTTTTGAATCAATAATATTACTTCCTTTGTCTTCTCCTAGAAGTAACAAATACAATTTGGGGGTACAGTAAGAATTCACTGGTCCTACACTTCTCCTCTTTCAAGCTTTAAGAAGTGCTCACAGAACACAACATTACTTATGCAATATTCATGCCAAAAACATTAATCTAATCATGAGGAAACAATCAGGGAAATTCAAATTGAAAAACATTCTGCAAAATAATTTGCCTGGACTCTTAAAAAATAATGATGAGAAAGATGAAAAAGACTGGCTGACTTTTCCATACTAAGGGACAGTAGAGAGTTATGCCAAATAAATGCACTAAGAGCTATCTGATTGGACTCTGAATCAAAAAAAGAATACAAGGAAAGAAGGAAGGAAGGAAGGAGGGAAGGAAGGAAGGAAGGAAGGAAGGAAGGGAAGAATGGCAAACTATAGAGGACTTTACTGAGACAATTGGAGAAATTTAGATTAGATTATATACTAGATAATAGCATTAATGTTAAATTTCCTAACTGTGATAATATAGGGTGATACTGTAGGAGATGTACTTTCTCTTGAGAGAGATATTCTGAAGCATTCAGGGGTTAATAAGAACAGTAACAAGAACAACTTGCTGGGTTCTGGAACTCTAGATCTTGATGAATAAGTTTGTGTTCATCCTACTCATTTTCATCCTAAAAGTTTTCAGTTTTCTAAGTATTAATATTTTTAGTCCATTTTCTGGCAGACAACTTTCCATATCTTTATGTCATTTTAATTACCTTTCTCTAGAAGGGTTAGCTTTATGGCCTTATGTTTCCCTTGAGGTGTGATGACTAGAACTAAAAAATATTTCTAATGCTGATGTACAGTACTATGGGATAATGCTTTATATTTCCAGTGCTTTTCCTTGTGACACTTTACATTCATTTTTGATACAAAAAGCTTTTCAGGACAATGTTTTACAGGGAATAACAGAAAATCACTATAGATCCTTTATCCAGCAGTTCATCTGGGAATCCTACTATTTGATATCATTGGTTTGGCCCTTTTCTCCCCAGAAAAGCTTAGTGTCAACTGAAAATTAGCCAATTTTAATGTGCATTTGTATGCTCCATCATGTTCTAAAACATGAAACTCAACTGGCTCCAGCACTGACTCTGGGCACATCAGCCATCAGCTTCTGTTCTTCAGAAACAGTAAATTTTTCCCTGGCAATTGTTCAGGGAAATATAGCTTACCTATAGGTCAAATAAAATATTGATATTATGTATATATGTGCTTTATGTGTTCTGTACATATCTACTTATACATATAAGTGTGGTTTTGGTAAAAGAGGAATAACAAGAGTGTGAATTCAAGTGAAAGTACAGACTGAAATGTAGTAAAAACAACATGGGCTTTAGAACAAGACTATTGTCCCCTTAATGTCTCTTCTGACCTATATCGGCTTCTGACCATGGTGGAACCATGGAAACTGGTGTCTATGGCTTTCCAGGCTGGTTTTAAAGAGAATGCCTTATGCTTAAAGTAGGTCTTCAGTCAATATTAGGCCTCTCTTTCTTTTTCCACTTGAGAAAGTGTAAAAGTATTAATAACTGACATTTATTAGGTCCTTATTATGTACTTTAGGCTGTGCATGAAAAGGGGTTTGCACATATTGATAGCACAAGAGTCAGGAGGTTGACTGGTTAAGAGTAGGGGCTCTAGAACTAGTCTTCCTGGGTTCAATTCCTGACTTTACCAATAACTAGTCTCATGATTCAAGACAAGTTACTTCACCACTCTATGCCTCAGTTCTCTTACCTTTAAAGTGGGGAGATGTAACAGTATTTTCCTTACTGGGGTCTTGTGAGGATTAAATGAGATAATATTTGTTAAACACTTAAAGCAGTGTCGGACATATAATAAGTACTTAACATATAGTAGCTTTTATTATAAAGTGTAATTATCTCATTCAATCCTCTTAGTAGCCTGGTGGGTTAGATAAAATTACTATTCATATTATTTGTGAGAAACTGATCATAAATGAGGTGAAATAATTTGAACCAGGACACTCAGTATAAAAAACAGAATTAGGACTTGATTCTTGTCTGTTATTAACTACTCAAATTTCTCCTTAATTCTCTTCAATCCAATTTCTTATGGGGATTGTTTAAACAGTCTGATAGGAACCTGTCAAAAGGCTTTTTGGAAGTTTAAATATAGATTTTCTCTCTAAATCTTCTTAGTCCTACTTATTTATTCCCTCAAACAACTCTAGTGAAACAAACAAATATCAATTCTCATGCAGAAGTCATGTTGACTCATTCCATGCTAAATTATTCTCTTTTGGCTATTCAGTTATCCTACCCTTTCACCAATACCTCAGAAAAATTGCAAGGCTGACTGAAATTTGAAAAGGAGGGTGTGAGTTTGGACAAATCATTTAACCTCCTTGAAAAGGTATTTGAACTAGATAAGCTGTAGGGTTCTTTCTAGCTCTAAAATTCTATGATCCATGATTATGGATGTAATGACTGAGACTCTCTTTTCCACTTGCTATAGGGGTACTGCTGAGGTACTATTCCATTTATTTGATACTCTCCTTACATGTATATTTGTTTTCCTTATGATTCTTTAGGGTATAAAATAAAAGATGTAGGGAAAATGTACTAAAAAAGACATGTCAAAGTTAAGTAGCAAAGGGAATTTCAGAGGGAAAATGAGGGATTTGATATCATTCACTTTAAATTAGGCTTCCTTTTTGTTGTTGTTATTATTTTGCTATACTGTGACCTTCCTTTATTGACCATATAATTCCTTCATTTTATATTCAAATAATACTGTAACAGAATTTTGAGAAGGCAGAGCTGATATCCAAGTTTGAAAAACATTCTAGTGTTTCTTTTAATTACAACACATATTTTGTTTCCTTCCCTTTAATAGGAAAACTGTCAGTGGTTCCATGTGCCCAATTTAGTCCTATTAAATTAGGCAAACTGGGGTCATTATTAGGAACCATCTTACTATACCTCCAGAAATGACCGTAGTTCATCTAATAAGTACATTCTAAGAAAAAAATCCCACTGTATTTATTAAATATCTGTTGTATATTCTGAATTGCTGCACATATTGGGGATACGGAAATCCAAAATTCAGAGACTTTCCTAAAAAAATTTAGTGAGTCAAAACAATATAAAACAATAGTATGCCTCAAAGCTGTGCTACAAGAGACATACAGAAAACTGTTCTGGAAGCACAGAGGATGAACACCTGGTTTGTTTGCTAGGAAGAGATGCATATAGGGTTTCTCAAATAAGCAATGGATAATTGGGTGGTGTCTTAAACACTACATGAGAATTGGTCTGGTTTTGAGATGAAGGTTCCAGAAAGAGACCAGCATGTGCAAAAATGAAAGAAAGGCATATTTGGAAAACTAATTCCGTTAGTTTAGAGTGCTTACAGTCCAGTGGGCAAAGTTGAGTGTGGAGAGGTTAAGGGAGGCAGATTATGAGGGATTTCACATGTCCTACTAAGGATTGTCCAGGAGTTCATAAAGGATCATTGATAGGTTATAAATAATTGAATGGGATGATATGATTTGTTAACGGTGTGCATTTCCCATCATAAGAGAACTGCTTAGAAAGGGTCCAAATGACCCTGTCCAGCTAATCAGTTTCCAGGATTTAATACAGTGTCTAAAATATGGTAGATTCTCTACAAATGTCTATGAAGTACTAAATAAATGGATCTATCCATCAATGAAAGTACAAGCTATTTAGAATTTGCTTCTGGACTACATATCAAATTATTTACAGGAGTAATGATGAGATTTTGCTTAAAACATTTAAGCAAGAAAAGGGGTGGTAGGGGAGGACAGATAAAATAAGATTGTCCAAATGTAAATAATCATGAATACTGGGAATCTAGTACCCAGGGAATCATATTTCTATTTCTTTTACTTTTTTAAATGTTTGATATTTTTCCATGATAAAGTTTTCAAAAATTGCCCCTGATTTAATAAGGCAACTTGATTTCTAGACTCCAAATGTTAATGTTTTGAAACATAAATATCTATTAAGAAGAATTAAGCTTTTAAAAAATGATAATGTTTGTAACTTAAAAAAACTAAAAGAGAAACCTTGAATACTATAAAAATTTTTGGAGTTTTAATGAAATTCTTGACTCTGGGTTTTTAAGCTTTCAAACTAATTATGGCTAGAAAACTTCTTGACTCAAACGTCTTTATAGTTTATATTATAGAATTGTGACTAATCTGTTAGAAATTCATAATTTTTTAATATGGAAATCATACCCTTATTCCAAAACATGTTGTAAAAGAAATGCCTTCACATTAATCTATATCACATGCAATTGATTTCACAAAATTTAATGTTAATTTTGCAGTTACTAAAAATAACTTGGTGGAATTTATTCCTGCTAGTATTTGTACAATATATACATTTAGTACTAAAAGCAATTAGGTTAAGAAACACAAAAACATAGTCTACATGTATAAGTGTATCATTGTTTCTATTTCAGGAATGTGAATTCATCATAGTTAAATTTGAATGGCATGTATAGCCATTGATTCTATCTCTGCATTCAGTTCAATAAATTGAGATATCACTGCTGAATAAAGTCAGGTTTTAATAATTGACAATTTCTGGGGACTGGCCAGACTACCACTGAACCCTTTTCTTTCCAGATGCAGCCATTTTGGCGGGGGTCGGCGGGGAGGGTCTCGGTTACTTCAGATTAGCTGTCATATATACAATCAGCTTCTGGTGAGCTGGGCATCTCCATGTGTTGTATGAAAGTACACAATGAGGGTCAAACTGCAAGCTGGTGTTTAAATGATGGTTCTTCAGTTGATGCATGGAGATAAAGTAAGCATTTTACAAAGAGGATGGCATAGAAGTAGGATGGCTTATGGAGACAAGGGACAGATATTAAAGGTTGATTTTTGGCCCTTATATCAACTCAAACAGTTTTGCCCAAGAAAAAGAAACACAGCTTCACAGAAGGGGTACAGGTCACAACTTGTGATGGAAGTTCTTATTTTTCTTTTTAACACTTATAAAATAAGTTTCTATTAAAATATTCTTTTAATAATAAAAAGGAAAAAAATAAAAAGCCACATGAGAAACTGGCTAATTGAAAGGAAAAATGACCTTTGTAATTATTATTCAATAGAAGAATGCTATTTAATAGGTGTTGGGGGGAAATATCTTACTATTGTGCCATGGAAATTTGCCCTTGTGTTCATCAAGGATGCCTTTAAAAATGTTTTTTAGGCATGATGTGATCTGGCTCTGGAAATGATGTTAAGTTTCCCATCCTAAATATCTCAAAGAGGTTAAGTTAAGCAATAGCGATCACAATGGGTTTTGAGTCAATGTAAGTTTTCTTCAGCCACTATTACACTGGAAAATTTACAAACGAGAGTCTGAAAGCTGCAGTAATTACTCCAAAGATTATCTCCAAAAAATCAGTAATTCCTCTAAGCAAAATTTAATATCTAAAGAGGCCACATTTATCTTGACTTTGGCAAAAATGTTGAAATAAAAATTTAGTAACACAAAAATACATATATATATGTCACAAACAGAAAATGCTTGCTTCTTAGCACCTCATTTCTTTTCTTAAGGAAAAGTAGAGAACTGAAGGCTTTTTTCTTTTCACACCAATTGTGTAAATTATTTCTCTAGTCTTTTGTGTAAATAACCAGGAAAGCTGAAAATAAGAGATCTTGAAGACTGTAATGTGTGACACTCTCAACTATAAGCAAAGAATAGATTCTCTTTACATTTTTAGAGCTCTTAGGATATATCCACATTAATTACATATTTTAATTCCTATGCTTGGTTTACCACTGGAAACTAAAGTTTCAGTGATAGGAAGAGAATGAAAATTTTAGGAGACACTGAAAAAAACTGAAAATATGGGGATATCAGGGAAAGATGGAAATCTTATATTTACCAAAAAACCCAAAACACTGAATGACAAAAATAAGCATAAGGTGTAATGTGTGCAAACCGGACAGGTAAGGATGCCAAGACATTTAACGAGGCAATATATTTCTTCTTTCCTGTATGATACCACTTACTCAATATTCTTAAGAAAGATGTTCCCTAATGATGTTCAGTAACATCACTTCTGATAACTATTGAGAGAAAATAACACGTATGTGCTTACGAAGAGATTCCATTTAAAAGCTATATTAGTTTTTCTATAAATCATTGTTATTTGGTAAGTTTTGATGATCCATTAAAAAAATCTACTGTACCCATTTCATCTGCACCTATATTTTTATGTGCTTAAATGTAATCATGAAAACCTATGAATACAATGGAATTTGTAGGTATAATCTCAAAATCAAATTATAAGCTTTTCTTAATTTTTGCAACACACATCTCAGTTGAAAGATCTATTTGTTATCAATATTATTTTAAATTTTATAACTGTATTATAGAATGCATTCTGTTTGAGCTAGTTAGCTAATCACTATTTCAGAAAATATAAGTATACCGATCAAAGGGACTAAAGTAACAGAAGCATAAATTAAGAAGATCTTTGCCAAGCATATATACATAAGGAGAAAAATAAAGGCAATTTACAAGTAAGGTAGTATAACTTGACAGGCCTTTTTGTAGGAATTCAGAAAATGGAAACATTGTTCTTTATTACAAAGTCAGTTTAAATCTAAATTGGCTTCATTCTCAATTTTGAGTTGGATCTTACTTTCATAAATGTCTCACTCTCATATTTGAGTCTCAAGTCAGACTTTTCGGCATTCTGTCAGTCAGATCTTACTCTTTAAACAACCATTCTCTTTCTTCACCAACAGTATCTACTTTGTGTCCTTGATTCTGAGTGTTTTTTATCATGTAGAGATTTCTCACTGTCATACAAATCCCCCCCCCCCCCACCTTATCTTCCCATGAATAAATACTTTCTCTTCTTTGGGGTTTGCAAAGTTTATGAATTCAGGCATATGTAAAGGCAAGTGACTACTTACCTCTTGTCCTCAAATCCCATCTTTAAATCACATTCATAATAGTATGCTTTATCTAAGACACCACCACTAGCAACTTTCAAAGCCTTTGCATCTCTCCCCGGAAGTCTACCTTCCCGTTTCCACAGTTCTGTGTTTAGTCCGGCCCACTCTTGATCCATCAGACATCTGCATATGATAGAACATGCCTACAGACTTCTCCTTTAAGTTTCCTCCCATCTGGAACAGCTTTTTCTACTTCATCCACTGTGCTGCTCCAAATCTTGTGGGAATATGTTCTAAAATTGCTTTTTCTTCTTTAATCTTTGTAATTGTACTGTTAACTCATGAATTGTTAAAAAAAAAGTCCATGAAGATGTGTATTTATTGTGTAAACCAAGACTTACATATAAAATATGTAAGCTACTAGGATTATTTAATTTGGAGGAAAAAAAAGTTGGTGAATTACTAATAACATTTAAATAAGTAAGGAATTATACAATTGTTGGTAGACAACTAATCTTTGTTACAGATTAAAAGGAACTGAGCTCTAACATAAGTAAAAAGAGTTTTCAGTGAGATACAAGAGAGGCAATACAAATTGTTAAATAATGGGTTGGTTTATTAAAGCTGGTTATCTTTATTCTTTCTGGAGCAGCCAAAGAGTTTATCTGCTCGTATGTTTCAAATTTGATATACATCCAAGCTTTGTGAAGGAAGAAGAATGTCTGGCTGGAGAGAAAGTCAAACAGACATGGACAGAAACATATAATATCGGGGGGCAAGCCAGGAGGAGGAGGAGGGTTTGTTAAATAAGACTCTATTGGTAGTTGTATATTGTTGTTAGGGCAGATGAGTGTTAAAAAAGAAGGTATTTTTTTGAAGAAGAATGCTTTCTACTTTTCCATTTCTACACTTTATAGGATAAAGCTTTTGCTATAAAAAAATAAAACCATAACATCAAAATAAAAACAAGACTTAATATATAATTTTAAAGTTGTGTTTGCAGAATCTTTTTGGAGTTATATATTATTTCATCACACTATTGGAGACAAACCAAATTTCATAAATGTAGGATATTTTCATTTATAAATATTATCCCATCTTGTTCTAGGAAGGACTTAAATGGGAGCATTTATTTCATTAGAATAATAGCTTATAATGATCAAGACAAACTTTTTGTTAAGTGTTTATCTTGTTTCATATAATGCCAAATGAAAAAGAAGCGAATTTTACAGAAACTCTGACATTTCAAGAAAAGTTTATAATTCTCCTAAAGAAAATGTATTATATAAATATATTTGTTGTTAGCTTTTCAAACTTTTACTATGTTTGTTAGCCTTCTAATATAAAAGGCATGGAAATCTTTTTAAGGCATTTTATTTTTGAAGTCCATGAAAAAGTTAAAATAATCAAACAGAAAGGGATATAGATGGAACCTGAGCTATTCTCACATGCAAAAGAGTTAATACTGGAAGAAGGACTGCAAAGTCCATGGCCTTGGGAACTAAAGTATAGGCCTTCAAGGTCAGACTTTCTTTCTATTCGCCATGTATAGACTTTCTGCATACATATGCACAAAAAGTGACTTAATGTAAACCTTATAGTTAATTGATGAGGCCAGAATCCAGAAATGTGTTTCATGTTTAAAGAAATTAAAAAATTGTAAGGGAGTATTTGTTACATTTGAAGAACTTAGAAAAATCCAATTTAACGTCTATTGTTAAAAACAAATAGTTTATTTGGTTGTAAAAAAGTTTTAATTTTTAGCCAGTAACCTAAATTTTCTTATAGCAGACTGATAGTAATAAATTAATTCAAAGGCAAGGTTACAAATGTCTTCAAATTAGGTATTTGAAAAAGAAACCATAAACATTGTCAAAGGTTAGTCAAAATGACAAGAGCATCATATTCAGAAAACTTAGAAGGGAAATTTTCCTTAACAATTTTTTAGCAGCTAAGTACTGGTAGCAAGCTTAGGAAAAGTTTTAGTGGCTTCTAAATGAAAAGCATACATGAGATAATCATACTAGCTTTCCATGTTTACATAACATTCGCAAGACATATATGGAAAACTTTACCCAGAGTAATTTTATATTCCATGCCATAATTTGGTTTATTTTCCTTTGCAAGGATAAAACATCTATTAGTAAGAATCAAACTAATACAAATATTTCAAAACCTCAAGATTATAATTTTTAGTTTCTAAAATCTGTTTGTATGAAGAACATCATGATGATGTAAAATATCACAATTATTTGAAGAATATAAGACTTTTTAAAAAGTTAAAATAGAAAGCATCAGTCATAGAAATAAATAAAACTGCAAAAAGACATATTAAATGTCTGTCTTTTCAAACCTAACTATCCAGAAGCAAGCCACTTACCTATAATAGATCGAATGGAATTAATGTCTATAAAAATACAAATATTTTCAGTATTTGAAGGATAGCCATTTCAATAAATACAGTAGCTCTGATAACCAGGCTGCGGTAGGACGAGTCATGGTAACTTCTCTTTTTCAACCGATTAAGATAGTTCTAAAAGGCAATTTTTACATCCTATCATTCCAAAGAGGTTGAGGCTTTTTTTCTTCTTCCTCACATGATTTCTGGATATTTAGTATAGGGCATCACACCGGTGCAGTCTTGCAGTGCAACACCAAGGCAGTTGCAGCAAGTATTTCCCACTAGTAATGTAAGGAGCTAGGAGGGAACAAGGCTTGAGGAAACAATCTAGAAAACCATAATACAGCTTGTTGGTCCTTTATCCACAAATAACCTTTTTAGACCAGATACATAAAATGCAAATGTAGTTTATTATCTAAAATTTTAAAGGAGAATCTTTTGTTAAATGTTAACAAAGAACGACTATCCCAATTCCCTTGAAATGCAACCCTTAAAAAAAAATCAACTATCAAGTCTTTTTGAAAAGTGCTTAAATCATCTGGAGATAAATATCACTTGGTGTCCTTGTTTTCTAACAAATGGCTTTTTCCATTGTTTCCATTAATTTCACCCATATTCGTTTTTTAAAAAACAAGGCCCTTACCCTCATCAGCAAAACGCAGATGTATGATTTAGCATATAAAACCGGTAATTACATACTCATTTACGAAAGATTAATTTTTTTCTCTTTTCGTCAGTTTTCAAGAAGTCTTCCCGTGATTAACTGTAAACAGGAATGGTTTACACCTCAAATTAGAAGCCATTAATTAGCATGACGAAGTCAACTGCAAGATACACAGATAATTTAAATTATTTAATCACTAATCACCTCGGTTAAACTGTAGTATACTCTTTCAATATCCTTCGGTAGGTTATTGATCTGTCAGTAAATTACCTACAGATCAGTTAGAGATAAGTATTAGCGTTCTTTCCTTTCTCTCAGCTTTACATTATTCCTTCTTGTAAATACTTAAAAAGCTTTAAGGTTCTTTAATCCCAAGTCCCTAATTAGCCATCACTAGCCTTTTTGTAACCAGGAAAAAGAGTATCTGAAGTACAGATCAGGAGTTCGCTTTGCCCGTAAACAATAAAATAAAATAAAACATTTAAAAAATGTAAAATGTTTAAGGCAATGGCAATAATAAAAGATATATGCAGAGGTGGCTTCAGCAAATAACGGGCTTGCAAACACCAAGTGCTTAACAAAAAAAGCCGAACCTCTATTGCAATATACAGCACTCCAATAAATTACACAACACTTTGCATAGGCTGCAGAAATAACGCAGGACGAGACTTACACAGATGCCAATCCGCAGCATTTATACACATGCACATGGCAAGAGACAGAAACCAAACACTATCATTCAACTCGGGCCGGGTAGCGTGATCCCGAGTTTGCCCGGCGCGAGAGGGCTCTCTGCGTGTGTGTCTGTGTGCGCGCGTGAGAGTGAGACCCATCCTTGGGGCATTTCCCCTCTTTGGGCAGTTTTGCTTCATTTGTTTCCCATTTCTGCTACATAGAAACTAACTTCCATCTCAGCCCCAGCCAGCGCCGCTGAATAGAGCCTGTGCTGCGGCTTCGTGTGCGTCAGATCCCTCCGCGGAGTCGTCCCCGGCCCCCTCCCTCCCGCGGTCGGCCTCCACAGAGAAAGCGCCTTTCAGCCAACCGGCAGCTCCGGCTCCGACATCTTCTCCGACTGGAAATAAATAAATAAATCGCACCTTTGGCCGGGGAGGAGGGGGCAGGGGCCTTGCCACACTGGGTGTGGAGGCGCTGGAGCGCGGGGCCGGAGGCACTCCTTTTTTTGCGCCGGGGGGCGGGGGCGCGGGCCGAGGACCGGGCCAAGCCCGGGCCGCGAAGGCGGCGGACTCCTTTCTGCGGCGGAGGGATCCGCGGCGGAGGCGGCGGCGGCCGTAGCCGCTGCCTGAGAGTTGTTGTTTCCTCCTCCTCCTCCGCCTCCGCCGCCGTTGCTTGAATGGTGGAGCCGAGGCTGGGCTCGTGAACACACACTGACAGCTATAGGGCAGGCGGCGGCACCATCCCCGCTTCCCCTCGGCGGCGGGGTGTCCCGCCGGCGGCCCTGAAGTGACCCATAAACATGTCTTGTGAGAGGAAAGGCCTCTCGGAGCTGCGATCGGGTAAGTCGGGGGGCTGCTGGGGCCGTTGGCACCGGGCGATTCCGCCCGCGGTCCCCCGCCCCCCGCCGCCCGGCCGCTAAGCCTGTGTGTCTCCCCGTCCCCCTCTCCCGCGCAGAGCTCTACTTCCTCATCGCCCGGTTCCTGGAAGATGGACCCTGTCAGCAGGCGGCTCAGGTACGGCGGCGCGCGGCGCGCGGCGCGGGCCGAGCCGGCGCTCGCCGTTTGCGGGCGTGGGGGAGGGCGGCGGCGGCGGGTCTGCGGCCCGGGGCGCGGGGCTCAGCTCTCCCCGCTTTGTTGTTGCAGGTGCTGATCCGCGAGGTGGCCGAGAAGGAGGTAAGGGCGGCGGCGGCCCGGCGCGTCTCGCTGCCGCGCGGCCGCCCCTGGGCCGTGCCGCCGCCACCGCCGCCGCTGGGGCGCGGGGCGCGGGGCTCGGGGTCCCCGCCGGGGCGCGGGGCGGGCGGGGGAGGGGAGCTGGCGGGCCGGGGCTGGGGGCCGGGCTCACGGGGCGTCCTCTCCCCGCAGCTGCTGCCCCGCCGCACCGACTGGACCGGGAAGGAGCATCCCAGGACCTACCAGAATCTGGTGAGACATTCACGTCGCGGAGCAAAGAAACTTTTCCCCGAGTCGAATAAAAATTGAATTTCCCGCAATTTTTTTACAGAGACAAAAACTTGGCCCCACAACGTGAAAGCTCCAAAGGCCACGGGGAAGGTTGGGAGGCCGGCACGGGGGCTTCGGGGGGGGCAGTGGTCGGGGGGACCCGCACCCCGAGGCCGCAGGGGCTGCCAACAATTTATTTGTGATATTTTGTTAATGTACTAGAAATAAAGATACGTCATGAGTGTTGTGCAGTGCAAGGCCGGAGGAGGAGGGGCCGGCGCGCGCGTCCGTGCGGGCGCGGGGGCGCGCGCGAGGCGGCGGCGGCGGGAGCGGCGCGAGGAAGGAGGGCGCGCTTGCTCGCTCGCACGCTCGCTCTGCACGCGCGGTCGGCTCGGCTTTCTCCTACCCCACACAATAGCTGGTGACTAACTGCTCCGAAGTGGCATTAGCATTTCACAAGCAGGCTATTCAGCCGCTACGGAACCGTAGCAAGGCGTTATTTTTTTTTTTTTTTCTCTCTCGAATTTTGCTTTCCTTAAATTCAGAGCTAGGTTTTTTGTTTGAGGGGTTCAGATGTATGATGATAGTCGGCCAGAGGCTCATCGTGCTTTTACCAAAACACATTCGCAGACGTGGAAAAGCCTGTAAAACGCTCTGAAAGCCAGCAGTTTAACAGGCTTTTTCTAATTTTGCTAATTCTCGTGCTATTCTGCGACTTGAGTTAAAAACTGTCATTGGAGGTCACCGAAGAGTTCTGATTTTTACGCTTACATTTATTGTGGTCTGGAACTTGGCAAGTAAAAGTTTTTCAGTTTATATCGGGATATATTTTAATAGCTTGAAAAACAGCTATTTTTTAATTTTGCGGGGTTTCAAAGTGAATATATTAGTAATTTCTAATAATAGTCTTCCGAAAGTGGACCTGTTGTGTCTGGACGAGTAACGATTTGTGTTCGGTAGTTCGATTTTTTCGTATTGTCTCCTAACCCGATATAGGTTGTTGGTATGAATACGTGCGTCTGGGGCAGTAAAAGCAGTCACACGGCGGGGTGGTTGGGGCGCTTAATCTGTGCACTGCAACTGATTAGCAACTGACGTTTTGAGGTGGTTCTAACGAGTAAACTTATTTCATAACGGCTTCTGAAACGATTAGGAAGTTTCACCTACCTTCTGTGACGTGAAGGCATGACAAGATTTTGATGGCATTTGTTTCATTTGGATATAGAACATCTGTTAATCGAAATCTCTTAGATTTAATACAGATTGTTAAGTGTTCATTAGGTTTAGGAAGCTTAATGGAACCTTAACAGTATATTTATTTCCACACTGTTTTAAAGTAGTGATTGAGGCCACTTTCATTCAGTACTTTGCTATAGTGAATGGAGTTTGCTGCAGTATTTTAATTTGGGATAGGGGGGTGTAAATATTTGACAGAATCCTAAGTGGATTCCTTGTCTTGTTATTTGAAAAAAATTACAGAGCTTATAATCCGTTTTTTAAGAATTGGGCAGATTTTACAGAACTCATCGTTGCATCTCATAAAAACGTCAATACTGAAGATTGCTTTTTTTTGTAAATTATAATGTAATATTACATTTTTGAAATGAAGCAGCTGATGCTTTCTTACTAAATTATGGGAATGTCTAATACTTGCAGGAGTATCATCTTGTTTTCTCCAGTAAAAACAGGGGTACTAACGTTCATTTTTAATTTTTTGAGAGGGTTTCTCATCTCAGATATTAATATAATGAATTTATATTCCTTGTCTCTTTATCAGACTTAGGATAGTAAGTGCTGTCTTCATTGGTGTGTTATTTTTAAAGATCCACCTATTTTGCATGGAAGTGGGGTTTTTTGCTTGGAGTGTTTTCACCTTTTTACCAGAACAGTCATGTTGGTGTACTTATGAGGCAGTTAAGAATTCTAGTTAAAATTTAAGAGTTCTCTGGTTCATTTTCTTATTCAGCATATTATCCACTCCATATCTACTGGATACAAGACACCTTTCTTTTGAAGTGCTTTTATATCCATCAAACTATATAACTAGGTGTGTGGGTGGGTATTTGGTTTAACTTTAGTTGGCTTTTTGAGATTCAGTTTAGCTCAAACATTTTGGAACACCATTATGTGTAGGTGAGCACATGCAAAATCTCTTCAATAATGTTTTTAATGTTCTTGAATAATGTCTTAATTTCTTCTTACGACTTAAAAAACCTTGGCTTTGTTGCCTTCAAGTTGACTTTACTTAACATTGGTTTTAAGTTGATTTTGATTAATGAAACCAAAATAATAACTATTTTTTATGGTTTCACTAGTATCTCTACCTGGAAATTGGTTGCTATGTTAACTGATAAATTGAGTAATATGTTAAATGGAGGAATTTATATGTCAGATTGAAATTTCTAGAAAACCTCAAATTACAGCTGTTTTGGATGGTGTATATTTGTACTTGGGAGTTCTAAAAATAAGCACAGATCAACATCTGTCTCAACCTACATATAAATCACAGTGATTGAGTTTTGACCAAGAGGAAAGTGGAGTTTTAAGAGCACTTTTAAAGGTTTACAGGTTTTAAAAAAATGATGCAATTATTGCAAGTGTGATTGATAAAGTTATTGTAAAACATGACTGTATTACCGTCTAGTTAAGATCTAAAACATTTTTAGCATTGAATGGAATTTGATAGTGAAATTTTTTTTGTCTCTTACGGTATATGTTTAATCAGAGCTTATATTTTTAAAAATAGATTGATCTTAAAGCAAAAGGGTCTATTATAAGCTTTCATCAGAATTGTTATCTTTTAAATGGAGCCAAGAATAGGTGGCAACTTTTTATAGAACAGGAAAACTCAGCTAGCTATTTTTGGCAATGGGAAAGCTTTGTCATTTATTTCTTAATTTGAATAGTGAAATTATTTGGTTTATTAAGTTTTGCTATCTAGTTGCACCTTAATTAGTGGTGATTGCATACATAAGGGATCTTGAGGCAGAATCTTTAAACATTTTTTTACCAAATTTGGAATTCTGGTTACATTTTTTGCTTACAAGGCTGTTTTTTTGTTTGTTTTTTGATATATAACTGGATTCATGTTTTGTTACTCTGTTAAGATGATGTTAGAGTGTGCTGATTAATTGAAAGTTAAGATACAAAACCTAGGAGACCAGTTTTAGGAAAAAAAAACATGTTTTTGAATGAGGTATTTCTGTTCTATATTAAAGATACTATGGTGCTTTTAAAACTTAACCGGTAGAATTTTGGGGGAGGAGGATGACAAGTAATGAAGTGAATATGCAGAGTAGAGTTACATTTCCTTTTCCAGTAGAGTATCAGTGAAATTAGTAAGCTTTGCTTGGTAGTCTCTGAAACACAGCTTTTATATCTCATAATCCTTGGGACGCCTGGGTGGTTCAGTCGGCTAAGTGTCTGATTCTTGATTTGGGCTCAGGTCACAATCTCATGGTTTATGGGTTCCAGCCCCTCATCAGGCTCTGCCCTTATAGTACAGAGCCTGCTTAGGATTTTCTCTCTCCCTCTCCCTGTCTCTCTCAAAATTAAAAAAAAAAAAAAAAAAAAAAATCCTAATCCTTTTAATGAAGACTACGAAGTTAGGGAAACAACATGCTGAAGAGCTGAAATGGGCAAAACTTCACCTGCTCTTACCTATGCAGTTATTCTGTTGGTATGTATACCATTATTTTAAGAAGCTTGAGGCATTTACAAATATTTTTAAATGAAATAAAGTACCTTTTAAATTCTTTATACTCCTGAATGATTGTAAAGTGGCCTGAACATAAGGAGAAGTTGGATTATCCCATCCCCAACTACATAATGGTGTTTTACATGACTGTAATGAGGCAGAATAATAACTGCGGGAGTTTGTTTCCAGTCTGTAAAATGGGCTAAAAACAGCCCAGTTTTGTAGGATTCAGTGAGTGATACCTGACTGGCACAAATCAAGTACTATGTAAAGTTTTGTGTTTGCTATTAATCAGAACTTTAGTCATGGTAGTAAAGTTTCCAATTATAGCTTTATAATGCATTAAAGTTTAAGAAAAATATCTTTATTTCAGAAGTATGCATAATTTTCTGAACATAGCAGCTGTAGCATAAGAAAGACCGCTTTAAAACTTCAGAAGATACTATTGGTATAATTATGTTGTAGATCCAATGATTAAATAATTAAGTCTAAGATGTAAAGAAAAAAGT
Organism: Cryptoprocta ferox; assembly: GCA_028646485.1. Taxonomy (NCBI): domain Eukaryota; kingdom Metazoa; phylum Chordata; class Mammalia; order Carnivora; family Eupleridae; genus Cryptoprocta; species Cryptoprocta ferox. The sequence goes on from CM053577.1 coordinate 76,594,875, forward strand.
GTAATTAAATACTAAAAGTATATAATTTTTAAAGCATTGTGGCTAGAATTCTAGAAAAATTTTGGTGGTCTCTATAGTGATTCTGTGACTGTTTTTTGTGAACTAATTAACATTAAAAAATTGTTTGGGTAGTTGAAGTATCCAAAATTGATTAGAGAATATATGAAGCTTTTTTTCTTTTGGTAGTGAGATGACATTTAGGGATATGTGAAGGGAACTTGGCTGTTGCTTCTGTCGCCTTCTGTTAAAAGATTTGTATAATTTAAACTCCACAATAGGTTGTATTTTGAAATTGTCAGAGAGAGGACATGTTTTGTCAATTGAATTTAAAGATACATGTTTTAAACAGAGCTTAATACAGACTTTTTGAATTAATCTTTGAGCAGTAGGTTAAATAAATCCTGTGAATGCCAATTTTTTAATCCACTCAAAATTTGTAAGACCACAAGTTTTTGTTTCTTTTATGTAGACGCACCTTCTCTAGTCTACTGCATTTTTCTTTTTTCCAAATTTTGTAGTTACCTGTCATTGTCACTGCAGAATTGTAACAGATAAAATTGTATCCTACACAACTTGTTCTGGACAAGTAAGACTAGACAGGTTAATTTCATTCTTGTAGTTTCCGTATTTAAGTTTCTGAATTCACAGAAAAGTATATGTAATACTGATAAGCAAAGTGGACATTAGTTAACAGTACTAAGTGTATCTATTTTAATGGGCTTTTAATTAAATTCAGGAAAGTCAGGCATTCAAATAAGTATTTTTCTTTGAGGATATTTAAGCTGCTTTTGTAATTATATCTAAAAGTAATTAAAAACTATTGTATAATACGAACCAAAGTTAGAATTTTAGAAATTTTAAAATGTGTAAAGATGATCAATTTCTCTTTTGCTTGTGAGAAGCTATGTTATAGGTACATTTATGACTAATTTGTGAAAACTAATAAATTATTTTAGAATGGATAAATACATGTTACTGAGCATATGGAATATAGAAGAGTATATTTTAGAACAGATTGGAGAAAATGATAGCTTTTTTTCTCTATGGGATTTGAGAATTCAGTGTACTAAAAAATCAAAATTATGATATAGGAGAGTGAAATATGTGAGAACCTTTGGTCTATATCTATGATCTAGAAGAGTGAAATATGTAAGTGAGAAGGCAATCTTCAGGTGTGAAGCTGGTACACCTTTATTTGCCTTAGACATGCAGAAGCAGCCTATTTGAGCGCAGGGATAACAGATTAAGGAAAAGGATTGATGGTTGGTTGAATGAGAAGTTTTTCATATTAAAAAAATGTAGTTAACAACATAATCTAATGCACCTCCTGCTTAAGTGAAAACTAAATTGTAAATGGAATGAGATTTGTAATATAAAGCTTAGGTTATTCGTAGTAGCATGGATGATGGCAGCCTCCTGCCAAGGAGGCACATAAAGAATCCATGTATTCTGGACTCCCAAGTGGCCTATGATCATGGTGGCATCACCCATTTGATCTCTATCAGGGATCGAGAACAGGCACATAGCCTGTCTTGGCAGAGGTTATAAATGCAAGAAATAATTACCTTGTGTCATTCGATTCTGGTTTAGATTTTGGGTGAGGAAATAGTAAATTCTAGGCAACTTGGAGAAACATGCATTTTTTTTTTTTAAACAACTTCACTGCCATTATATGTGTGGTGTTAGTTATTTCGAGTATACTGTTTGAAACTGAAATGTTACTAAAAATGAAACTGGTCATTCTCTTGAGTATTTAAATGGGCATTTTAAGAATAGTTTAAGAATTTTTCGTCTTTAAATTAATAGGCAATAACTTTTCCAACAGAATCCCAAATTTGAAATTTAAATTCTAGTTTAGTAAATAATGTTTTAAAGAGGCTTTCTTAACAGCATAAATTTTGCTTAGAAAACATGATTTGATTTAAAAACAAAACTTCTAAATGTATTATTTCAAAAAGTTAAATTTTGTCATGTAGTGTTTTAAATTTTTATAGAGCATCTTTTGTGTTTTGTGGAAACCTAAATTCTGGATAAAGTGGATTGTTTTTTTTTTTTAGCAAAATATAGTCAGATTGTGATGAATAAAATTTGGAAGAGCAGTATACATATTCTTTAAAAGACAGATTTGTATTGATAATACTAGCTGAATTATCTAAATGAATTCTTAGGTGGTTGATTAAATTGTGAATAGAAGACAGTCTTTCAAGCATGTTTATTGACAGTTAATTAGGAGTAAATAGACCACCAAGATTAATTTTGACACTTAATAAGATTCTGTATTAATTTTATTATACTTCTAATTATAAAGAAATCATAGGCATCTAGAGATTCCTTCTGAGAATAGTTACCCAGATTAGAGGATTTGACTTGAAAAATGTTTACGTAGGTTCTATTAAGTGCGTAATCATAAGAGCTGTGTGACAGTGGAGCAGGGATTAAAGTTCTGAGAAGGAAACTGTAATGTAATGAAAATAACTAATCTTGGAATCAGGAGACCTTGGGTTTGTTTACTAATTTCTCCTATTTTCTAAATGTATGACTTTGAAGAAGCTATAACCTTTGGACTTCAGTTTTCTATATCTGTGAAATGGGAAAAATACTTAATCTTACTTGTGAAGATAAATTTTGAGAATATTTGACACAAAGTAAGTATTCCGTGTATTTTTCTACATGGAAGGCTATCACAGTTTTCTAAAATAGTGCTCAGAAAATGTAAACTTGCTTTAAAGACTGTAGATGTAATTTTAGCCTATACTTTGTAAAGATGGTAATAGATTTATAATTACAAGTTTAAAGATTTGAGAATTTGAGATCTGGTTTTAAAAATAGGCCTTAGAGAATGATTGATAGCAAATAGGGTTTTTAAATTTATGATTTTGTTTATATGTTAAAATAGTGGTAAAAATAAGAATTGTATTTTATTAAGCTGACCTTTTAGAACTTAGAACTATTGTGGAGAGGAGAAGTAACTAGGTTTCCAGATTTGGAAAAATTTGAGAAAACAAATGTGAAAAACTGACATTTTTAGAACAAATCAGGTATTCAGGACATAGTAATACTAAATATTTGTGGGTCTTATTTTCATAGGGACTTCTTAAATTATATGCTAGAGGAAGGACTGGCATTTCTAGATCTCACAGGTTAATCAAGTAGTTTAATTATATTGATCTGCCTCATTTTGGAAAGGTCCTTAAAAAGATTTCCAAAATGTTTTTTCCCTGCTAGGTCTAGATAGATTCTCAATATGAAAGATCAATGTGGAGCATGCAATATGGAGTATAATTACAATGACAGTCACCTCCATGTCAGCTACCATGACTCCCAAGGTAGTCTCAGTCTTGTAGATGAGGACATTGAGACGTGGAGTAAATGTTTTCCCTACACCCAGCAAGTTTAAACCTAGACTGTTCGACTTTAGAGCTTTCAATCAAACTTTTGACCTTTTCTTTAAAAATTGAGTACAATTCTTAATAACAGCGTATCTGGTAGAATGCAGTGGTTTCCAGGCTTTTTATATTTTCTTCCCACTGATAAAATTTACCTTTTAACGATAATTTCCATTGACGATGGCAAAATTTTCTTGGCTGGGAAGAATGGCTGTTTATGTGAAGTAGCATAGCAAACAGAAGCAGATAGTTTTAGTCAGAGAGGCAGGAAAGTAAACTACTCAAAGAACTCAGTCTTTTCTTGTTCCTTCCTTGCTACAGTTCACATTTTCAGAAATGGATCCTGTTGTTCAAACTGTGATAGACAGTTTTAGAAATGTTTTATATATGCAACTGGAAAAAGTGATAAGGGTTTATGATTTGGGTTGAGGCTTGAGCGGAGTGTCTCTTTCACAGAGTTCTGCTATCCCTGATAGTGGAAACATTGATAGAACCAAGAATTGTTTAGATCAGGGGTGGTAAACTATGTTGGTTGCAGGTAAATTGTGTAGGAAACCTGTTTTTATAAGGCCTCGAAGCTAAAGTTACTACATTTTTAGAGTTGGTAAAAAAAAATATATATATATGTACATATACACATATATATATATATGTACAACAGATAGTTGCCTCCAAAGCCTAAAATATTTACCACCTGACCCTTCACAGAAAATGTCTGCTGACCTCTGCTTTAGATATCATAACATATTTACAAAGGGATACCTTTAACTCAGGGTTTAACCATTAATTATGGACCATTAACCGAACGATTGTTACTATATCAAGTGATTCTCTATTGAGATTGGAGGTGGGGGTGGGGGTATGAGAAGTTTGAAAAAGCTCTGAGCCCCCTGGTGTTGGAGTGAATCTCAGTGGGATGACGTCAGAGTTTGTATCCGTAAAGCAGGCTGTTGCATCTAATAGGAGAGAAGATGAAATGTTTGAAAATTTAAAAGGGGAGCACAGCTGATAAATATGCATTTTTCTTATTTTCTTTTAAGGATCGTAATCATAAATTTTATGGTTGTTTAATCTGTTTGTGCCTTCTAATTTTAAGAGTTTAAAATTTTAATCTTAGAAATATTGAGAAAAGTAGGGTTGATCACATTGATTTCCTTTAGCCACAGTAGGAGAGAGTATTTAGGGTTGTCACTCTCTTTGTAATTTTATTTTCTATCCTTACTTTATCTTTTTTAAAGAGTTTTATTTATTTAAGCAATCTTTACACCCAGCGTGGGGCTTGAACTCAAAAACCTGAGACCAAGAGTCACATACTCTTCGGACTGAGCCAGCCAGCCCCTCTATTCTTAGTTGTTTTAAGTGTCGCCCTTTACCTATAGGAATTTGTGCTTTTGTGCTAGTTTGTTTACTACTGAAAATGAACTTTAGAATGTTTCTTTTTCTGGCACAGTTCAATGTCTGTTGAAAACTATTCAAAATGTCTGTTTTTAAGCTTTCTTCTATATTGATATATATGTATCTGAGGCAATAGGTACTACAGGCAATAAATGAGGGCTGGAGTTACACTGCCTTGATTTGAGTCTCATCTCTGCCATCCACTAAATGTGTGCGATCTTGGGAATCTTGTTTTATATTATTGTATAATAATTTCTTCATTAATGGGAATAATAGTTAAACCTCTTAGGGTTGTTAAAATAATTAACAACTTTTACATGTAAAATTTACCACACTTACCACAAGGCGTAGCATGTAGAGTGCAGTCAGTATGTGTTAGCTATGATAGTGTTGTTAATACTTATCACCGTTAACTTTATAATTTGGTCATGCTTTTTATACATTAAATGTCTTAAGAAATTGAAAGCAACATGGGTTATGGAGAGTGATCAGTGTATTAGAATTGAGGATGATGTTTTGTTTTTCCCAAATAATAGGGTACAAACTATTACTGAGAATCCAATATATACATTTTGTATAAGGGATTTTATTATAGTATCGTTTCCGATTTCCCTTTTGATTTTAATTTTCTTTTAGTTACTTACTAGTATAAATAAATAAAATAAAAATTAACTCAAATGAAAAAGCTTAAGTTAATATTAAAGGTATGTCATCTTGCTAATTTGAAAATTAAAAATCATGTATAGCCATATAGTAGCCATTTTAATTTTTTTGAAACATTTTCATTTTTTAAAATTTGTGTTTGTCTTTACATTTTATTGGCCATAATGGCATGGATTAATATTCATTAAATAATGATTTAAGAAGGTAGCAAAAGAAAGTTCATTTATCTTTAAAAGTATGTATTGGGTGTGTGTGTATGTGTGTGATGCAGTTAGGAACAAAAAGAGACTTGATTCTTATTCTCTGTAGTTAATGGTGAACTTGAAAAGAAAAACATGGAATTATTAAATGTATAATCATAAACTGGTACATGAGTTAAGAAAAAGTCACTAAGAGTATGCACCCAAGATAACACATTTAGAATGGTAAGGTAAAGGAAAACAAAGGAGGTTATATTGGAGAGAAGATTTGAAGCACATTGAAGAGTGGTTTAAGCAAGGAAATATAGAGAGTGAGCCACATGTGAAAAGCCTGACAACAGAGAGCGCAGGTAAAGAACTTGAAAAAGGCCAGTATGTCTAAATGTGGTAAGTGGGGGCTGGAGTGTGTAGGACTAGGAATGTGCAAGATGAAGCAGAGAAGTATGAATGGATCATACATGCCTTTCAGGATTTGTAGACCATGTTAAGGAGTTGGATGTCTAAAGAGCAAGGAAAGTCTCTGAAGTGTTTGTTTTCTAATTGTTTTATTTTATGAAAAAATTTTTTGACGTTTATTTTTGAGAGAGAGGGACACAGAGTGTGAGTGGGGAGGATCAGAGAGAGAGGGAGACACAGAATCAGAAGCAGGCTCCAATCTCTGAGCTGTCAGCACAGAGCCCGATGTGGGGCTTGAACCCATGAACTGTGATATCATAACCTGAGCTGAAGTCGGCCACTTAAGTGACTGAGTCACCCAGGTGCCCCTGTTTTCTAATTTTTTTTTAATGTTTTTTCATTTTTGAGAGACTGAGTGCAAGTGGGGCAGGGGCAGAGAGAGAGAGGTGGGGAGAGAATCCGAAGCAGGCTCCAGTCTCTGAGCTGTCAGCACAGAGTCCCATGTGGGGCTCAAACTCACGAACTGCGAGATCATGACCTGAGCTAAAGTCAGACGCTCAACCAACTGAGCCACTCAAGAGTCCTGTCTCTGAAGTGTTTTAAAAATTTTTTTTAAATGTTTATTTTTGAGAGAGAGAGAAACAGAGTGTGAGCTGGGGAGGAGCAGAGCAAGAGGGAGACACAGAATCTGAAGCCAGGCTCCAGGCTCTGAGCTGTCAGTACAGAGCCCCATGTGGGGCCCGAACCCAGGAACCTCAGGATCGTTACCTGAGCTAAAGTTGGACACTCAACTGACTGAGTCACCCAGGTGTCCTTCTGTTTTAAGTAAGGGTGATTTGACCAGATAAAGCTTTTGGAAAGATGATTTTGATTGCAGTATACAGAGTACCTCTGAAATAGAAGAGATTATAGATTTGAGTGAGGTAGGAGGCATGAGTGGATGTGGGAGAGATAGGGATTTATTGCAAAGATGATTTTGAATTGGACTGTTGTGGAGAATAGGAAGGGAAAATCAGTTGGATTTGGTGACTGCTTGGATATTGGGAATGAGATGGAGGAGTGGCCGATGTGAAAAAGAACTTTTTCGCTTGAGGCTGGATGGATAGTGTTGCCATTTGTCAGGGTAGGGGAACATTTTGGGAGGGGAATGTCAACATGAGGATTATGAGTTCATGCATATGTTGAGCTGAGGAGGGTTTGGGACTCCAAAGAGAGATGTCTTTTAAGGAAATTTGATATGTAAGTCTAGGTTACAGATAAAATTTGAGAATCATTGGTATAATAATTGTCCAAGTAGAGAGTATTCAGTGAGAAGAAATAGGGTCTGGAACTGGGCTCTGGGATCCTGGACCTTAGAATAGGAAAAATGAGTAGTTATTGCATATTGTCAAGTGTTCGTTTACCTATCAAGCACTTAAATACAAGTACGATGATAGGTACTGGGTAAACAGGTACACGAGATCTAAGCCCATGTCTGCTTATGTAGGTCATGAACAAGTAAATTGGCAATCTTAGGATACTGCAGGGGTCTTAGGAACCTTCAAAACAGAGCAATGATAGAGTTGTTGTTTGGGGGGAAGAGGAAAACTATGATTAGATTCCCACTGAGGTCTAGGTATTAAAATATATGAAGAACAATTAATATGATTAAGTACTACAGAGTGCTGGTGAGTGGGGTAAAAGAATATTTTAGGAAGGAGTATAATGTGCTATGGAAACACAAAGAAGAATGTCCAAAAAGAAGAGACAGAAGTATTGTAGTAAGTCATAGAAGGCAGTGAGGCATAGACTGAGACATGAAGGACAATGAGATGGGGAAGGCGGATGGGCAGAGAAAAGATTTCCAGCAGAGGGATCAGCTTGTATAAAGTTTCAAAAGCCAGAAAGCCCCTGAGGATTTTAAGACCTGAAAGTATCTAACTTTTAAAGTGAAAATTGATTTTGAAAAATTGAAATATACTAACTCACCAAGGAAAGACTAAGTCTGAGAAAGTAGATTCATAATATTAATTCAAAGAATTCTGCAATAAGGATTTTCAGGTTCACTATCTGAAATGTGTCTTGCAAAATGACTCTAAAATAGGGTAATCACAAAACTAAAGTTAATAAGTAATGAACTTTATGATTGAAATAAATGAACTTTATGATTGAAATAAAATTTTTAAAAGAAATTTTGATCAGTTTAAAGAAAGCACATGAGAATAATTGTATACAATTTAGAACTAGAAGGGACTCTAAATATTCTAGGCTTTTTCCTTTAAATTTTATTTTTAAGTAAATTAGGGAAGAATAAAGTATAATTCTAAAAATTCATACTTTGATAATTTCTTCTAATTAATTTTTGCTTAGCTGATCACACTAGTGTTTGAAAAAGTATGTTTTGAGTCAAGATGGTGATATTAGGGAAAAAGAATCCTAGCTTAGTAAGTTTAGGAAATTGTATCAAACAAAATCAAACAGATTTATCTCAGGATTTTTCAGAGGTCACAATATAGTATTTATAATTTGTATTAGAACCTCTTTTCTAGAAGTCTTCATTCCACTAGTCCTTACTGACCATCTACTATATGCCACACTCTGTATTATTTTAAATTGTGTAACAGTGTGCCTCCATGTTTCCATAACAGGAATGTATTGGGATAAAAAGTAGGTTGGTTTCTCTTAATTGGCTGATTCAGCTTAGAAGGTTGAATAGTAGCTAACTTTTTAAAAATACCATTCATGTTCTTTTACAGTTCAGGTATAACAGATACTGCAAGATGTAATGAAATGATTCAACCCTTCAGTTCCCTTCCCAAATCAATCTTATAAGGAATTCATAATAAAATTGTCATTACCATGTGAACTTGAGTAGCATTTCTCAAACACTTGGCCTCAGAACCCCTTTTTATTAATAAAAATTACTGAGTTTTCTTTGTTTACATGGAATTATTTGTTCATATGGTTTAAAATTAAGATAAATTATAAAATATTTTATTCACTTAAATATAATAAATTTATTTCATGTTAATATAAGTAACTTTTTAATAACAGTTTTCTAAAACATATTTTTGAAGACTGGCATTGTTTTACATTTTCCGGAATGTTTAACGTCTGGCTTAAAAGATTTCTTAATATCTGTTGCCTCATTTAGTCTGTTGAAATATCACATGCCACTTGGCCTTTGGAAAAAATCCACCATACACTCATGAGAAAGTGAAAAAGGAAAATAACGTATTAGTATTACTCGTAATTTTTACTTCAGGAACTTTCAGGCGTTCTCAGAACTCACTTTGAAAACAGCTGAACTATAATATTTAGAAATGTAGTACATTGACAGATTTTTTATAACTTGATAACCTAACTATGAAGTGATAAAATAGTATACTTTTTTCCTGTAATTCTCTTTAGAGTCTTCTAAAAGACTTTCAGGATGGATAATAAAAATACAGAATTTCATGTCTTGGTTTCAAATGCTAGCATAAATTAAGAAATGTTTTGAAGTTGTTCCAAAAGTGCCCAAACTTTTTGTGGTAGGTAGATTTATTTTATAGTTGAAGCTTAGTTAAATCAGTAGTTGGGATTAGGCCTTTCTCACTAAGGTTTTTTGTAAATTACAAAATTCATCATAGAGGCTATATAAGTGTTATTAAATTTTGTGATAAGTACATGAACTATCAGGTTTTTTTTGGTTTTATCCTTAATTATTCTGGAGATATGCCTTATGATATAAAAGATCCAAAACATTTATTATGTTTTATAGTTGGATGACTTGTTTTAAGTTTTTGAAAATTAAAATGTTAAACTGAAATATTTTAGGTTATAATGCTGTATATTTTTTCTTCATTCAGTATTTGCATTGACTAGAATCTGCTAATTAATAAGTTGCTATATTTAGGTTACATTAATTCTTTATCAGTTTTTCTCCTCAGTGAATTAAACGATGGTTGGGGTAACTGTTTTATTCTGTGAGTCAAGTGGTTGAACAGAACAAACATGAACTTTTACCCCAAGTAAAATGAAATGTGGACTAGCCAGAACAAATTATTATATTTTTTAAAGTATATTTTATTTACTTTAAAGAACTATATCACTTTATTTAGCAAGTATTTTATATGTCTTTCACATAATAGGTGAAGTATTACAGACATTTAGCACCTGATCACTTGCTGCAAATATGTCATCGGCTAGGACCTCTTCTTGAACAAGAAATTCCACAAAGCGTTCCTGGAGTACAAACTTTATTAGGAGCTGGAAGACAGTCCTTGCTACGCACAAATAAAAGTATGAACAATTTCTAATAGGATTTAGACATTTTTTTGTGTGTATGTGTCCTATCTTTGGAACCATAAAAATATGTGTGTTTAATAGGCTGCAAGCATGTTGTGTGGAAAGGATCTGCTCTGGCTGCATTGCATTGTGGAAGACCACCTGAGTCACCAATTAACTATGGTAGCCCACCCAGCATTGGTGAGTTATTTGAGTTCATTACCAAGTTGATATCCTCTTGGTAAAGAGCTTTTGAAAATAAAAATGTTTTAGTTACTTCAAGAGAATTTCATACTATGTGCATTAGCATTCAGTGAGGAAAAAAGCTATTAGGTTTTTTACTGTGTCAGTAATCTTAATAGCGAAGTCATAATATGTAATTATGTATTGTACGTATTGTACCTAATCTAGGCTAACTAGCTCATTGATACTCACTTTTACAGAAAAAACTGTTTTCCTAAAATGTATTACATTAATTTTTGTGGGCGACTGTAACAAATACAGATTAGTAATGATGATGGAAAACAAAAATAGTTTGGTTATTTCTTTATAAAGTATAGTGCATTTTTTTGCCTTTAAAATTTCAAAGAGGGAAAAATGATGCAGATAGGTCTTTCTTTTGTGAAATGCCTCCTAGATCCATCCCTTTATATCTTCTACTGCCAAGCCCTTATCTTAACCTGGATTACTGTAGCATCTTCCAAATTAATCTTATTTTCAGTGTCTTCTCCCTCTTTCCCTTCCAGGTCACACTTAGATCACTGTAATATTAATCTTATTTGATTCTGTCTTTGCTGTGTTGTCCTTCTGCTCAAGGTAGTATAAAGAGGTTGTTTAAGATATTTTAATGGTGCATACTTCTTTAGCACTAATCTAAACTTCTAATTTTCAGAGACGTTCATATTTTAGTCATAGTCTTTTCTCCCACCCCACCCTTTTGCCTTTCCATGAGTGTTTTCTCCCTCTTCCACCTATCCAAGTCATACTTCTTTCTTTTCTGGATACTTATTATACTGATCATCAACATTGCAATTCTGGGGGCGCCTGAGTGGCTCAGTCTGTTAAGCATTCAACTTCAGCTCAGGTCATGATCTCGTGGTCTGTGAGTTCAAGCCCCACGTCAGGCTCTGTGCTGTCAGCACAGAGCCTGGAACCTGCTTCCGATTCTGTCTCTCCTTCTCTGTCTGCCTCTGCCCTGCTCATGCTCTGTCTCTCTCTCTCTCGCTCTCAAAAATAAATAAATACTAAAAAAAAAAAACCACAAAAAAAACAACAACATTGCAATTCTGTCTTTTGCTTAATATTTATATAGTATAGTGTATCCTTTTTCATTGTTTTACTCTTAACCTTTTTGTGTCCTTTTATTTTCCATATCTCTTAAAAATAGTAAAGAGGTGGCTTTTTAAGAATACAGTATGGCAATCTTTATGTTTTATGTAGAGCGTTTTGTTCTGTATATATAATTATTGATATATGTGGATTTAAATCTCCTAACTGTTGCTACTTGGAAGGTGATCTCTCTTGCTGGTTTTCTGCAGTTTGTCTGTGATATGCCTTGGTGTCTGTGGGGTTTATTTATCTTGTTTGAGATCCATTATGTTTCTTGAATCTGTAATCTCTTTTACTGACATTGGAAAATTCTCAGATATTGTCTTCTAAAATATCATCTTTGCTCCATTCTCTCTCCTTTGGGACTCCAGTTGAACATATGCTAGACTCCCTTACTTTATCTTCTCTATCACTGTCTCTTTTTTATGATTTGTATCTTTTTGTCTCTGATGTATCCTGGTTTGTTTTCACTGACCTATTTTCCAAAGGTATCCTATGTAATATTTGTATGATATCATGGATGATTTTTTTTTCAGCATATGATTGTCTTGGTTACATAATGATATTTATATATAATCTTTACATAATGATGTTTATATGTAATCTATATATAAAGAGCAGGTATTAAAACAAGAAGGGATTTGAGACACTAGAGTATATTTGCACTTAGAAAATTATACTGGGAGCAGAATGGTTTTCTTGAAAGAGGGGAAGGTAAAATACTAAAGGAGTTTCATTGATAGGAAGAAGTTTATTCTCTTTGAAAAACTACAGGTCTGTATAGTAAGGAGAATGTGTTACGTTATTCTTTCAACACATTGTCATGTAGCCCTGGGGTAGGCAATGCAAGTGCAAGAATGATTGACAGTAAATAACTTGCCTCTTAACATTTCCTATGGGAGTACTTACTATGTGCCAGGCAGTACTCAAAGCATTTTTCATTTATTTTCTCTTTTAAACCCTAACCAGTCTATGAGAAACTGTTCTTTATACAGAAGGAAATTGAGGCATAGAACACTTTGGCATCTTGACCAAGGTTACACATTTAGTGAGTCATGAAACCAGCCTGACTCCATTATGCTATGTCTTATTTTCATAAGCTAAACTTTTAAGTAGTAGCATTTGGCTACTCAAGAACATTGGTATTAAGTCTCATGGTCACATCAGTAGATATTGCTGACATGGATATAGGGAATATGACCAAAACGTCTTGAGTTTTTTGTCCTATCAGAGAAATGCAACTGGTATATTCAGGTATCAGAATTAATTACCAAGCAAATAATTTTTGTACCTTTCTGAAAGACCTAATTTCATTTTTACGGTTTAAGATAAATGTTTTTTTCTTCCATTCGTATTTTCAGGAAAATACTAGTTCTTTGTATTTTAAAAAAAAACCTGTATTATAATGCCAATTTTACCTGCTTTTTTGTATTTGCATATAGTTTCTTAAGTTACTAAAGAAAAAAAGCTGGACTAAATGAGTCTACTTATTATAGTCCTAGTTTAGTGTTATGTCTTATCAGTTCCCATTGGTGACAGTCCTGAATGTTTTGTGACTGCTACAAAATTGGGAATAGGATGGTAATGGAAAGAAAAGTTCATCAAGCTTTTGGCCTTCATGGTGACACAGTGTATCTATTTTACATTATCTATCACAGAGTATGGGTTAGAAGATTTTTTTTAAATATGAAAGTTTGTAGTACTGACTTAATTATTTTGTTGATTCCTCTTTGCTATTTTCTATCTAGCTACCTTTAAAGATTTTCTTTGCTCTTTCCTCCATCAATGTAGCACTACCAACTGTAAATAGACAAAAACCTTAACATTTTAGCTTTTCATAAACTATGGATTTAAATGTTTAATATAGATCCAGATATTTAAATTTTGAAATATTTGAGATTCAGAATATTTAAAAACTTTTAACTGTGGAATAAGAAGTTATTTGCCAAAGAGTTGCACAGATAGTTCACAGTTCCTTACACAGTCTGTGCAGTTTTTCCTAATGTTCTAATCTTATTAACTGGTACATTTCTCAAAACTACAGAACCAGCGTTGGGACGATATTATTAATTAAACACCAGATCTTATTCATATCTCACCAAGATTTTCTGCTAATTACCTTTTCTTGTTCCAGGTTACCATACTGCATTTAAGATTTGTTTTTGGTTTTTTTAAATGAACTTTCTTTTGTAACTCAGAGGATCACGTAAGATAAATGTGGTGATAAATTGGATTTTCCTTTCTTAGATTTTTGCAGACTATATGGGAACTGTTGTAATTCTCAATTTGAGTATTTCACATTTGTCTGAAACTTTAAAATGTGTAAAATAGAACTTCTGACCCTGTGAAACTTGTTACTCCAAGCCTGGGAGTTAGACTTCTTACTCATTTCTTACATTCATTTAGTAAATAAGGCATGTGTATTTTATTGTAGTCTCGAATCTGTTTTTCATTGCCATTGCCAAGAGCCACATTTGAGGCCTTGGTACTTCTTGCCTGGAGCTCTAACATCTTTCATTCACTTACTGAGTAGTTACTGAATCTCTCTGCATTATTTCTGGCATTGGGCTAGGATCTGGAGTTGTAGGATAAATAAGGACATGCTTGACCTCTGCTCTCCTTCAACTTATAGACTACTTGATCCCTTGCCTCTAGTCTTATTCCTGTGCCCTAGGATTTAGCTCTTAATCAAGGTTTTCTAACTTTGGCACTGTTTACACTTTGGGCCAGAGAATTGTTTGTTGTAGGCTACTGTCCTGTGCATTGTAGGGTGTTTTTATCAGCATCCCTGCCTGTGCCCAGTAAATGCTAGTAATATTTCCTGCCTCTTGCCCCCTGGAATTGTGACAACCAAAAAATACCTCCGGATGTTCCCAAATGTCCCTGGGGCAAAATTGTCTCCAGCTGAGAACTCTAATTAAAAGTTTTAAAAGGCATGTGTGATCCTGTCATGCCTCCTTTCCCTCATTGACTTTGAATAGTCTTAACTGTGTAACGGGCTCTCACAAAATTGACCTTTTCCCATCTTCCCGCCTTTTCCAAACCTCAACCTGTACTCTACCTTTGTATAAGTTCTTGGCAGTTCTTCACAGTCAGCTAAACTCTTACTCCTTTGTCTCTGTACATGTTTTATTTCTGTCTGTAATGTCTCTTTTTGTCAGTTCTATGAATATTCATCTTTTAAACTTTAAATGTCTGCCTATGCTTACCTCTCCTATAGCTTTTGTCACATAGTTGTGTCTATTTTTTCCTTTTCTTTTTCTACTATACTGTTAGGACATGGAAGATAGAAATTATGTTTAATTGTGCTTTATAGACCCAACTCCTCAGCATTAATAAACATTAAATGAAGAGGCAGTCAGTACTTGATGAACTGGAGTGGGACTCAAAAAGTTCAGCAGTGTATAGGGGGTAAAAATTGAAATAGATGGTTGAAAGAAGAGAGAGACTTGGTCCAAGGATAGCATTGAATTAAGGGAAAACCTCAGAAGCTGGTTTTTTAAGAAATAAAGGTTTATTAATGAACTGAGTTATCAGTTCATTACACTTAGGATGTCAAAACCTATACTTGTATAATTTAAGAACCAGGTATTGAGCTTATCTCAGTATGTCCTTACCCTATTTTATTTTATAAATCCCGACTGCTTTGTATCTTCTAGCCCTTGATGTAAATGGTGAAAATTGAGCTGGAATTCATTCTCAGGGCAGGAGAACCAAAGCAGTCAGCTGCTTTCTAGTCTTCTAGAACCTCTTTTAATGGGGGAGAAATAAAAGAAAAGAAAGATCATACTAATCTGTTATCACTGTCTTCTAACTAATTTTCTATGGAAGAGATGCATGAACGTGTATTAGGCATAACAGATTCACTTTCAAAAATACTTATGATCTCAGGTATTGTGCTTTCTTCAATCTCCTTACCGATATTATGCCTATTTTCATATATAATTTACTGTGTATTTGCCTATGTTCAATAGGCATAATTCAGTAATAAATGACAGTGAAGGGAGACCAGGAAAGAAGAGACTTAGGTATGTTAAAGCTGTTTTTAAAGTTAAATTTGGAGATTCATTTAATGCATGTTTATCTTGTGAAAAAGGTTCTAATATAGTAAATTAAAGCAGTCTTTTGCTTATTAAGCCTGTTTACATTTTTTGACATTTACCATATTAGCAAAATAAACTTAATGTTTAGGCTTTCCATATCTCATCTTGTTTGTTGTTTTGCCTATGTAGTTCATATCTCTGTTCTTGTTGCTTCTGCTGCAAGGTTGCAGTTTTGGTGGGTGAGGATAAGGAGTATTGGGAAACCTGATTCTTAACAATGTATGAGTGTAAGGAAAGCTTTACTTTGAAAAATAGCCTTACTACACAAACGTCCAGTTAACACTAAGAAGCTTTTGCATGAAAAGAAGTTTTAGATCTCGTCTACATTTATTGTTTTTTCTGAGAAAACTAGTTTTGAACAAAGACAGCAAAGATTTGCTTAAAGTTAGTTTATAAATCTTGACTCAGCTTTAGTCTAGATGTGTGGCCTTAGGCAAATTATTTAATTTTTTAGCGTTTCAGCTTCCTCATTTGTTAAATATGAGTAATACTTACCATATATGGTAATTTGAAAACTTAAATGAGATAGCAAAGTGAGGTACAATGTAGACTACACTAACTAAATGTTACATTTTGCCCTTTCTTCCTGTAATTCTCATTTAATGCATTATTTTGCTAGTAAATCTTGAGTACTTTTGGAAAAAAGGGTCTTTTCCCCTTTTATTTTTACTGCTATGTTTTGCCACATTTCCAATATTTGACTTATTCTGCAATTGGTAGTTTTTTTTTTTTTAACATAATTTGGCACTGGGCTGAGATCTGGAAGTTAGAGTTAAATTTTTTCCTCATATAACTATATTTCTTTCATAAGTATTAGTAATATTGTATATTACTGTAATCTGTAAGATTTAACATATAATTTAACATTTGACATATAGTTCAGTAATTTATAAGATTATAATTATAGTTTCTTTCATGTTCATTTATTCTTTGCCTCATATTCTGTTAAGTCTTGTACCTTTTTTTCCCCTCAGTCCATGCTTTATCCTTTGTTAGGCATCTATTCATCACTTATTTAAATACATTCATTTTGACCTATTTTCTCAGTAACCATTTCCTCTTTTAGAACTCATTTTCTTCTCTTTTTCTAATCTTAATAGTTTTACAATTTGTGTTTTTTAATCATTTCTGATTTAGCTATATTTTTTGGATTTTTATTTTTTGGTCTTGGCTTCTGTTTTTTACTTTGTCCCTTGAATGATATTTATTTACCTTTGTTTTTTTTCTACTGTACTGTTAGGGCCTGGAGGATAAAGATTATATTTTATTGCTCCTTATGAACCCAACTCCTCAGCATTAGTAAATATTAAATGAAGAGGCAGTAGGTAATTGATATAATTAATGAGGTGGACAAGAAAAGTTCAGAATGATACTCATATTTCCATGTGGCACAGGTTTTTGTTTTTTTAATTCTCTTCCTTGTTCCTTTTCCTCCCTCAGCCTCCCTACTTCCTTGTTTTGCCTTCTAAGAGTAGGTAACTGTGAGAGACTTCTAAGATGTATTGCATTTTTGTTTTAAGGGAAATAAAGCTAATGTTCATTATGCCAAAGTGCCAAATATATAAAATAGACATTATTATTTATTATTTTCTTTTGCTTAAATTTATTTTCAAATTTATGATTGACCAAAAAAGGGGAAACACTTTGAAGAATGACAATTTACTTAGGTGAGTTCAAATTATTGTTCTTGTAGCTGTGTTTTATTTTCTTCTTGTAAATAATGAGAAGAAATTCATTTTAAGATCATAGATCTGATGAGAGATATCATCTGTGCCCCCTGCCCTCTTGTTGTACTATGTCTGGCAAGTAGTTTCAGTAGTAATTAGGAAGCACTAGCCATTCATTACCCCTTGTAGTTTGTGTTCCATATTTTTCCAGATTGCTTATTGGTGTTGAATTTCATATCTAAGTGAAGCAGATTATCTTAGTTTCTTCATAAAGTCTCTGACTTTTTATTTTGAATTTTGAAGTTAAGAATTGAACATCTTAACTTCAGTCGGTGGCTCAGTCAGTTAAGTGTCCGACTTTGGCTCAGGTCATGGGCTTGCGGTCCATGAGTTCGAGCCCTACATAGGGCTCTGTGCTGACAGCATGGAGCCTGGAGCCTGCTTCAGATTCTGTGCGCCACCCCCCGCCCCAGCCTTTGCCCCTTCCCTGGTCCCCCTCTCTTTCTCTCACAGAAATAAATAAACAAAAAAAAATTTTTAGGGGCACCTGGGTGGCTCTGTTGGTTAAGTGTCTGACTTCGGCTCAGGTCATGATCCCACAGCTCATGATCTCACAGCTTGAGAGTTTGAGCCCCATGTCAGGCACTGTGCTGACAGCTGAGAGCCTGGAGGCTGCTTCAGGTTCTGTGTCTCTCTTTCTCTCTGCCCCTCCCCACGCTTTCTCTCTCTCACTCTTTCTCTCTCTCTCTCAAAAATAAACATTTAAAAAGTAAAATAAAAATAAAAATTTTAAAACTAAGAAAAAAGAATTGAATACCTTCCTAGACATCTTGAAACTAGGAAGTCCATGATCAGGCTGAATAGATATGTATATGAGTAGAGCAGCAGTTCAGCTCCTTAAGGAAGATGAAGGGGGAAAAATGATGTCCCACAAAAGTCTTTTAAAAAGTAAAAGAAAAACTGTATTTAGTAAGATTTAGTTTTATAACATGAAGATTTGATTGTTCAGGGACAGTCAGTATTGTGTTAGTATATAATACCTTTGAGTTTACAGAACAAGTTGTCTTGTTTGTTTTTCATAACAACATTGCAAGATACCCCAACTTTATTGAAGAAACTGAAACCTAAGAAGAGGTAGTGACCAACTCCATTATCCCTGGTTGTGTTGTTTTTGATCTGTTCATTTTACTTTAAGTCACATTTATTTAGCACCTTTTTGCCTTCTCTGAAATTCTGTATGCATTAGCTTTGTACTACTTGTGTCCATTCATTGATTTGGGTATGGGAGTCTTTGAATTATGCCTCAGAATGTGAACTTTAGATTAAAATATGGTATGTTCTTTAAAGTTTTTTAAAGTTCTTTAAAGTCTTACCATATAAATACTTAATTCGAGAGAAAATAATTCAATTTCTTGAGAAAGCCTTAACAGTCTTGTTAGCAAACTGATTAAATTTTATTCTAAAATGAAATTTCGTTTTTTGAACCCTTTGATTTCTTTTGCAAAATCAACTTCATTGTGGTCAAGGGATGAAACTGCAATTGGTTATCCCAAAGCAAATCTTAGGTTATTCCCACTTCTTTCTCCTTAAAAACCTTGAGCTTACTGTTTTCAGGAAATAGTCCAGAATGCCTTACCATGGCTTACAAAGCATTTTGGAGTCTGCCCCCTACCTTCCCATCTCTTCTCTTGACACTTGCCCCTCTGTGCTCTGTGTGCCTACTTTATGTAGCTTGAGTTTCATGTGCTTTTCAGCCTCAGACCATTGCACATGCTCTTGCCTCAACCTAGAATATGCTCCCTTCCCACTAATGTTCTTTGTTCCATTTTTGAGGTCTTAGTTTGAATGTTCGTTTTTCAGAAAAGCCTGACTCACTGATATCCAACCCTTCCCTCCCTCCCCTGCCATGTATTTAGGGCCCTCTGCTGTATATTTTAAGGTTTTTTCTGAACCTTTTTTTTTTTTTTGCTGACACTTCTTGTTGTAAGTCCTTGTTTTATGTCTGTCTTCCCTGCTAGACCTTCATGAGGATGAGTACTGTGCCTTTTCTTTCTGTTACATCCCTTTGTCCATACTTGGCTCATAGAGGTACTGTATAAATGTTTGTTAATTTAAAATTAAATGATTAAAATGTTTGGGATAAAACTATATAGCTTTTAAAAAGTGAACTTTTATTAAAATTACTATAAAAACATTTAAAAGTTTTATGATCAAAGTAGCATCAGACTAGTTTCCAAGAAAGAAAAGAGGAGGAAGAATAATACAAATCAAGTAATTTTACAATTCTAGTAAATTTGAATCCATGTAATTGTAATATCTGTTTTGGGGGTTTATTTTATTTGTGCTTATTATGTACGTGGTTCATGAAATTTTTTTGCTTAATTCTTGGAATCATTACTTTCTGTATTTTATTTTAGTATTTGTGTTCTCTTTTTTAGAGCTTATTTATCTTTGTGGTATCTGCTAAATCTTAAAAACGTGATGTTTTTCATATGGGAGGTACAGCTAAATACCAAATTGATTATGTAGAGACTTGGAGGGTAGCTACTGTGCATCCTAATTATTTTAGTTACAGTAGTAAAATAAAGAGAGAAGCTCTCCTAGGTGCTGTGTTGCCCAGGTGATTTATTTTCCTTTTCTATTCTCTCCTGCCTTTTTTGTGGACAAAAAGTTATTTACAGGATTATCCTTCTAATGTTGCAAACCCCTTTTACTATAAAACTAATGTTGGGAATTTTGTTCATTATAGTTAACAGTGATTTATTTGCCTTGTTCTTGTGTTGGTTAGTTGCTAGTTACTGGTGCAGGATTATATAAAGGTCTGATGATGATGTAGAAATAAGCCAATCTGTGTTGAATTATTTCCCAGATTATCTCTGGCCCTCAAATTATGAAGATTTGGTTGTTATTCCCTACTAATGTCTATGTTAGTAACCTCAGGAGAATTGTGGCAAGCTTGTCAGTTGTGGCTCTATAGTGAATTAAATGTTAAAAATTCCTTCTTATATGATTCTTTCCCAAATAAAATTGAACCTACACTGTCTTTGATATATTTCTCTTTTACTTTAAAATTTTACTGGGAAAGATTTTAGAAATAAAACTTGCAAACAAAATTAATGGTGCTTTGTATTATTTTATGGCTTTTGAATCAAAACAGATGTAAATTCTTTGTAGTCTTACCATTCAATCCATTGTCAGATTGGCAGTGGTTATTGTCTGTTTTATAGTATACAATTCTGATACTTCAGTATACTTAGTCTTGAGGGTTTCTTTTTTATGAATAAATAAATTTAAATTCTTTGCATCTTTATCTTTGGGCCTATTTTTTCAGTTTTTGAATTTAAGTTAATCTCTTTAGACAGTTTAGATTTTTCATATTGCTTTTTGAGTTCCTTCAGATAGACTGAGCTATACGTTATTTAATTAAAAATTAATCAGAATGAATAGATGATCAGTAGAGAAAACTTGGAAAACAGATAACAGCTCAAAAAGCAGTCAGTCTCACTGGTTAACTGCTACTACTGCTTTGGCATATTTACTTTCAGTCTTTTTTTTCTAATATTTGTCTACCTAACCACCATGATAAGAGTGCACTCTTGGGAGTAGATCCCTAAATTTCATCCTGGGCTTCAACTCTGGAAAAGTTAAATTTTGTCTTTCAGTTTCCTTACTGGTAAGGAATATTATTCCCTTATTGGGGATAATAGTAGTACCTTCCTTAAAAGATGGGTGAGATTAAATGACATGGGTGACATTTAAATGTAAAATGCCTGGCATGTACTGAAGCATCAGTAAATATTAGCCATTATTTTTCAAACTATTATTTCATAATAGTCTTCCATAGCCAATTTTCTCCCCGTATTTGTGATTGTATTGTATTTTGACATTTACCCACATTGTTATTTTAAGCAGATAGACTTTTTCTATCATTAGATTCTCGTTTTTTTTAAATGTTTTTAATGTTTAGTTTTGAGAGAGAGAGAGACAGAGTGCAACTGGGGGAGGGGCAGAGAGAGAGAGGGAGACACAGAATCTGAAGCAGGCTCCAAGCTCTGAGCTGTTAGTACAGAGTCTGATGTGGGGCTCGAACTAGTGAACTGCGAGATTATGACCTGAGCTGAAGTAGGATGCTTAACCGACTGGGCCACCCAGGCACTCCTGTCATTAGATTCTTGACGTCCTTGAACCTCTCTAGCTCTAAGCCCTGGAGATTTTTCCTCTTCACAGCTATTTTCTCAAGGTATTTGATTCCTGGCTTTAGCATAGCTTCTCTTTTAGAGATTCATATAGCTGTAAATTTTTTGTGACCCCATAGTCATACCTCCTTTTCATTAGAACATTTTTGTCATTCTTAAAAATGAATAAAATTTGATGTAATTTTATGCCTTATCAAATACCTTACACTACACAGTACATTTATCTAATGGAAATTTTGAAATCACAAACACTACACTCTATGCAACTTTTTGGACTTGCAAGGTCATTTCTATAGTAATTATTCTGTAAGTGCCTGGTCATGGACATAGCATTATTTTGTTGGGAAAACTAGTTATCATCTAGCAATAAAGTAGTTTGGAATTTATTTTCACGTGGTCTTGCTTACATCTTTATTACCAGGTTTGTCGTTCACTCAAGTTTAGTTTTATAGGTTTCCACACTCTTGTTTTATAGTTATGAATTACTAATTTTATATTTAGAAAACCTTTATTAACACAGATCATGGAGGTTAAAATGAAACCTTGGTACTGATTATCCAGAATTCACTCTTTTCTACTTTAATTTAGGAATTGCTTATGTGGTTATTAATATAAATTATAACTATTTTGCATTTTATTTACAGAAACTCTGGGAGCTTTCCAAGGTTTTTTTTTTAAGTTTGTTTATTTTGAGGGCGGGGGGCAGAGAGAGAGGGAAAGAGAATCCCAAGCAAACATTGTGCTGTCAGCACGGATCCCAACATGGGGCTCAGTCCCACAAACTGCGAGACCACAACTGAGCTGAAATCAAGAACTGGATGTTCAACCAACTGAGCCACCCAGGCACCCCCAAGTGTTTTTTTAACCAGAATCACAGAATAAAATTAGTCAAAATATAGTACAAAAATAAATTTAATAAAAATTAGTTAAAGTATTATTCTTATAAAGTACTCTGAGGTTTTTTATCTGAGTACCTCTTTATATGTATAAAAAAAGAACCCAGATTATACTCAGATACCTGCTGAATTACATATTCTGTCTTTGCTTCTTCATCTACTTTTTCTATTGTCATAAAAATTCTCTGGGTTTTGGAATCTACAGCCACATGCTTCTCCTTGCATTCATTATGGCACCAGCAGGGCTCTGCTTTCATGAGCTGGCAGAAGTTGCAAACACTAGTTATCTAGTTTAGATTGTTAAGGGAAAACTGCTTTCCTTCACTGGAGTAGATATTATAAAACATGTTATATTATTTTTTGTTAAAACACCAACAAAACCCAGAAAAACTAACCTCTGCATTTTTGTTAATTTATAGTAATTAAAAGTTTTTTCCCCCAACTCATTTTTTTAGCAATTTTACTTTTTTTAAACAAGTTTATATCATTTATTTTGAGAGAGAGAGGGAGAGGGGAGAACGAGCACGAGCAGGGGAGGTGCAGAAAGAGAGGGAGAGAGAATCCCAAGCAGGCTCCATTCTGTCAGTGCAGAGCCTGATGTGGGCGGGGCTCCATCTCATAAACTGAGATCATGAAGTGAGTCCACATCAAGAGTTGGACACCTAAGGAACTGAGGCACCCAGCAATTGTTACTTTTGATCTTGGATAATTTATTGCAATTCCACCATGTGTTCTTGTCCATTTTAAAAGTACTTAGCAGAAGGAGAAAAAAATATCTAAACATTTTGGAGGGGAATGATAGTATTTCTGTTTCAGTTCTTTTTTGTTTGCAGAGATTTTATCATGTATTTTTCCAGTGTCCTCAAAATCATAGCTACTAAGGTTATTGCAGATGCTCTTTCCTGGCAGCTACCCAGTGTTTAACTTGGTTCAAATAGTACAGATTTGTATACGGATTTCCCATAAAGTTGGTTCAGATGGTCCAGATTTGTGTAGTGAGGAAAACTATAAGGTAACTTTGATTATGTTTATCTTTTCTTAAAATCATCTGTATTGAAAATTTGGCCCCAGGTATAGGAGGAAAGCATCATGTTCCTAGATAGATGTCAGTTGTTTATAAGTGGATGAAATTATCCTTACATTTCCAACAGATTGATTTTTTTTAACTTATTAGTGATCCTCAAATTGAATAAAAATCAAGACTAAGACATTGAAAAATGGATGCATAATGATGACTAACCAGATAAATACCAAAACATCGTTAGTTACGAAATGAAATTTTTGGTTGTGGCATGTAACAGTGATCTGGCACAGAGATACATATGTAAGATAATTTAATCACAATTTTTAATAGAATAGAGAAGGATTAATAAATGAAAAGTCTGGAACAAATTATTTGGGGGAGAAGAAATGTCTTTACAGACTCACTTCAATATATACTAAAATTAAAGGATAAATTAAGGAGTTAGGTGAGAAAGTTAAACCACAGAGAAGTAAAAGAAAATGTAAGTGGATATATATTGTGTTATTGGCTGGTTAGGAGGACTCTTCATATTAAATCAGTAGAAGAAATTATTTTAAAAAGGAAAATATACTGATAAAATTGATGGTGAAATTATGAGATGCCAAAGAACAACATAACACGAAAGTCAAGTATATTGTGAAAAATGTTTCTTGAACTATAACTGGAGAAATTGAAATTGAGATAAAATCACTTGCTTAAAGTTCTCACTGTATGAAGTTTGAACATGAATCTGTCGAACTTAAAGGCTAATCTTATCTCAGTAAGGAATATAGCGTAACTGTTAAAATGCTGTTTATGAGGGAAATCTTTGCAAAATTTTAAAAGTGACTGCGTTAGGTGTTAGAATTATGGATTTTTCTTCTTTCATTTATGTTCTTATTTTCTGCACTGAGTACCCATAGTTTTATGATTAGAGAAGTGAACCAGTTCTTGGACAAGAACTAGATAATAAACGGGGAAAAGTGACCTGTGGGGAGATTTGATTTATCATCCTTATACTTATAGAAGTAATGAACATGAGCCCACAGGTTAGATATGTATATATTTATATCTAACATTCAAAATTTGTGGGCCTTTTGTTTATCTCTAATAGTTCTGTAGGTTTGTACACATAGACTTTGTTTCAAAGACTGTTCTAAATGATTTGGTACAGGTGGTGGTTTTCACCATTTTATTTCTTTTCTCTCTTCAAACTTTAAGAGACTGATATTTCAAATGTTGAACAGTGATTTCTGGGATATATATTTTATTTACTGGTCTATTTACTTAGAAATTTGAGTAGTATATGTTTACTTTTGTCTTTCCCCCCAATTAAATCCATTTTGCAGAACAGATGAAATGAACTTTTAGAGATATTTTGGGTATATAATCAGTTTGACAAAGAAATCCTCCATTTTTGTTTTATTCCTTAAACCTAATTGTCTAATTACATGTGTAATTTATTCATCGAATTTACCAAATATATCCCAATCATCTACTAAGTGCCAGCCATCATTTTCTGCTTTTAGGTAATACAAGGACAAAAAAGATAAAAAAATCTGGCACATATAGAGCTTATTATATATAAGTTGTAGTTTGGGGAAGCAAGAAATAAACGGTGAACATAATGAGCAAATAAATGTATGCCATCAGCTGATAAGTGATGGAAAAAGAATAAATATAGAGCTACATAAAGGAGGACCAGGAGTTGTGGGTGGTGATAGGGAATGAATTGCAATTTTCAATGGACTGATCAGGTTAGGCTTCATTGAGAAGTGACAGAAATCTGATAAAAGACTTGGAGAAGGTCAGGGGGTTAGCTATATGTGGGGAGAGTATTCTAGCCACAGGGAACAGCTAGTGCAGAAACCCTACATTAAGGGCATGCCTCCTGTGTTGGGAGAATGGGGGAGAATGGAGTGGCTGGAGTAGACCTAGTAAAAGGTTTCAAGTAGCAAGTGAAGTCAGAGTGGTAATGAGAGACAAGATCATGCATGGCCTTAATAGGCTTGGTGTGTAGGAATTTGATGTTTATTCTGAATGAAATGAACATTGTTGCAGTTTTGAACAGGAGTGATATTATAAGGTGACCAGTTAGGGTGCTTTTGAAATTCACTACTATCTTACTAGAAGAGGTGACATTTTAATTTACCTTAGAGGGTAAGAAAGAATTTGCCAAGTGAAGGAAGGTAGAAATTAGCTTTGGCAGGCTTAATTTATTTACCATCACCATACTTAGGAAAATAAATGTACTTTCAAACCAAGTCTGATATGTTACTGGTTTATTATAATGTCATATAAGGAACTTACTCCTTTGTGACCCCTTATATCTGTTTAACCATGTTCATTTTAAAAATTGATGTTCTAGCTTAATAAAATTTAAGGAGTTTCTATAATCCAAGAGACATTTCCTTTTTACTCAGAAATCCAATTAGTCTGTTAACAGTTTCTTTAGAAAATGAATAATTGCCATTTGCCTTTCTGTCATAAAACTATAGATTACATTGACTATCTTGTGTATGTTATTAACTAAGATTAATTTATATACTTTTTTATTTAAAGGCTCTATACTCAGTTGTGGGAAATAGTAAGACAGAATTTCTTTCCTTGGGGTACTTAAGATCAGATAAGGGAGTAGACATTATGCAAATGGTATAGTAAAAGAAAATGTTGAATTCATTGAATGAGAGTCCTAGAACATCCTTCTGTTTAATTTTGTAAAAATTTTCTACCTATTTAATTTGGTCAGGCCTTCAAATTCAGCCTCCAGGTTAACTTCAACTATTGAACCATACTTCTATTTTCTTCTCTAGCTCCCTGTATCAAGTTGGAACCTGCAAATTCTACAGACTGTTCTCTATAGTTTATCTTTTAGTTACTATTGCACAAGTTTGTAATTTGTGTGAGATCTAAGGACTTGGCTTAGGATAGTAAATTGGTAGCCAAGCAGAACAAAAGTTCGTGTAGAATATAGTTTTAACTGTAAACATATTTTGCTTAAATATGTTGTTTCTGATAAGTTTTACTTGAAAAGTTAACTATAAAGTAGCTTTTTGAAAGGGATATTATTTTTTTCGGTTGTCTCCTAAAATGAAAATAAAGGTTTAATCCAAGTTTAGAAAGATTCAGTAGGTTTAAGAGGGCATGCCTCCTGTGTTGGGAGAATGGGGGAGAATGGAGTGGCTGGAGTAGACCAAGTAAAAGGTTTCAACCTTAAAATAGGTTTAAGAGAGCGACAACATTTTCTCTCTCTTTACTTAGGGCAAGGATTTTTTGCTTAGAAAATACTTTTAGTAACTCTGATTTTTAAATAGCCTTTAAAACAAATTTATTTTTAAAAAAAATTGACATATGCATATGTATATGTAATTATCTCCAATAATCATATTTTTATACCAGAACAGTGTTAAATATCTTAATAAAATTTGTCATTTTGAAAACTTTGTAAGTTTTGGTTGGAGGGAATTAAACTACATCTTGGTAACACTGTCACCATTTGTGTTTTTTGTCATCACTTATTTTCTTATAGAATAGATAAGTGAGTTTGGGATGTCATTGATCCTTAGTGTTTGCATGAGATCATTTGAGCTCTCCTTTGGTAGGACAGTTTGATGCATAGATTTTGCTGTAAATCAGTTTGGAACAAAGCACTGGAGGATGTCTTTTACCAGGCTATTTCTGTGCATAAGGAAAAATGTATCAGGTTAATTAGAAAATTAATGAATCACTCACTGTTACTGTGTATGCTAATTCACAACTGTCAAAGCTCATCACAGATACCCCGGATGTTAAAATATATTGTAGAATAGAGCTTATGTGCTAACTGCGAGAGGTATACTCTTAGAATATAAAATAATTGATGTAGTAAAAGAATATGTAAGTATGTAATTATTCCTTGAAATATAACACAGAGCATTTTTCTACATTTCTTTTCATGAGTCCCCAAGATTTATTTTTGCTTTTAAATGGAGTGTGAGTCATTTATTGTACATGAATAAAATAATATTGATTTTTTTTTTTAATGATACACCAATATACTTTTATTTCATCAACTTTAGGGCATAATTGTTGGGCTCTAAATCTAGGTTACATAGTATTTTGTATGTATATTTAAATTTTCTTTGGGACCAAATCAAGTGAGAAAACTGTAGTGCTTAACTATCCAAAGTAGATGGCAGTCATAGAAAAAAAGCCATATATTAATTTTAAGTGTATTAAAAGGAATCTATTGATAAATAATGTCCCTGTAGATCAGTTAGAATATATTTATTGAGCACCTTCTTTGTCCATAATTATCAGAACAGAAAATACATACAGTAGTGATTTAGATAGAAGAGAACATCTTGAGCTGCGGTCAGCACATCAGGCTCAGGGCAGAAGATAAATTTCAGACATATCATGAAAAGATGGTTAAAATGGATGAGTTGAAAAAATAGAGCTAATAGGTTCTAGAGAAGGAATCATTATGCAGGTGTTTGGCAGGATCCCCAGTTTAATTATTTTTTAAAATAATGCAGTAAATTACTCCTCTTCATTTGTGCAGTTTGAGTACTAGCCAGAGAATAAAGAAGTCTAAGTTTTAAATCCTAGCTTCATGTCTTTCTTATTTTGTTACTTCAGACAGTCATAAACTGACTTTGCTTGTTTGTAAAATGAGGACAGTAGTGCCTGGCTTACTTCTGGTGAAATAATATGTGTTTATTGACTGTCTCGGGGACTTTTAACTAGGAACCATATGCATTAGAAAGCGTCTTTGTTTTTACCAACATATGAGAAGTTGGAGTATGTGAATTCTTAAAAGATGGTAATTGAGAAAATTAATTTCTGAATTACACTCTTATTTCCCCTTTTTCTTGGTAGCGGATACTTTGTTTTCACGGAAGCTGAATGGGAAATACAGGCTTGAGCGACTTGTTCCGACGGCAGTCTATCAGCACATGAAAATGCATAAACGAATTCTTGGACACTTGTCATCTGTGTACTGTGTAACTTTTGATAGAACTGGCAGACGGATATTTACTGTAAGTAATTTTTGAATTGAAGTATTATCTTAATTCATATATGGCATTGAAGAAACACTGCTTATAGTTGAACTTGAAATAGAACTTTTATTTTTTTCTTTTAATGCAAAACTGGATATTCAGGTAACTTAGCTTACTATAATAGATTTTACTTGAAGTTGAACTTGATTCAGGATTGGAAAGTTCCTAATATATTGTAATACAGGCACAGCTATATGATACTGCTACATTATGCACAAATGTAATTCTGGGCATTCTATCAAATATGCAGTTTGACATTTTATAAAATGTCATGTAATAATCTAAATTCTATACCAAGGGGCATTTCTAAAGTGTGTTAAGCAAATTAGACGGGACTATTAAATGTATCTTTATATATTATTCTTAGCACTTTGATTTTGTGTTCAAAGAGGCTCTTTGGGTTTATTTGCTATAGTTCCTTTTAGCTTGTTAAATGGAGAAAAGCAGCTTTTCAGCTTTAACTGAGAAAATTACTTTCAGAAATATTTTTTTTTATTTGTAGTTGTTTTAACTGTTATATCCAATAAGGGTAATAGTTACTACACTCTTCTTATAATTAAATACTACCCTGTGGGCTGAAGGTATGCATTCATTCACAAAGTTCTTAATTTTCTTTGAAGTAAGGAAATGGGAAATGGAAGTTAAAATGGAAATTCCTATCTCTGCCTTTGGAGAGCAGCTGCGAATTTTACACAATTTGGGACAATTACAGATTCTTCTTTTTTTAATGTTTACTTATTTTTGAGAGAGGAAGAACGCACAGGCAGGGGGCAGGGCAGAGTGAGAGGGAGACACAAAATCTGAAGCAGGCTCCAGGCTCTGAGCTGTCAGCACAGAGCCCAACATAGGGCTCGAACTTAAGGACCTCGAGATCATGACCTGAGTCGAAGTCAGACACTTAACCAACTGAGCCACCCAGGCATCCCCAGATTCCTCTCTTAAGTAAATCTGCTTGTAAACTAAGATTTATTTATATCTGCTGCTTCTCTGCTCTACCCTTATATCCAGTCACCTGTAAAATGTTTGCTTGAACAGCAGGATGTGGGAAAGGATTTCATACGTATCTTTTCCCTGGTTCTAACCTACTCAGGCATTTGCAGATCATTTCTTAGAGAAGTATTCTCCTCTTTCACCTTCTTTTTCACCTTTCCCCATTATTCTTTATGAAGAAATAATTCTAAATTTTCTGACAGGTCACTATTTTCAAAGTGGAGAACAGGTATCTATAAATTTGCGAAAGTGCTTGATATACCTACAACAGTAATTTGCTTTCAGATGGTAATGGAAAATCACATTTAGCCTTTTCAGGTTCAGTATACTATATATTTAAATTCAGTTCTCAAAGTAAATTTCACATTCGTAATGTTTAAAAGGATTCTTTCAAAAATAGTAATAAACTGAAATAATGAGAAAGAAGCATTACATTGTGTTTGTACTTCATTTTAGGTAAGTATAAAGTTAATGCTATTGCATTGAGGTTATAAAAATATATAACTTACTTAATTTTTAATGTTAGTAAAATACCTTTGTGGGATTCTTTCTTTAAAAATGATAGGGTGGTAACATTTGTTTGTTGTAGTTTATGACGCATTATGTGTATTTTAATTTGAATTAGATACATAATCTAGAATTTTTTTAAATTTTTTTTAACATTTATTATTTTTGAGAGAGAGAGATCATGAGCAGGGGAGGGGCAGAGAGAGAGGGACACACAGAATCTGAAGCAGGCTCCAGGCTCTGAGCTGCCAGCGCAGAGCCTGACGTGGGGCTTGAACCCACGAACTGTGAGATCATGAACTGAGCTGAAGTCGAACACTCAACCGATGGAGCCACCCAGGCACCCCCATAATTTAGAATTTTTTTTTGCGTGAAAAGGCAGTGAAATAATGTCCTGATGGTAACTCATGAGTTTGGTAGAGTGATAAGGAGTTTGGAAGAGCAGCTCTTTGACTAAGGGGTAACAAACTAATCCTGTGGGTGAAATCCAGCCTTCTGCCTGTTTTTGTAAGTAATATTTTATTCCGACACAAGCATCTTAGTTGTTTACATGTCGCCTGTGGTTGCTTTTCCACTACCAAATGGCAGAATTGAGTAGTTAGGACAGAGACTGGCACATTTGAGTATTTATGGTTGCAAAGCCTAAGATAATTAGTGTCCCTGTATGGAAAAAATCTGCATTCAGTCCCTGTTCTAGATTTAAGGAGAAGGAATGATATGTGAAGAAGAAGCTGTTTTGGGGGGCTCCTGAGTGGCTAAGTAGGTTACGCTTCTGACTTCGGCTCAGGTCATGTTCTCACAGCTGGGGAATTCAAGCCCTGCATTGCGCCAGCTTAGAGCCTGGACCCTGCTTCGGATTCTGTGTCTCCTGTCTCCCTCTCTCTCTTTGCCCTTCCCTGCTCGTGCTCTGTCTCTCTCTCTCTCTCTCTCTCAAAAATAAACATTTTAAAAACTGTTTTTTGATTATTTTTCTTTAGTTGAAGGCACATACTTAAAGGGAAGGAAATAATCTCTATATTATTTTATATGGTTTTACCAGAGCCTAAAATTGTTGATGTTTTATGTATGTGATATAATTTGCTCATTGGGCCAAACTCATAGTATTGTCATTTTGTACTGGTGATTTGGAGTTACAGAGTCCAAAATGTTACCACGTGATAAGAAATACAAAGATATGAGAGTACTCTTACTTAAAATTTCCTTGTATTTTTAAAATTATCACCTCAAGTGGCAATATGGTACATATGTGTTCACTGTTCATATTGACTTCATAAAGTAGGATGGCTGCTGTGTGTTCCCTCATTCCCCTGGAAACGCTATGCACTGACGGACTTTTGAAAATCAGTCTTGAAAACTGAGGGGATAAAGCTTTAGGATCGTAAGATTATGATTGATGAGAGATTCCTGTGAGAGAGCACACTCTTGTTATTATTGGAATAACAGTTCAGTAACAGATCAACTCAGTTTTTTCTTTTTATGTATTTGGTATCTTAAGACCTTACATATTTATTCCTAAAGTTCTTGTGTAGATGTATTTGAAAGTTTTTGTCCAAGGGACTAATTCTCTTGAGTCCTTTCTGAGTAGACTTAGCTAGAGACAAAAGAGATAGCACTGTGTTTAAGAGCATCAACTTTGGCATTAGGAGGAGTTTAGTTTAGTTCACAGCTTTACCACTTTCTAGCAATGTAATTTGGACAGATTACCTCATCAGTTTAATCTCTAGTTTTCTCATCTCTAAGAAAAAGGAGGGAGGGGAAATAATAATAATACCAATCCCATAAGATTTTTATATGATCACATGAAATAATGCATGTAATCAGTGTAGAACAAGATCTACAGTCAGCAATTATTAAGTTTTACCTGCTGCTATTGATTTTATAGATAGATTTAAATAACTTTTATCCATTTTATTTTCTTACTAAAATCTTATTTGTAAATTCTGTACAAGATTCAAAATGAAATCACTGTAATTGGTAAGAGAAATTCTGTAATAGGACAATTAACAAATATTTTGTACAAGAATATTGTAATGGATATTTCCCAGTAGAACAATGAGAAGAACCCAGGGAGGGAGACAGCGTTACTACCAAGTCAGACTTGCTTCCTAATTCTCTCTTAGTTTTTAAACTGTTTTACTTGGTTTTAGAATCATTTCCTCAAATAATATTTACCAAAGAAAAGCAGAGTGATGAATTTTATCAGGAGTAAGCTATTCACTCATACACAAAGTATGTTGAGACCCATATAAAAATATTCTCCCCTTTCACAGAAGAAAAATCTCTCTCCAAATTAAGGCAAAAGAGCATAAAATATTTCCATAAGTGCTATAAGTTACAGCCAGATACTCTTTTAGACACTTAAGATCTAGAAATGAAAGAGTATCTGTCCCTGGAAAGTTCATCAGTAGTCAACAGATAATATTGATACAATTGATAAGAAACATGAAAAAGAGGCTGTATAAGATACTGAAGTGTCCTAGGAGAGGTATCTAATGCAGTGTGTTGTAGAAGATGGTAAGGGAAACATTAAGAGTAACACCTCAGCTGAGTTTACCTGGATATTGCAGACTTAGGGAAAGGCATTTATAAACCTTAGAAGGATGTAACATGCAGTTGTGTATTATTAGATATGGCAAAGAATAAATATAATCATTTAAGCAAGAGCTAGAGATATTAATGGAGGACAAAGTCATCAAGCCTTTTGATGATGTATGAAGGGGAGTGGGTTTCTTTCCTGAAAGCAATGGAGAGAAAATGACAGAAGAGTGTGTATAATTTCTCTTTTTAGCAATTTCTTTGGCATTGTAAGGATGGATTGAAGAAATGGAGTCTGTATATAGAGAAGTTGGTGAAAAGGTTCTGGCATTGATCCATGAAAGAAATCATCAGGCTTGAATAGAGTCACAGTGAAAGTAGGGATGGAATTAATAGATAAAAATATAATCTGTAGGATTTAAGAGCTTCATTTGAATGTAGGGAAGAATTGAGTGGGAAGAGAATGGGATCACATGATTTTAACTTACGTGACTGGTTAGAAAAGTCCTATCATTTATTGTGGTAGGGATTTAAGTGGAGAAGTTTGTGAAGGTGGACGTGTTAAATTTGAGATACTTATCCATATAGCCAAATAGAAATGTTCAAGAGTCATTGGGAGCTCAAGAAAAAGATTTAAAGGCTAGAAGATTCAGCTTGGGAATCATTGAATATAGAAATTGATTATATTACCTCATATGTATGTGTGACCTAAGGCTGAAACTTTAACTTTTAAAACAGGTGAAAGAAAAGGAGGAGTCAATAATTGAAACTGAGAGCTGCTTAAGAGGCCAGAGAAAAAGAAAAGAAGTGGTGTCTTAAAAGCCAAAGGATTAGTATTTTATTAAAGATGGAAACCTAAAGTAAATTAGAACCAAAAGGCATTTTTTGGTTGTCAAGGCTGTTAATGTCCTCGACAAAAAAGTTTTAGTATTAGACTGAGAAGGGATTGGGAATTGAAGAATGGAAGAGACTTAATGGAGACTACTCTTTCAAAACGCTTGACCATTAAAAAATTAAAAAAAGTCTGTTTTCTGAATGGAGTACTGTCACTGAACTGCTTACTTCTATTGTATTTTTCTATTATGTTGCATTGAATTTGTTTAGATGTCTCTCTTTTAAGTCGTGAATTTAATAACAAAGGCTTTTTTCTTGAACCTTTTAATTAATTAATTAATTAATTTTTAACATTTATTTATTGTTGAGAGAGAGAGACAGATCATGAGCAGGGGAGGGCCAGAGATAGAAGGAGATACAGAATCTGAAGCAGGCTCCAGGCTCTGAGCTGCCAGCACAGAGCCCGAAGCGGGGCTCAAACCCACGAACTGTGAGATCATGACATGAGCCCAAGTTGGACGTTCAACCAACTCAGCCACCCAGGCGCCACTTGAACCTTTTTAGATCTGTAATGCCTCAGAGTATCTGGTGCATACATTAGGGTAGAACAAATGAATGAATCAACCAGTCAGAGATATAAAAATGAATAATGTTTTTTCTTGCAAGAAACTTAGAATCTGTTAGGGGAGATATGGACAGATGCAGATTTCTTTCTTGTATGCTGCTTTTTACACTGGTCTTTTTCTGTACTTTGCACTTGGAAAACCTGTTTATGGCTTAGCGCCTTCATAGTAGCTATTCCCTTTGCATTGAATTGTCTTTCCCAAAATATTCCCATGGCTGACTCCTTTATTAGCAGTTCTCTGTTCAAACACCCCTTTCTTACAGACTTTTTCCTATCTTCCCTACCATACTTCACCATGGTCTATTTATTTAGACACTTTACTATATTTTTCTTAAAATATGTATCACTGTCTGAAATTCTTATTTTTAAAATTTGAGTTTTATGAGAGACCATGCTGGGGCAAGTGAGAGCCAGACAGGCATTGGGTGACTCTGTGCCTCACTGAGGAAAATAAGTAAATATGGACAGAGGAGATCCTTAGAAGCTAAGAGGCAAATGTCATCATATGCATTCTTTATGCAAACTCTCTGGGAGGAGCACAAGAAGAAGCACCCAGATGCTTCAGTCAGCTTCTCAAGAGTTTCTAAGAAGTGCTCAGAGAGATGAAGACTATGTATGCTAAACAGAAAGAAAAATTAAAAGACATGGCAAAGGTGGACAAGACCCATTATAAAAGAGAAATGAAAACTTACATCCCTCCTAAAGGAGAAACAAAGAAGTTCAAGGATCTCAGTACACCCTAGAGGCCTCCTTTGGCCTTTTTCTTGTTTTGTTCTGAGAATCACCCCAAAATCAAAGGAAAACATCCCAGCCTATCCATTGGTGATGTTGCAGAGAAACTGGGAGAGATGTGGAAAAACACTGCTGCAGATGACAACCTCATGAAAAGCAGACTGTTAAGCTGAAGGAAAAATATAAAGAGTATATTGCTGCATAGTGAGTTAAAGGAAAGCCTGATGCAAAAAAGAAAAAATCATCAAGGCTGAGAAAAGCAGGGAAGAGGAGGAAGATGAAAAGAATGAGGAGTAGGGCAGTGTTTTCCCCCCATGATCTATAAATCATATAATGCCCCCTGTATATAACTCCTTTTAAAGAAAAAAACTGAAATGTAAGGCTGCATAAAAATTTGTTTCTAAACTGTAGGTTGTCTTTTTTTATATAGTTAACACAATACCAAATGTATCTTTAGCCCTGTCCTGTTGGTATTTTCACCTAACCTTGCCTGGTACAGTGTAGGACTTTTAAATTGATATAGAAATTTCAAGCAGGTTCGGGGCACCTCGGTGGCTCAGTTAAGTATCTGATTCTTGGTTAGACTCAGGTCTGATCTCATGTTTCAAGTGCAAGCCCTGCACTGGGCTCTGCGCCGACAATGTGGAGTCTGCTTTGGATTCTCTCTCTCTCCCTCACTCTCTACCCCTCCCCACTCATGCTCTTACTCTCTCAAAATAAGTAAACTTAAAAAAAAAGAAAGAAAGAAATTTAAAGCAGGTTCTTGTTAGTACACAGCAGAAACTAGTTATGCATGGGGATGGTAGCTTTTTTCTCTGGTGCAGCATATAGGAAATAATTGTTTTGTTAATGGAATACCACTCTAATTGCAAGAATAAAAAAAGTTAGAGCTGTTTTTTGACATTGTGAAGAATTGTTTTGTTAACAGACTACCACTCTAATTGCAAAAAAAAAATTACAGCTGTTGACATTGTGAATGCTTCTAGGTAAATACAACTTTTTAATTTAAAAAAGTAAATAGAATTGGGGTTCTGTTCTATTTTCTTGGTAAGCTCCATTAGGATAGTCAGGGACCTTGACTATCTTATTAGTATTGACTAAAATAGGAACCCATGAGTCTATACTGATGTAAGTAAGTAAATGAATAAATGAGAAAGGAAAAACTCCTATTTATGGTAAAATGTCAACTGATAATTGTAGAAAGAATGATGATTTGGCAACTATCATAGTGACAGTTGATTCATTTGTGTGTCATCAACAGAAGCTAACTAAGACTAGTAGAGGATCTTGGTTTGAAGATCTTGGCCTAATCTTGCAATATGTTCCTACAACATACTAATAAAAGGGGGAAATCACAACTTTACAGGGGAGAAACCTTGAAAACACATGATAAACTTAACTTCACCGGTGGCGAGATGAGTTGACATGTTGTGTTCTCTCAAGTGGTACACTGAAAAATAGAGCATTTTGTTTGTGGGATTCCTATCAAGACCGTATTACCTAGGTTTGGTCGTGAAGAAACATTAAATAGACTGAGGCTTGGGGTCATCCTACAGAACTTAAGTTCTGTATTCTTTGTAAATTTCTGAGGACACAAAACAGAGAAAGCCTGAGGAAATATTCTACATTGAAGGAACTTGAAGAGATAATATAGCTAAAATGTAATGTGTTGCTATATTGGATTCTGGACCAAAAAGGAAAAGGAAACATTTTTACAGTAGTTGACAAAATTTGAATGGGGTCTGTGGATTGGATGGCAGTTAAATAAATGTGGATTTACCAACTTATGTAGAGGAGTATCTCTGTTTTGGAGAAATACGGACTGGGATATTTAGAAGTGATGGGGCATCAAGTCTGCAGCCTGATGTTAAATGGTGCAGAAAAAAACTAATGGTAATGGGTGTGTTGATCGATCTGGGTTATGGAGATATGGAAGACATTGGGTACTATTCTTGAAACTCTGTAAGCTTGAAATTAAAAATTGTTTTTTTTTTTTTTTTAAGTGCATTAGAAGTATAGTGAGTATTCAGTGAGTTTGGTAGTAACAGAAAGGAAAGCAAGAGCATGTAATTTATAGGAGATAAATTTGTGAAAAAGTGTTGGTCAAGGGAATGGAACTAGAATAGTAGACTTCTGATATACAAAGGTCTTTAAGGGGGATAGGTAGAATAAATAGATGGGATGTATAAAGAGCACTTTATTTTGGTCTATTTCAAAAGATAGTTTGTTGAGTTCACAATGAACAGATTCTCCTTTTCATTGTGAAATCTTTTATGTTAGGAAACAGAACTGGGTACTAGAGGTGCGTGATAAAGCCTCATAATAGGAAAAGAGTGACAAATAGGGACAGTTAGCTTTAGACTCCCAAATAGAGAGTTCATAATATTTGCAGGGTTGCAGATTTAGTATGCATACCTTCTTTTCCATAGTAGTACTTAGTATCCTGGGAGCAGGATAAGAACAAGTGATAATTACACTGATACAGGTTAGTAATTGGTGGTTTAGGTGGATAAGAGAGTGCGAAAATTGGGCATGTGTTGAAATGATTGACACTGAAGTTTGGGATAATTTGTAAGGGAAATGAAACAGGTCTGATAGATTGGTAAGAAAGAAAATCAATGGCATCTTTTTGAAAAAACATTGAACTACATTTAAATTACAAGCAAATTTTAGCTGCCTGAAGAGCAAGCTACTTTTAGCTTGAATAAGAAAATGACACTGTAGTATACATGACAATATATGTGATGTTTTTAACATTTAATTCTGTTTGTTCTAAAGACATCAAGAGTGAAATCTGATTCAAATCTATGTAGTAGTAGCAAGAAAAAGTAGAATTCTCTTGATTTCTGCCAAGGGATGCTAGATTCTTCAAGATATTATAGGTTTAAATATCATATAATTTTCTTTTTTTATTTCAAAGTAGTAATCTTTGGTTGGTCTGCACAGTTGATGCTCCTCTTAGCAGGGAAAAGTTTATTAGATCTATCTTTTCCTTTTAAGATCATCTATGTATAAGTAACCTGTACTGTTTCCAAATGTATGTGGTTTTCTGCTTGCAGAAGTCAACCATTCCTTGGCACTTACTGTTCCGTCCTGTACAGTATTTTCTTCATCACTGACTAGTTCACATAATTTTCATTTCTAATCTTTTAGCCTTTAGTTTAAGTAAGTAAATATACAAATACAAATTCAATTAGGCCTTTAAAACTTGCCTTTCAGAAATTTAAATTCTGGGAGTGCAGATTTTAGGTTCTGCTTTAGTTTCTGCATAGATTTTAAGTGATTCAAAGCCCTGTTACTAAAGTTGTTTCATAAAGTTTTCATAACATTAGGTAGGACTTTTTTTTTCTAGATTTTAAGGGGAAGTTCAATACCCAAGGCCATGACGAAGTGGAAAGCCATCTCACAGAGACGTGTGGAGTTTTTCTTTACCAGAATACCAATGTCCTGTGTGTTCCAGACATTGATAGGCTTCATTTATGGAGAATGTCAGTATTTGTTTTTATTTATCTGCATTTTACCTCTCAAACTTTTTTTCATGAAACTTTGAAATTTCCAAGAGGGATTCACAAAATAGAATTTGTTGTTATAGAATTAAAAAAAGACAGGAATTACCCACAGTGTAAGAGATCCAGTTGCATGCTGGAAGGAAAGGTCTTTGCTGCTACTATCTCCATAGTCTACTTAAAAGTTAAGAGAGAAAGAAAGAAACCATGATTCCTAAGTAAAGTCTGATTCAGTTTTCTTCCTCTATCCTAAGGTATAGAGCATATCGATTATTTTAAAGGCACACGGTTTTATTGTGAGTATGGCTTCTTTGGCAGTATAATATACAAATTAATAGGGTACTTCAAGCTAAATCCTGTGTTCAGACAAATCTAAGTTTTATTTAAGTCCCATTCTTTCTTACCAGGCCTTTTCATAAATAATATCTACCCTGCTATTTTTCAGAATAAAGATAAGGTAATTTTATTTTTATTATTATTATTTTTTGCTTCTTTGGCTTTATCTTTGCATTGACAGTGATGTCTTTAAAAAATCACTGAAAATTTGGTGTCATATCTTATTTGAGGATTTAAATAAGGTGAAGCTACACATTCTTTTCATTGTAATTTTTTTCAGATTTTTTAAATGCTAGGTTTGACATAAATGATAACATATTAATGAGCACACTTTCATAATATTTGACAATTTTACATTATTGAAGGGTGAAACTAGTGATACACTGCTGTCTTATGTTTGCGTGGCATTAAAAACTAGCTTAATATTTAAATTTGATTTAAAAATGAATTCCAAAAATATTTTCTATTTTGCACCTAGCTCATAGATTTCTTAAAACTTATTGTGGCTAAAAATACTATGGTAACCAAGTCTTGTCTGCTTAAAATTCTTCAGAAGCTACCTAACTGTGTTAAATCCAAACTCCTTAACAGGTATTTAAAACCTTCTATTATCTTCCTCAGATAAAACCTTTCCAGCTTAGTTTCTTGTTATTTCCACTTCTACTTTGTACTCCCAACTTTTCTCACTTTGCCTATCCCCTGTCCTAAGAGGAACATTTAGATATTACTGAAAAGAAATGACTACTCTGTTTTCCCCTAGGCATTGAAGCTTTGCTAAAAAAAAAAACAAAAAAACGAAAAAACAAAACTGTCAGTTGAAGTTTTTCTAAAATCATGCTATCTAATTTTAGCAGGACTTTTCCACTTCTGCTTACAGATTTTTTTCCTTTTTTCTTCTTGCTCTTCCTCCACTTTATTTCTAAGCTTTTTTCACTTTTATTGGGTTCCTTCTTTTGTTTCTCCCTTCTCCCATTTTAGGAAATAATCCTCACATAATTGTTTCGTTGCCGAGGTTAGGAATCCTCAAATTTCTTTCCTGTTTACTTTAAATTTGCTATTTCTACCATACCTCTTTCTTCTTCATACATCTTAGAAACCTATGTATTCCTCCTAGTCAAGGCTAACCACGATGACTATTTTCTTCATCTTGTTCCTTTCACCATTACATAACATTGGTCTTATTTTAATATCCGTAACACTTATTTTAACATTTTGATTTAAAGACTGTAATGTCCTACTCTTTGGTCTGTTATTGACCCAACTAACATTTGAGGTAGGCTTAGGGAAGAAAAGTTCTTCTTTCTAATTCTGCTCTGCATTTTTTTTTTTTTTAAGAATAATCAGTTTTAATTTATTCTTCCACATTCAATTTAAACACCAGTATAGTGCTTTTAAAAATGTTTTCCCAGGGGTGCCTGGGTGGCTCAGTCAGTTAAGCGTCTGACTTTGGCTCAGGTCATGATCTCATGGTTTGTGGGTTTGAGCCCTGCATTGGGCTCTCTGCACTCAGTACAGAGCCTGCTTTGGATCCTCTGTTATGCCCTCTCTCTCTGTCCCTCCCCCATCTCAAAAATAAACATTTAAAAATAAAAATGTTTTCCCAGTAAATTTAATTTTTCTTATGCAGTCCTTTTTAGTCGATTTATGTGTATTTGTTTCTGATAGTCATTTTAAAAGAACTTAGGTGAACTTGTCAGATCATCTTTAGTTTTACATTCCCATAAAAATAAATTATCACAAGTAATGATTCATGAAATAGAAATTGTTTAAGGATGCTTTAGAGTTCTGTTTGAAATTCTGCTAGGAGTTTGGGGAATAGGGGTGAGGATGGGGACAGCACACTATTGTATAGGTCATGGAAGAGGATAGTAAAGAGAGAGATTTCCCTAAAAGTCAAAAGATTTCATCCTGCAAGAAAAGACAGGTCAATTGGAATAATACACATTTGGGGAAAAGGTGCATAATGTTTTGTTTTAATATCTGTCTATATTGAGCAAAATTATTAAAGTATTAAATTGGTGATATTTCTAACATAAAGTCAATATGAATATAGCGGGACTTTTTGTTCTTTTAATTGGTGAAAAGTCACTGAACACTGATGTTAGATCACAGGTTGCTACTATTTTCATTAAAAGCTGGCATTTTTGTCAGAAAGGTGTTTGGTTTTTGTTTTTCTCTGTTTGTTAATGTGAAGATATGTGAAACACCCTCTATAGTAGAATGTAAAGCAAACTCTTATTCAAATACATAAGAACAAAGTGAATTCTATCAGTATTATGAAGCATAATGAGATGTCATGATTTTACTTTTTCATATATTCTACCAGCATTAACATACTTAAAATTTTCTTTTTGTCGTGAATTTAGGTCAGAGCCAAATATTACCTTAATTTTTAGAAGATTAAACAGAGGGAATAAATGCACTTAATTTATGGAATTAAGAGAGTTGAATAAATAAGTTTAAGAGTTGAATAAATGCTTTATTGCTCTTTTTAATTCAACAGATGCTTAGTGCAGTTCCCATGTACCAAGTGGTATGTAGACCAGCTTTCTGGAAGTCATAGTCTACTACCATTCCTTTTTCACTTTTCACTGATTGCAGTGATATAATCTTTATTCCTTTAATTCCCCAAACAGCTCTGTATCTATCTCTTTTGAGCTTTCTCTGCAATCATAATTTCAGTTTATAATAATCACTCCTCTCTCCTGCCTGTACTACTTTAACAACTTCACCTGGCCTCTGATTTTCTATCCTAATTCACACTGATGCCAACAGAATCTTTGCTGATACTGACCTGCTTGGTA
Source organism: Cryptoprocta ferox (assembly GCA_028646485.1). Taxonomy (NCBI): domain Eukaryota; kingdom Metazoa; phylum Chordata; class Mammalia; order Carnivora; family Eupleridae; genus Cryptoprocta; species Cryptoprocta ferox. The sequence goes on from CM053577.1 coordinate 76,636,268, forward strand.
GTCTTAAGTGATCCCCGTTAGAAAACATATTTCATAGTATACCATAAAAGGTCCTTTGCAGTTTTTCCCTGACTTCATCCTCATGCTTTTACCTCACCAAGTTAGCGTACAGACTACTTGAAGTTCTCACATTTACATTTTCATGCCTTTGATCAAACTTCTTTCTCTTGTTGCCGTATGGAATGTTTTTGTTCTTTTTAAAGTAGTAAGAATATTGCTAAAGTAGGGGTGCCTGGGTGGTTCAATCCATTAAGCATCCATCTCTTGAGATCGGCTCAGGTCATGATCTCTCCCCTCCTCTCCCTCCATCTCTCTCTAAATAAATAAATAAACTTAAAAAGAATATCACTGAAGTAAAAGTAATAATACTACTACAAACAGAAGCAGTGGTAATAGTCCATAGCTCTTACTGTGTGCCAGGTACTCAATCCTCATTTACTTATTTAGTATTTGCAACAGCGCTATGAGGTAGGTGCAGAAAAGAAAACGTAGGCGTAGAAACCTGTGACTTACCCAAGGTTAAACATATAGAAAGTGGTCATGCCGTGTCATGAACTGAGATGTTTGAGTCTGTGCTCAAAGCTGCTACTACATTACATTGCGTCTTCATACAGAAGGTTCTGCCCAGGCATCACTGCTTCTGGATTCTTTTCCAGATCCTATTTCTTCATCTCTCAGGAAAAACACCTTGTTCCCTTGTTTGAATCTCTTCTGATCAACAGTACAGCACTTCAGACATGTTCTTGCATTTCCACTCTTTTGCCTTGCTTCTTAAGGACAGGAATGCTGTGTCTTTGTATCTCTAGTGTTTGGCACATACTTAATCTCCAGGCAAATGTATAAATGAGTGCATGAATCACTGAATTTTAAAGTAGAAGGAACCTTAGGAATCATCCAATTTAACCACCTTGTTTTATAGATAAAGAGCCTGAGATAAGTGAATGGGGTAAGAATACCAGATTTTAATGTAGATAATTTACCAAAGTTAAGTTTTATCACTGGTCTTTAGTGGTTGGTTAACCACTTAATTTGCTTCAAAGCTCAGAAGAATAGGAGTTAATTGAGAGTATTCTAGGTAGTACTGGCAGACTCTGGTTTAGGATACAGCATTTAAAATGTTCTGTTAGGGCCCCTGGGTGGCTCATTCAGTTGAGTGTCAGACTCTTGATTTCAGCTCAGGTCATGATCTCATGGTTGGGAGATCAGCACTAACAGTGCGGAGCCTGTTTGGGATTCTCTCTCTCTCTCTCTCTCTCCCTCTCTCAGTAAATAAACATTTACTTAAAAATGCTCTGTTAATACTGTGTGGTCATTTATATGTCATATCAGTATGAAGGTGTTAATACTTCTGTACATTCGCTTTTGTGGATCTTCTAACTACTTTCTAATGTCAGATATAAGGGTGATTGTTTTTGTTTTTAAGAATTAGATTGAATGGTTGTAACATGCCACCATTGAAACCTGTTGATAAGTTTGAATTTGGGAAATGGATACATAAGCCTTATGACAATATTCTCCACTCCACTTTTTTGTGTATTTAAAGCTTTCAAATAATGAAAAATAGGAAATAGGGAGAAGTTGGTAAAGAATAAATTTACAGCTATAAAATGAATAAGGAAACTTAGAAAAGAAAAAAATAATAAAGCCTAGAAGTTCTAATCTCTGTTTTTGATTATGTGAAATTGAAATGTTTATTTGTAAACTAGGTATTCCTGAAAAACCTCTGTATCTTTTAAAATTTCTTTCTGAGCTTATGCTAGTATAGCAGAATAAATCTGTAATTTATGTATTTTTATTGACTTCATAGAGATAAAATGAAAATTTTTTTGGTAACTAGCTTTGGTGATTTTATATGTAACGTCTTTAGCTGAAGATTCCTGATGGGAAACTCATTTATGTATTACATTTTTAGCTTCGTAAGAGAAAAAGCCCCACATAAGCTTACTTTTTTCATTTCTGTATAACATAATAAGATAGGATTAATCACTTGTGTCTTAACATTTGTTCTACTATTACAATTTTGTTTTGTTACTTCAGAAGTTCAAATTCTGTCACAAGATTCCAGATGGAGGTTACCAGCGGTGGTGGGTAGGGGATCATAGGTAAACGTTATTTTTAACATCTTACTTCTGGTAGATTGGCGGGCACACAGGTATTGTTTATAAGTGAATAATAAAAATAGCTTGTATAGAGGAAAATTCCTAAAACAAGTATTTAACACTTTAGTACTTAAGAATATAAGTGTTGGGAAGTGAACATAACAGATACAATTTTTTATCTCTGTTCAGAATTTGAAATAAAATTTATAGTTAATTCCATTAATATTCCTTTTTGTTTTAAGGGTTCTGATGACTGTCTTGTGAAAATCTGGGCAACAGATGATGGAAGATTATTAGCTACTTTAAGAGGACATGCTGCTGAAATATCAGACATGGCTGTGAACTATGAGAATACCATGATAGCAGCTGGAAGTTGTGATAAAATGATCCGAGTCTGGTGTCTTCGAACATGTGCACCTTTGGCTGTTCTTCAGGGCCACAGTGCATCTATAACGTCACTACAGGTAATTGTTTTAATCCCTGTAAAATCTTTATGATTGTGATTTAAATTTTAAGTCACTGTTATAATTCATTGTATAAAGCCAACTAAAATGAAGAAAGGAGTATTTCTTTTTTCTTTATAAATATGTGGACTTCAAATACATGGTAGTCATTACCTTCATCTATTGTGGATACTTCTAACTCTGCTTATTAGCTGCTATTTCTGTGGTAAAAAATGGGTTATTTGGATTGTGTCACTCTTCTTATATATTTTTTCTTCAATTGTTTTTCAGTTCTCACCATTGTGCAGTGGCTCAAAGAGATATCTGTCTTCTACAGGGGCAGATGGCACTATTTGCTTTTGGCTGTGGGATGCTGGAACCCTTAAAATAAAGTCAGTTGCTCTTTTATTTCACAGAATAAATTATTTAATGGTTAAAATAGCAATAATATAAAGTAGTCAACAAGAAGTATAGATTTATTTATTCTCCTTGAGTAAATAACAGAAATGCATTCACTGACCTCTTTGATTTTCATGTTTCTTGCCCCTTTTTTTTCATGCTTCAAAGAAAGTTTCTTATGTTAACATGTTTGTTTTTTTCTTTTTCCTAGCCTTAGCCATTTCCTTCAGAACATACCTGTTTCATTACCACTCCTTTCTTTATGTGGCATAATTCATCTCAGTTACTTCTTCTGGTGTTGAGAACATAATCTTAAGAATTCCTAAGGCTCTTCTTTAGAAAAATTGTAGTTTATTTGTTTCACTGCATCTACAGACTTTAGATTTTATTGAAGATCTCAGGAAACGTAGGAAAACAGATTAAATTTTTACTAAACTACATCAAGGTAGATAAATGCATCCACATCTCATCCCATAATAGCATTTTGCATTGGTGCTTTCTCTTGTTCTAATATCTTGGTTTAGTAAAACAAGTTGACTTGTGTTATCTTTCGATTAAGGACAATGAGGCAAAACAGTTTTTAAGAATTGACATGACCAGAACTTAGAACACCACTTCTCTGGCCTTTGGTCCCATGCTGTCTGTGCCTTGCCACCTCTCGGGTGGGTATAGTAGGGAGAGGAAGTGCTGCATTTTACCCCATAGACAGTTGATGAATGGGGAATTGGTGCATCCAGTGATTCTGCAGTGTCAAAATGGTCATCTCTGTGCTTTCATGGTAGAACGTCTTGCAGATTAGAAGGTGTATCTCAATAATTCTGACTTTTGTTTATAAATATCACCTCAAGTTGAGTAATTTGAGAATGTCTTTATAATTTTAAAACAGCGTTTACATAAGTTTCATGTATATTAACATTCCTGGAGAGTGCTGTTTATGGGAAGGCATTAGGAGGCCATGGAAGGTAGAATAACATTATAAAGTGTACTTCATTTGAAAAAAAGGATTCTGATTAAAGACATGGTTCTTTGGAGAAAGCAAATTGATTTCATTTTAGTTGCATTCTTAATATTTAGAATATTAAAGATTTTCTGTAAACGTTTAGATAAAAGTTTAAATATTTCGCTTATGTGTATGAACAGTAGCAGTAGTTAATTGTTTTTTTTACCTTTTTATGGACCAGATTAGGATACCATTGTCTTTTCATGTTTTGTTTTTATAGTGAAGAAAAATATGACTAATAGTCTTCAAATTAGAATAGGAACAAAAATGTTATCGCAAAATTAAACTCTCACTTTGTGCTTCTTGGGGACTACATTGCTAAGTACGATAGTATTTATCTGGATTCTTGAGAAGTGAGTTATTCCACATAAATGATACTTTTTCCAGAACCTTTACAGAGATTCACCCATTAACCAACTACCCTAACAACTGTTTTTGGGAATGTGTATTTTTAATGTAGATGTAAGTAGAGAAATGTATATAATTTTCTGTTTTTTTCTCAACATTTTATCATAGGTATTTATAATAATTTTAATAGCTGCATTATGTTCCACTGAGTTTACGCTATACTTTGCTTCATGTTTTTCCTATTTTTGGACATACAAATTTTTTCTAGTTATTACAGGTGGTAGTCTTTTCTGACCTACAGTCAGACATAAAGAGGTAATTTTTTCTTAGTTATAGACTTGGGGACACCTAGTTTCTTTTCCATATTTACTCATGGCTAATAACTGCCAAAAATTTTGGCAAGATGTAGATAGTTACTGGGTTTTAATTACTGATCAAAGGCAAAAATTGTATTGAGCTGTAATACTTTTGTATAATCTGATGAGGAGGTGCTTTGAGCAACCCAATCTGCATTGAGAAAATCAGTTATTTTAGTAAATGAAACCTACTTTGGAAACCCAAGCCTCTTGGTAAATTTGCTTTTATACAGAGTTTATGTATATGGTAACAACTCCCACTAATAAAAATGCTGCTTCTTAGATGAGAAATAGGAGTGGCTGGTTGACTCGGAAGCTGGCTGAAGAGATCTCTGAGTAGGAGAAAGGCTGTCCAAGCATATTTAGATATAAGAGGAGAATGGGAATCCTAAAATATATAGATGATAATAATAATTACAAATATATTAGTCTGCCAAGCTTATACTAATAAGCACTTTACATTTGTCATCTCATTAATCTTTATGACAACCCTCTGAAGAAGGCACAATTATTTTCTTTAGGACAGATAGGAGAGAAAATAGAGGCAGATACTGGGAGTATACTCTCAGCCCCCTCTCAAGCACAGTGCCAAATTAAAAGCTGTTATTCATTGATAGACTATTTAGTCTATCAATTAATTAATTTTTTAATTAATTGAATAAATTTAATTCAACCAATTGAATTTAAAATACTAATAATACTAATACTTATTGAGTGTGCAGTACTAAACACTTTACGTGTGTTAAATTTATTTAATTATCTCAGTAACTCTTAAGATATGCTTTGTTTTTACTCCCATTTTATGGATGAGACTGAGGTACAGAAATGTTAACTTGCCTAAGGTCATAACACCTGATAAGTGGCAGAGCTGGAAACTGAACTCAGAAAGTCTGATACCAAAGCCTTATCTTAAAATATTTCCTCAAATGTGCAAGTTCCTGGGTGGCTTAGTTGGTTAAGCATCTGACTCTTGATTTCGGCTCTGGTCATGATCTCACAGTTCAAGCCTCACTGCTGATAGCACAGAACCTGCTTAGGATTCTCTCTTCCTCTCTCTGTCCCCCCACTCGCAAAGTAATAAAATAAAAAATAATAAATTATTTGTACTTGTTTATCTGTTTTTTTCCCTTTAAAAATATTAAAGTCCATTTAAAATGGCAATCTATATGACTTAATTCTGATTGTAAGTTCCAGCTAAATGGTTGCTTAACACTTATGTGAACGATTGTGCCAAAAATTAACAAAAATGGAGAGCTGGAATCCATAAGATACTAGTGAAAGTAGTGCATTTAGCTGTCTTTATAATTTCAGATTAACTTACTTAACTTATGGTTACTTTAATTCTACTCTGAATAATTGTTTAGGTTTTAAGAATGTTTTAATAACTTTCTGTTTCTCTAAACTATTCATGCTCAGTTATGTCAGGGCTTGTGACTATTAGGAAAAATTGTTATAAATGTCACTTTAAAAATTTATTTATAAATTTATTAATTAAAAAAATTTCTTTTAAATGTTTGTTTTATTTTTATATTTTTTTGAGAGAGAGAGAGAGAGAGAGAGCGCGCACAAGCAGGGGAGAGGCAGAGAGAGAGGGAGACACAGAATCCGAAGCAGGCTCCAGGCTCTGAGCCGTCAGCACAGAGCCCGATGCGGGGCTCGAACACAAGAACCGTGAGATCATGACCTGAGCTCAAGTCAGACACTTAACCGACTGCACCACCCAGGCGCCCCTAATTAAAATTTTTAAAAAATACTTTTGTGTTCTCTATCAGTGACAAAGATTATTTTTTCTGAATATATAAACTGTTCATAAATTATCCTTTTTTTCTCCTATATGATCACAAAACTGAAACCACTTTATATTTAATTGCTATGGATTATAGAAGTTATACAGTGCACTTTGAAGGCTCTATTTATTTTTTTGAATTTTCTCCCCTGATATCTTGAGAAAAGCTAGATCAAAGTGTATATTAAGTAGGGCTTTAAATAAAATCCTTATATTAGAACATTACAAATATATATTTATTGGAGCTGGTATGGTATAAGATCTATAATTTTTCTTTCTTCAGTGCTTTTGATTGTAACAAACATGTAATGTCAGTGTAAATATAAGACATAATCAGTAATATGAAATTTATAGTTAATGTACATATATTTAAAGGAAGATGATTTTTCTGTAGATAACTATTTTGAATGAACATTATAGTTGACATAAGATTCAAACAGTCTTCAGATTTTCACTAGGATAAGTGTTTAAGATTCTTTTTGGAGTCTTAAAAGGCATATTTTGTCACATTAGAAGATAAACAGTGTCTAATATTGAAAAAGTTTAGTTAACTGATGGTATACATATGCCACAAGAAGCAGTACCTATTTTGCTAGTGTGTTCATGTTTTCAAATGACTTATTTTCTTATGTATTCGTGCATTGCCATGGTACTGCATGAAAAACTGAAGCCTGTTAAATTTGATTAGAAGTAAGTGTAATTAATAACTACATGTCTGGTGTGACAGTGGCTTTGAGAGTGTTTCATATGTGGATTGTTGTATAATCTGGGCTCCTACAAAATCTGTAGAGTTTCCATAAGATCTGCTGATCACGACACATAATCATTTCCAACTTGTTTTTAGGAAGGGAGCCATCTGTTGCTTCTTATTTAATTTTGTCTTTCTGTATTTAGTTTTTGAAATAGCTCATTTCTGGTATTGCTGTTCCCTTTAAGGATATTTTTAATTGTTTATTTTTTATATTATAGTCCAAGACCTGCTAAATTTACAGAGCGCCCTCGGCCTGGAGTTCAAATGATCTGTTCTTCTTTTAGTGCTGGTAAGATTTTTTTCTCCCTAATTTTCCACTTAAAGTTGTACATTAGAAAGCTTCTAGTGGAACACATAAAATTTTGGAAAATATATATTGTTGTAATATAAATCGTATTCATATACATGTACCAGGAGAGGGTCATAAATTAATTTAGAAATATTTGAACTTTGCTAGAGGATTTTGTGTATTCACATGACTAAGAATGTTCTTTGAGACCATAATGCTCTACTCTGTAGAACTAAGAGTTTCAGAATTGACTCTATTAAAGAATAGATCTTTGAACAGTTATCTCATTGGAAGAAAGGTATTTTAAAAATATTTTATATTTTCAAGGCATTTGGGAGGTATCCTATAGCTAAGTAAAATAAATTTGATTGTTATTTATAATTATTAATTACTTGCTCCAAACTTTTCTTCTTTGCTCTATAAAAAGTAGTTATATAGCAATGCTAATAACCTCAATTATGTTTTGAGTTTATGCAGTAGCATTTTGAATGGATATGTCTTTAAACAAAATATAATATGAAGATTTGAAATGAATTGATGAGAAAATGAAATGAAATATTAATAGATTTAATACCTATTAAATGTACCTAGTACCACTTCCTTTCATATTTACTTCGAGTTTTACTTATCTTTTCAATTTATAATTGTGAATTGTAGTAGTTCTTCAGATAAGTGATAGCACACTAATGGCATAAATCTATTTTTTCCACATTAATATCCAAACATGTTTGATTTCTAACTTCTAGATTTCCACTTCTATTGCCATGAAGACAGTTTTCCTGTTAGTTTAGTAATAACACATTACAGGCATTATACATGATTTCAGAGTACTCTAAGGAGTTATATAGAGCACCGTTTTCTGCACTGTAAGAATACTGATTCCAAGTGGAGAGGGTAAATTGCATATGTAAATAACTGTAATGCAAAGTAGAATGTATGTGCTACAAAAGACAAAGTCTTAATAAGAGTTCAGAGGATAGCAGGCTCATTTGATTGCAGGGTGGCAAAGACAGCCTGTTAAAGAAATCGGGCCCTAAAAGTTTGATAGATTTTAACAGATAGGAAATGTGGCAAGAGAAGGACTTCAGTGGAGTTAAAGGGCATGTCTTCTAGGGAGGGTGACAAATTTTAACAAAATTATGTAATCACTTAATGAAATGATACATAGTGGAAATCTTGACTTCTGTAAATATTGAAAATGCATCATAGTTAAAGCTATGTTAGTTAAATGTATTTTAAGTTCGTTAAGTTCAGTTTTAGATATAATATCATAGGCTTAGGATAAACATACATAATTTTAGAGTAAAATGTTAATCATCAGTGTATATTGTGGTAATGTTCTTGCATTTTATTGTCAGAGATTTTGAAATGGTGTTTTACTCAAAAATGTTTGTTCTTATTCCTCAGGTGGCATGTTTCTGGCCACAGGAAGCACAGATCATATTATTCGGGTTTATTTTTTTGGATCAGGTCAGCCAGAGAAAATATCAGAATTGGAGTTCCATACTGTAAGTACTGATAAAAAGAATAAGATAGGTACAACTTAAATGAGTTTAACAGTTTATATTCAGGATTATTTTTGTTATCTGTTTATATGTAGGACAAGGTTGACAGTATCCAGTTTTCCAACACTAGTAACAGGTAAAATAACTATTTTTGTTTGTAAATTTAACTCCCAACTTTAAAGTTATCAAATACAGACATTTCTTTTAGTCAGATTTTAATTAGAACTGTATACAAATTAACTACCTAAAATAAGGAACTTGAGCAGTTACACTCGAGTGACTATAGCCTTCACGTGCATGTGACCACATGTCTTATGTTTTATTTCTATTAATGTTAGTTTATTCGGTCACTTTTAATAATAGGGACTTTTATCCACTCTATCTGTTTTCTATACATATCAAAGTGTAGGGAAACTTAGAGTTTAGAAATGTATCATAATGTAATATTTGAGGCAGAACTATTTATTGATGATAAATATGTTTTGTAAATTTTCTCAGGTTCTTATTTCAAAATGAAAGGAAGCTATTTCTAAGTACCTTTTACCTTGAGTAAAAGAAGTCAAGTTCTTTAACATTGAGAGGAAAATCAGTATTTTTCCATTGAAAAATATTCATTTTATTTGTAAGGCAGTAAATAGTGTCCTTGAATCACTTTTGAATGTCCTTTTGAGACCTAGCCATATACATTAGAATATGTGCATATAGTTTGAAAAGCCCATGAAGTTGCAGAAGTTGTTAATTTGTAGAGAATATCTGACAGAGTAATCTCTATTGTATTAGATTGCTGTATAAATAAAGATGACTTCTGTCTTTTAGTATTTTGAAAAACAGCTCTGGAAAAATGCATTTTAGTAAAGTATGTGTGTCTTTTTTTGGGGGGGGTGGGCTTTGTTTAATTCAGGTTTGTGAGTGGGAGCCGTGATGGGACAGCGCGTATTTGGCATTTTAAACGAAGAGAATGGAAGAGCATTTTGTTGGATATGGCTACTCGTCCGGCAGGGTAAGACATCAAATTTGAAATATTACATAAATATAGGTAGATCATTTAAAGTATGCTGATAGGTTGGTTTGACTCTCAGCCTATAGAAATGTGTCATAATCCAGGTTAAAATGATTACTTTTCTGTAATAACTAGAGGTGTTACTGGAGATGGAAAGGGTATGATATTTCTGAAATTATTTATTGCCATATATATACACAAAAATCTGCATTAATGACTTTATTCAGTTTGACTTATTAAGGTGATGATAGTACTATAAGAATACTCCTAGTTTTCTTTAAAAACTGGAACATACTATAGTGTTTATCTGCCACAGAGAGATGATGTAGTGTATCTAATGGTTTTCTTTAGCCAAGAGAAATTATATTACACCTTGTAACTGTTATTTTGTTTTTAATATTTAATAAATAACTCTTATTTGTATATAGTGGTCTCAGGTGGATGGGAGAGGAAAGCAATTAGTGGGGCATGACAGCAGCAGTAGAAGATGGAGAGTGAGCAGCATGGCACAGAATTCTTGGATCCGGATAGAGTTAAAGCATTGATAACCTGCTCAAGGTCATTTATTACTAAGGACTTAGGAGTGCTGAATACTGGGTGTTTGCTGACTCTGCAGTGTGTTTGCCCTCATTCTTTGTTGAATCAGATTATTCTTAATTACTGTTAAGTGATAGTTACCTATGTAATGAATATAAATATGAATTATAAGAAGACACATTTAGGTTTTTGTCATACTAGTATTTTAATAATACTGGTGTAAACAAATACTGCCTCCATCACTTTCAGCCAAAATCTTCAAGGAATAGAAGATAAAATCACAAAAATGAAAGTTACCATGGTAGCATGGGATCGACATGACAATACAGTTATAACTGCAGTTAATAACATGACTCTGAAAGTTTGGAATTCTTACACCGGTCAACTAATTCATGTCCTGATGGTGAGGAAAAAAACTCATTTTTATTTGGTATAATGAAGCTGATTATAGAATGAAATATTATCATTGAGTAAAGAATAAAGTCTTTTATAAAGATAGCCAAAAATTCTTGCTAGATGGATAACACGTCTTTGTGGGAGATTAGGAATAATTTTAAAATGCAGTTAAACAGGTTTGACTCGGAAATCCAGATCCTTGCTGTTCTTTAATATGTAGGGCTGCATTAGTAGTATTCTCTGGTTTCACCAAATGATAGCAAAGCCCTGAACAGTGGTATTAGCTCAGCCTCATTATTATACATTGATAAATTTGAAGATTTTTGCCACTTGAATAATTCTTAGAATTCAGATTCTAGAAATGTTGCCATATTGATGTTTGATTGAATTTTCATTTTTAAATTTATAATTCTTTGCAACTTCAAAAATATTTCAGGGTCACGAAGATGAGGTATTTGTCCTTGAGCCACACCCATTCGATCCAAGAGTTCTCTTTTCTGCTGGTCACGATGGAAACGTGATAGTGTGGGATCTGGCAAGAGGAGTCAAAATTCGATCTTACTTCAATATGGTAATTATCAGTCTCTTCATTTTATAGCTGTTAAAGATTTGGGGACTTCATGCAGGTACTCTGCATATCACAAAGGAAATCCATTTAGGAGTTTATTTAGACATTTTACCTTTAAATTTCAAAAAAGAATTCTGTATTGTACACTTATATTTAGATATTAAATTTAAAAAGAAAATTGTGCATATTAACAGTACATGTATACTGGTGATAAATAATTTGGTTTCTAAAATAGATTTAACAGTAGTACTTTGAGAAACTCACAAATACAAAGATACAAAAAAATATAGATAAGGAAAAAGTTTGGAAAACCATGTGAAGAAATTATATTGTGTAATTGTACTTCAGTAGTCCTCTTGTGCAACAGACTTTTATTCCAATACACCCATTTTATTTGTTTTATGAAGTTTTATTTAGGTAATCTCTACACCGCACATGGGGCTCAGACTGATAATGACCCTGATATCAAGAGTCTCATGCTCTTCCGACTGTGCCAGCCAGGTACTTCCCCAATACACCCATTTTAAAATTAAAGCCAAATTAAAGGCTTTCTTGCCTTTTATCATTGAATTGTAGTATGGTAGATATTTATTGTGTTTAAGCCCCTTTTCCCTCCAAATTTTGTTCCTTATATAAATTTTTAGTATATTTTGCTGAGTTTTGATATTAAACCAAATGGTGTAATATCACATATAGCTTACTGTGAAGTGTTTTTCCACTTCTCTCTAACCACTGTATGAAGTATGAAGTTTTCCTCAAATACTGCTATTTATCAGTCACTTTTTAAAAAATCTACTTCTTATATATCAGGGATGATACCTTTCAACAAAAGAAAAAAACATTTATTTCTATTATTTCATCATCATTAGATTTTTTTAAGTCAATTATGGAAGCCACTTGTAATGTGTCATGAAAAAATACAATTAATAGTGTGTGTAGTCAGTTATTTTGCAAAACTAAAAAACAAAAAAAAACCTGTCATTTGTGAAATGCCACGGCTTGTAAAAAAATTTCATGAAGGTGATACTGTACTTCATTGAAAATCATAGTAAAGTTCTACGTAGTAAGAAGTAATTAGTAAAATCAGAGGAAAGAATAAGAAGATAAATGTTAGTGGAGAAATTCAGTTAGCTGTGTTTATGGATATGCCTTAGTGTACATACGGTAAGAACTTAAGATTTGTCAAGTTCTTATTTTTCTAAAAAGACTGCTAATTATTTGGAGTACAATTTTTAGTGACAGATGGGATTTCCTTAGTGATATGTATATAGAGAGATTTTTTAAAAGCAAGTCCTTAAATATGCTGGTAAAAGAATTCTTTCTTTTCTATCCGTGTGTTTCTGGTTTGCTTCATTTTGAGGCATCTCTGTTTAAATAAAAATATTAGTTTCTCAATTTGTCTTTATAGCTTCAAAAGAAAACAGTTTGTGGCCAATACATATATTTTAGTGACTTTTTTTTTTGGTAATTTCATATTTTCAAAAGCCATTGGTGGGTCAGTAGAGTATTTGGAGGGAAGTTTTATCTCATACTTAAATACTGCTTTCACCTTTAAGCTACAAAGGTGAATTTTTCCTATTCAGGTAAGTTGATCACACTAATATTCCACCTTATCGTATAAAAATTGGAATACATTGAGACTGACGTGATTTGCTCTTAGACCATTACAAATTAGTGATATAGCCGGGAATTGAAGTCAAACATTATATTGCATAGTCTTTGAAATTAAGGGATTTAGTTAATATTACTGCCTAAAAAATTGCTTTAATAACAGTTTTAGATAAGGATATTTTTCCTCTTCTAAGAATAGGAGATAGAAAAGCCTCTAAAGGACAGAAGAAACAACTTTATGTAATAAATAGATTGGATGGTATCCATAGAATATTCAAACTGAGAAAGACAAAACATAGACTAAAAAGGATTAAAAATATATCCTGCACTTAGAAAACTAGAAAATGAACTACACTTTATCTAATTAAAATAAGGATACTCCTTTTAATTTTTTGCATGATTTTTAATAACTCCCAAAATACTCTATATATTACCTCATTTGGTTTTCATGAAAATTTTGTAGTACAAGGTCAAGGGTATATTTTATTATTACTGGTTTTATGAATGGAGAAACTGTATAGAGATGAATTGCTTTGCCCAGGTTTATCTAGGTCACACAGCTGTTACAGGGGAACTTGGGGTTTCAAACCCATATTTTTTTGTCCATTTTTCCTATGTTCTTAATGCTAACTCTAGTTAATGGTTGGCCATTGCACAGCTAACTTCTAACTACCTAGTTAGTGATATGTCACCAGGAGAAAATGTTTTTATAATGGTATTAACTCTGAGTAGATCTTTTGATATCTTATAATTTAGCTTGATTTTTTTCTGTCTCTTCATTTATAAGTTCTGTAAGTGCCCTACTTTTTGCTCCTTGCTGTTTTGTTCATTTCAGTGTTTATTTTCTCTATGGACAGATGGAAGATAAAGCATCCAGCATTGCTATTAAGAAAATAAAAACAATTTGAGGGGGGAGTAGAAGCTTGTGTTCACTGTCCACTATCATGAATGTAGCATTTTGGTTGTAGTAGTCATAACTATTTAGCTCTGTGTAGCAAGTCAGTCATTTTTTCATTTTTTCAGTTATTAAAATACCATAAAAGCTGAAGAAGTACGAATTCAAACCCTAATATTAAATTTTACTAGTAATCATACGTTCAACTTAGTAATTTTTTAGTACTCTGTAGAGGAAGTAGTTACATAGTGCCTTGGAAGATTTAAGGATGAATAATTATAGTGGAATACTCCCTGTTTAGACTAGAAATGATAAAAGTTTACAAGAAGTATTATTAGGACTAAGTAATATTAAACATGTGAATTTAAAATCAAAGCTTTATAACATGAAGAAAAAATTTACTGTTAAGCAAATATACAACCAGAAAATAAGGCATGTAAACTGCCCTTAAAAGAACAAAAAATGTATATATAAATTCTTTAAGATACAGGTTTTTATCAATTATATGTTGTGAATACTGCTTTAATACTTGTTTTTCTTTTTTATAATAATCGGATTTTCTACTTGAAATTCACAATACCTTTGTAAGAAGTTTTGAAATCATGTAACAAATAATTATTTTGTGTTAATCATCATTTTACTGTCCCTTTCTTACCTATTACAAAAATTAAACTTCTTTTTTGAAATTTTAGAAATAGTCAAAAATTCTGTATCACAAAAATGCCTTTCACAAGTGAAAAGTTGAGTTTTGTATATGCCTATGTTCAGCATGGAGTAATTATATTTTAATAAAAAATTATACATTTAATAAATTTAAAATATGAAGCATTGATGTGTTAATATTGCACCGATACTCATCATTCTGATAAATATTCAAATTACTTTTTTTCCCCTTGTATCAAGCCTTGACTTATACTTTTAAAAATCTGATGCTATATTCTAGGACCACCTAAATTTTGTAAACAAGGTTTGAGATTAAGAATTGAGGTAAAGATTTAACTCCTTGTTTGCCTATAAAATCCCCTAATTTATTTCATTTCAAAAATCTAATAAAAAGGTTCTAAACTTGCTAGTGGTATTGTCTAGAAACAGTGATTGAGTTACTTGCTTAATTTTACTGCTAGCTTTCCTCTTAATGGAAGATCTGAATGGAAAAGCAATTGAGGGGTGGGTTTTGGGTTTGCTTTTGTTACATAACAAGAAGTATATGACAAGTGGGAAGATACAACAGGGTATGAAGTGGAATAGACAATACATGTTCCTTGCACCCCCCACCACCATTGTCTCATCTTTAACTAAAAATAATATAATCTTAAAATAAACTTTTAATAGCATTTGTTGAAGAAGTATTTAAGGTAGAAATCTGGAATCTTTCTTTCTTTTTATTATTATTATTATTATTATTTATTATTTGAGAGCACGCAGGTCGGGGAGAAGGACAGAGAGAGAGAAAGAGGGAGAGAGAATCTTAAGCAGGCTCCACACTTAGCGCAGAGCCTGACCCAGGCAGGCCTCAATCCCACGACCCTGGAATCATGACCTGAGCCAAAATCAAGAGTCGGATGCTCAACTGACTGAGCCACCCAGGCACCCCTCTTTTTTTTTTTTTTTAAATGAACCAGAGAATGAAAGTAAAAAGAATATTGCAGAGAAGATTATGATAAGACAACTTTATTCTCTTTAAAAATATACATAAATTTTAGCCCTTAAGCTTTATCTACATTCCTCTAAAAACTGTCAATTATTCATGTTATAGTTGAACAGCCCTTATATACTTATATAATGTGTGTGTGTGTGTGTGTGTATATATATATGTGTGTGTGTGTATATATGTATATATTTTTTCAGGATAAAAGTGTATTTGGGTATTTTGTTGAAGGCAGATAGTATATATTAAGAATATTACAAACTATTCAGGCATTGTTTAGCAAGCCTAGTATAGCTTTGTTTTGATGAGAGTTGTTCTAAACTCTACTCTGAAATTTCCATTAAATGTTAAAAGGCAGATAAATTATTCCCAGAAATAACTTGAAAATGTATATGCAAACTCTCTGAACTGAATTTAAAGGATTTTTTAATATTCCCATTTCCTGAAAGAGGTAGGCAAATTTGAGAGTTTAATATAACCATAGATGGTCCTAAATACAAAGTTGTTTTATAGCCCTTTTCCCCTTAAATTAACACAGTATAACTATGTTTTAACTACATAGTTTAAATGAATAATAAATTAATTTGAAAAGAGACTTTCAAATTTTTTAGTTTGATTTGATTGTTAGATAGTAAATAAAAGATATTTGAAGTGGGATTGTAGACCCCACATCCGTAGCTTTCCTCATGTTTCTGGTGCTTTTATCTTTCCTGTTCCCTTCCTTTTCTCTGTATTATTCCAGCCGTGTCTATGACTCTTTCTCTTTTCATATCTTTCTGTTTCTATCATGTTACTCAAAGCTGTAGTTTGTTGCTTCTTGTCTGGTTTTGATTTTAATTGAAGAGTACAATGTCTCTTTCTAGAAAGCAATTTACTGAATTTGAGTTTTGCTTTACTTTCGTTGTTTCATGAGTAAATTCCAAATAACAATTTTTATTTATTTTATTAAAATTTTCCTTATTTTTATAATTAACCTTTCTTTTACTTGAGATTTTTAAAAAATGTTCCAGTGTCCACTAATCCAGAACAATATATTTCTCCTTGCAACGTTCCAAACAAGCAGAGGCTGCCAATCCACCACTCAGAATTTTTGCACATGCATACTTCTGACAATATGTTCTCAGTGTGACCTCTAATTTAGTTTTAGACTGTTGTAGCTGCATAGATCTAGGAAAGGGAGGAAGAGAAGCTCAAAAATAGGTAATCTCATATTGTGTTCTCTTGTGAATCAAGATTTCAAGATAAATCCTTCTTTTTCTCCTTCTCTCTTCTCCTTCCTTTTTTGCTTTCATCCTTCCATCTCTTTCATTACACCTATCTATCATCATCTAACAAGATGCCATATATCTGCACTCTATGTTAAAAAGGATTCTTTGATGCTTCCAGTCCTTGTTTCAGCTTCCCTGGGTAAGGAATTACCTTCAATCATCTGAGTATAAACTTTATTGTCACTTTTTTTCAGGTTTCTCCAGGTCTCTAGATTCTGTCTCTTTCTCATCTTTAGTGTCAAAAACATATCTTAAAATTTGTTGCCATGAATGTGAGTTTGTCTCTCTAGCTTGTCATACTGTATTATATTTAGTGAATTACTTTTAGGTAATTCTTTGACGTCTATGAGTTACTGTCACAAGGGTTTTAGAGATTTGATAGTCATACAAGGAAGTATCTAAAGTTATATAGCATGTAAACATACACATGAAAGACACTTTGATTAGCAAACATTTGAGTATTTTGTGCATAGCACAGAATATGGGGACCACAAAGAAGAGTAAGACATTCTCCTTGTTTTTAGCCAGCAATGGTAGCATGGCGTGTGAGAAAAGAGAATTGCTGTATCTAAAGATGTGTAAGGATCACGGGTGGATAGTCAGAAACAGTTTTTTTTTGAGAAGTAAGAATTGGAATTAGGTCTTGAAAAATAAAAGTTGAGTCATTAAGAAAGATACTTAATTTTATAAATAAAAGGAATATTACAAATAACCAACTAAGATATGTTAAGATGTGTGTAATTTACAATGTTTGTCTGGAATAGCTTTTGAAAAGTGGATGCTAAACTGAAAAGTGTAAGTTGAAGTAGATTGTTGATGGCCTCATATTACCTTGTAAGTATAAAAAGAATAGTTAACGTGGGATTTTGATAAATTATACTTAAGAAACAAGGGAAAAGGTTTGATTGCCAGTAGTAGTATTTCAGGTGTGAAGTTGAATAGGTTGGGGAATAACTACTTTTATCAGTGAAATCATAATGAAAATTTATAGGGGTTAGGAAGTAGAAAATTTGTGAAAGAAAAATACATGTGTATAGGACTTGGGATTTTGTGACTGGTAGAAGGATTAGGGCTGGAGAGTGACAAAATTTAATAAATATGTTGGGAGTATTTGTCCTAGGTTGCACTGAAAAAATGCTATTAATGGAAATATGAATGATGTGAAGAAAAACTGATTTTTTTAAGCTCATCTTTATACGTTTATTGTGATGTAGTGTTGGAGACCTATGTGGAAATGGCTGGCAAACAACTGGATATAGAATACTTAGATGGGCTAGGAGTGGAAAGAGATGTTGAAGTCTTCTATGTAGAATGCTGTTTACCTCATGGAGATAGAGCAGTGTAGAGGGCCTAAAGCTAAACTTTTCAAAAATAGTCATATTTAGCAAATGGAGAAGAGATCACAATCCCTAAAGAGTGTGTTAGAAAGATACCATGCTAATATTATGTCAGAGGCCTAAGGAGGAAAACCGATTACGAGGAAGACTAATTAATAATATTACAGCCCTCTGTGAAATCAGAATATGAGTAAACAGAATGCTGTTAAATTTGAAGATTATTTATTTTGATAAGAAATGTTCTTTTGATGAAAATTAGAGCTCATTCTTCAAAATCACTTTTCTGTATCTACTGGTTCTATCAAGCCAGTTACAGCAGTTTCCTTTTTTATATAAATTTATTTATCTTGGCACTACCTAAACAGTTATCTTTAATTCACATTTAATAATGTTTATAGATTAAGGAATTTTCAATATTAAAGGAAACATTCATTTGCTAATGGTCTTTAAAGTAATCTGATGACACCCAGACTATCAGTGTGGGTAACTTCCCTGAAGATCTGTTTTCTGTCTGCACTGTAACTATCATAATGATTAAACTGTCCAAACCATATTTTAATCATATGTATGAGTGTCTGTCTTCAGTATTTAGTGTACTTTCTTAAGTTTATTTTTTCCCCCATAGAAAAACTTAAAAGTTCTTTATACATAAGGACTTTCTAAGGATAATTTTTAGCCTAAGTTCCGTTTCCCAGCTATTTTATTCCTGGGATGAGTCTATATCACAGAATCTTTAGGGTGTTTAAAGATTCATAATTTTAAATTGTGGAGTATTTCTAGGTAAGATGCTCCCTTCTAAACAATGGTATAGTTTTAAAAATGAATGAGACAAAAAAACACTGGCTCAGGTCATAAACCTGGAATAATTCCTAAACAGGACAACTCTTCTTCAGATAGCCCATATTTTTAACCTTCTTGAATTATGTTGAGTTTCTCTGTGACTGCATACTTCTCATATTCACCTTTATGTATGTTCCTCATGATTGATGTAATTTAGACTCTGTAATTTTAGTGTGTATGTATTGTAGTAATTTTACTATAGCTCATTTCCAGATTTGTGTAATTCTTCCAAAAAGGCATCCTGAATATCAGATGTTAGAGTTTTAGAACTGGGTAGGACTCTGGTGATCATTTAAATTATCTCTATCATTTCAGAGAGATTATGTGCCTTGCCAATAACCAGAGAAGTCTCTTAGGTCTTAGGCCTCATTTCTCTGTCTCCTTTAATTATTCATCTTTCTACTGGTATTTGTGGATAGTATTCTGCCTTGAAAAAGATACTGGTATTCTTCATTAAATATGACAGTTCTGTCATCATCAAAGTTCTTTGATCGTAAGTTTTTGTATTATTTCAAATTCAGTGTAAACCTCTAAATAGTATTACTCATTTCTTGGAAATATTTGTAGAATTCCTTGGTCAATATGAGAATTTCCCTACAAAGGAATTATTTTAACTCATCTAATCTTTTTATCTTTTGCTTTAAACATAAAACAGAATAATTTCTGTATCATAATTGCATAATAAATATTTTAACTCCTGTTCTTTTGAAATTTTTGCACTTACTGGTAAATACATCTCCTGGATTTTCTCAGCTCTCCTTATTGTGATTTAACGTGTATGAGTTTTATTATGTGGTCTGTATTTACATATGTTCCAAATGTTTTTAAGCATGCTTGATTTTATTAGGAGTAGTTCATCCAAAATTCACTTTGAAAATTATTTTTATTATTCCTTTCTGTTTTTAAATTTTCGACAACATGCATTGAATACTAGTGTAAGTTATATACAATATTAAATTTTATGTTGTTTATTCTCAGCCAGTACATTTAGTTTTATGATAGGCCCAAATAACTTCAATATGGATAGAGAAGATATTTTCATCCTTTTGGTTTTTGAATATAAGCTTCATTGTTTTCTAGTTACATGTGAATATTCAGATAGTGCCTTCATTATTAATTTTTTTCCTTTGGGAATTCTTAGAAATACTTTAAGCCTAAGAAGGTGAAACCATTTTTCAGGGAGAAATACTTAACTTTCATTTTTGGTTGGCTTACTTAATCATAGCATAAAAAACAGTTACAGTGTATTTAGCTATATAGGAAAAGTAAAATATTTTTCTACATTGTATCAGCTGGAAAGCCTAGTCTGCATTTTATAGTTAGGTGATGTTTATTATCTGAGGAGCAGTTAACTAAAGATAGATTTGACATTTTAATTAACAAGGTTATGAACACCTTTTCTAATTGATTCATGAGTAGATTCTTTTAGTATCTTCTTTAATGTATAATGGTTAAGCCAAATAATGTGCTTTTATTTTTTTCTGTTGTTCTGGAAATACACTTTTATTTTGTCCATATAAAAGTCACATGTAAGTTATACAGATGCCTTATACCAAGAAAATTGGTATTGTCCTGACATATTCAAACGCCATGTGTTATATAGGAAAGACAGTGATCCTCAGTTGGACTGATATTTTTTTTCTTTGCTTTTTTAGAATTTTAGAAGTTCCACATTTCCCAAGTATTCTTTTAGAGATCTACTAACTGCAAATACGGCAACATTGGTAGATTAAATGGAAATAGGGTTGATTAGTCGTCATATAGCCCACTCCACAAAGAGAGAGAGAAAGGAAGGAAGGAAGGATGGAAAGAAAGGAAGGAAGGAAGAAAAGAGTGTAGAGCAAGGTTGCCTGCCTAAACATCATGTGAAGGGTGCCATGGTTATGAGCATCTATTAAATATCCTTTGTCATTGCTGATCAGACTTCTTTCAGATCTCTTCTTCTGTTCTACTGTGTACTTAGAATTATAAACTTAGACTTATAATAATAATAATATTTTTTTGGAGCATTTATTATAATAGAGTAGATTCATAAAGTAGTTGCTTTTTCGTTTTCTCTTTCATTTTTTTGTTAAATTTGGAATGAACTGAGATAAAACCTCTAACATATTGCCAAGGCAGTTTGAATTAAGTCTTGAATTTTTGATACGGAATTCTATCTAGAGGTAAACTTTTTCAAGTGGTTACTTATTTATAAACAGTTTGTGTAACTTTTTATTTGCCCAGAAAACATTGAAAAAGACTTGCATTCTGATATTTCTTTTTTTGTAGTCTTTCATTTTTGGTACATACTAGGATACGTATCTACTGATGCCTGTATGTTACTTTGGAGAAATCATTCTGTTCTCTCTTTTTGAATAGTTTTAAGCTAGACTTGGAATCAGTTCCTTTTCTCTACTGTCTTATCCTCCAACTTTCTTCACAACCATTTTCTTGCTTGTATGGTAAATCTTTAAGTGTATTAGTCATTAGGTAAGTTTACCAATTTTCTTTGTTTCATATGATTAATTTTAAGAAGATTATTCTTATTTCTTTCCCATTATTATCACTATCCAAAACACATTAATAAACACCAGTGCTCTCTTTCCTTCTTTTCAAAAAGCTGAAGAAAAAACTAGTTTTCTTTTTGAATCAGTCCATTTGTGATATTAACTTGTTAGGCAGAGCCCTTTCTTTTAGAGTGATAGTTTGTCTTTTGACCACAATGCAAACTTTCCTTGAGAAATTAACTATTCTTCTGAATTTTAGTTTCACTTCCATTTTTGGTGAACTATACATCCATCCCTATGCCATATTTTTAACACTAAAGAAAGAAAAATACCACTTCTCTCTTTTCTAAGCATTTCCTGGAATATTGGGATAGTACTAGTACAATTCAGTTGTTCTAGATCAGTGGATACCGGAACAGAGAGGAGGTATTTCTTACCTGATAATGTGTGTGTGTTCCGATTCTGCTAATCCAGAAATCCAATCGCATTTGTTAAAAATCATCCTTAGTTGTTATTTGTTAGGGAGTTGACTCCCTATTTTAGTTGTTTTCTGAAATTCAGTCCCTAGATGTGCTTTAGATAGGGTAGAACTTTTACCTCTTTCAGAACACTGCTAAAGAAGTTTTCAACTGGAACATAGTCTGAAGAAGCACTGAGAGCAAAAAAAATTCAGAGTGGTGATTGGCCACCTCTGTTTGATTGACAGGTTGCAGGGAGAAACCCATTCGTTCTGGATTAATGGAACTGGAAAACAGAAAACAGTTATCAGGTAAAAAAAACCTTTTCTTTAACCTTTGAAATTCACCATTTAAAAGATGAATCAGACCATCAAGGGAATTTATTACCAAAAAAGAAAAAAATTTAGTGTCTTGTGAGCAATAATCTCTGGCTACTACTTCAACAGTTAACAGAAATTCGCTACAGTTACTACACATTGTCAGCCTTTGCTGAAAGGGCTTGATTAAATGCAGATAAGATGGATGTAAGGTGCAATTACATTTTAAATGTGGCTTAAAGACATGAAGCAGAATTCTATGGGTGGGGGAGATTGATGTTTTATTTCCTGAATTGTGTTTGATCTGTGTGTGCATAAAGAGAACACTTTGTTTTTCAAGGCTATTAATCTGGCACTTTTCATGAATATTCACAGATTTTGTTACTGTACTGTGTTATACTTAATCTTCACTTCATTGGGATATATACTTTTATATTATCTTTTATCATAAGATTTTAGTAACAGTAATGACCAGTTCTTTATATTTTAATGGCAGCTTTCTGATTGTTGGTTAAATATATTTCAGATTGAAGGCCAAGGACATGGTGCAGTATTTGACTGCAAATGCTCTCCTGATGGTCAGCATTTTGCATGCACAGACTCTCATGGACATCTTCTAATTTTTGGTTTTGGCTCCAGTAGCAAATATGACAAGGTAGAGTATGATGACTCTATGTCTTCTTCTTTTTTCTTTGTTGTTTTGTTTTAAATCCATGGATGCTTCAGGGTTGTATTTCTTCTTTAAGGGTGGGTAAGCATCATTTATGCTTTCAGCCCAAAGCTTGAAGAATCATATTTTAAGTATTCTAGATACTTAAGTTTAAATGAACATAAGAGTTGTTAAATTCTCTTCTCTGTAATAGACGTTAGATAATAAAATTTTATTCAGTCATCTTTATATTTCAGAAAGAATAACTTTTTACTTAGGCTGCTAGAGCAATCTAGCTTGTAATTCTAAAGCTGGGCATGGGAGAGGTTGTCCATGGAGAGACTTTGAAATTATGTAAAATGTTTTATTTATATGGATAAAAATGCATTTACCTGCAGTAAAAATCTGTGACTTTCATAGGATTCCCAAAAATGTATGGCCTACTCATGTAGCTAATATTTTCAAATATTAAAGAGTCTATCTAAGATCAGTGATAAAAACACTTAAAAATTGAATAGTTCATAGTTTAAGAAATACCAAATAAACCAAAAAAATGTTGAAGTTACAGATGTGTCATACGTGAGTTTATGTTAAAAATTTTGTGTTAATTTCAATAAAACTTTAGTGAAAATGCTTATAAACTCTTGGAAAATCAGGTCATATTGATTTTTAGGTTAATATAAGTCACATGTACAGTATACTTAAGAATTTTCTTAAATTGTATAAGTGATTGCATTAGAGTTTAATTCAAAGAATATATTCATTGATTTCCCCTTGCAAAATGTTAATAAAACAATTACTGTTTAATAATTTAAAAAATAAGAATGTATGGTAGCTCTAGGAAAGTAATAGTACCCCTGAATGATTTATACCTAGATTTTACTTTACCATTTAATTTGAAATTACACAACTTTAATTATGTATACAGTCTTTTCTTTGTTCCAGAGAAAATTCAGAGCAGCTGCTTTTCTGATCATAAAATTTAATGTAAAAATATAGTAAAGATTTCTTTACCATTACCTCAAGAATATTCTTTTATGTTGTTGCTTAATACCATGATTTACATTAAAAATGTTGCCTTCCATCAGAAATTTATAAATGATAAATTTTTATTTTCGGATCTTTTATGGGCCTTTCTTTTTACAGATAGCAGATCAGATGTTCTTTCATAGTGATTATCGGCCCCTTATTCGTGATGCCAACAACTTTGTATTAGATGAACAGACTCAGCAAGCACCTCATCTCATGCCTCCCCCTTTTTTGGTTGATGTTGATGGTAACCCTCATCCATCAAGATACCAGAGATTAGTTCCTGGTCGCGAAAATTGTAGGGAGGAGCAACTCATCCCTCAAATGGGAGTAACTTCCTCAGGTAAATGCTCTTTTTCATAGACGGCCAAATTTTTCATTTCTATTGATGTGTTATAAAACTGCTAATTGGGTAAAATGTTGTTACTGTTTCAAACAAATGAGAAGTAAAGTGGTTTTTAAAAATTTCTGTAAAGTTCTTTAAATAATGCTTAAGTATGTACTACAAGATAATTAAGGAACATTGGAGAGCAATAATCGTCATTTATTTTTTCATTCAGCAGCGTATTCAGTAGTGAATTAAACAGACACAATCCTTGTTCTCATGGAATAAAATTAATAAACAGTTATAAACAGTTAAAATTTGTGATAAATGTTATTGAAGGAAATAATAGTATGAGGTGAAAGAGAGATTAAGACTAGATAGCCCGTTCATATTGAAGACTGTTTTAAGAAGTGATTTAAAAATTTTAAGATAGGGACGAAAGTGATGAGAGCTTATTAGTGAAGTAATGGAGAGTGAAAGTCAAATTAGTTGAAGAATTGAAAGGTAGTTGAAGTGGAAACAAGGTCTACAGACCTCCTTTCCTTTTGACAAAAAATGTAGGACTAATTAATTAAGTGAAAGTAATGGAGAGACCCTAATAAAGAAGATTAAACCAGTTTTGTAATACATGCATCTGTTATATTTTAGATTAGAAAAATGTTTATGAAAATATTTTAAGTTCCAATTGCTAGCATAATGGACAGAACTTCTAAGTAGATGTAAAGGACACATTTGGTATATAATATATAATGAGTAACTTTGAAATAATGAATTTGGATTCTGTTAAAGCTGCATCATTAAACCAGTCTCACTGTATTACAGACAGCGCACCTCTTCTTTTCCTTTAAGAATTGGGCATGAAATTGCAATGAAGGTGAACATATTGGATAGGAAGGGCTACTCTTGAAAGTAGACATGCCCACTCAGGATTGAGGGTGAGGAGAAGCATTAGAAGAATAGTCCCTCCTGCTACTTGCAGAGAGTAGTAAAATCCAGCAGACCTGAATGTCTGGAATATGTGAAACTAAAATGTCTCATACATGGACATACCCTGAACTCAAAGAATCTAAGAACAGGTAGTATTCGAGGAACCTAGGCAAGTATTCAGATTAGAGAAGTCTCAATTATTAGAGAAGTCTTGATCATGGAACTGAAATTAAGATAAATGTCTTCAGTCTCTTGGAGGGGAACTGACAAGAATCAGATCTTGCCCAGGTCTCAAAATAGGTACCTAGGCTGGGATTTCAGGAACAGAGAAATATTAAAATAGTGCTACTTGATTATCATGGTTATTACTTTTTTCTTCCATTTAACAGTTTGTATAGGACTTCCATAAATAATATCTCATTTAATACACACACACACACACATATATTTATGGCATCCTTATTCTAAAAGTTGAGAAAATGAAAATTTAATAACATATGTCTTGTTCAACTTAAAGTATTTGGAACCACTGGGACTCAAATCCAGCTCTGACTCTTAGTTCATTCTTTATTTCATACTAAGCTGCCCTTACAGTAGTAAAAGAGTGTACCTAATCTTGACAGTAAATTAGATGCCAGTTATTAGTACAGGACCACAAGAGAACCCATAGCAATAATTATGGCTTCTACATGAGTCATAGAATTTAAGTGTTCTAAGTCACAGAATTCAAGATAAACTTCATTTTTTCCCATTATTTTAGACTTAACCTAGTACAGTATAGGACAGAAGGAAAATGTCTTTAGCATCATTTGTTACTATATTTTTATTTGTAAATCTAGATCTGCAATAAAATTTATTCTGGGAAATCTCTTAGAATTAAGTAAAAATAGATGGCTGTTACAGTAAGTTGGCTTCAATACAGTTTTTATATGCATATTTGTTACATTTACATTTGAACAGTACACTTTAAATATGCTTCTTCAGTTGTAACTTGAGCTATCAGATTAGTCATTGATGTTCAGAGAGGAGATATTTTCCCAGCAGGGTAAGAGGAAAGGAACATCCACAGGCATTTTAACTTCTACCTCTGCTTTTACCACTCAAGCTCTGTGACCTTGGACAAGTTCATTTTATCCCATTGAATTTTAGTTTTCTCTCATAAAATGAAATAACGTTATGTGCTTATTAATACATGTGATTTTCCTTTCCTTATATCTTCCTTACTACTAATTCTTCATTTCAGAATGTCCTTTGTATCTTCTCTTCCCAGCCCACTCTAGGAATCTGATTTCATCACATCATCTCTTATATACCCACACACCCGATACTAATTGCTCCCTTTTCTCATGGCAATGCTTTTTATATATATCAACACACATTTTTTATCTATTCAGCAGGATTGAACATTGTATATGCCTAGCATTGTGCTAGATTTAGAGTTAGAATATTAAGGTAAATAAGGCAGTTCATGCTTTTGAAGAACTAACTAGTGGGCTTCCTTTTTATATTGGGCTTGAAGAAATGAAAGAGGATAGCAGCTAATTCTTTCAGGGGTAACCTAAGAAGATTTCACAGAGGAAATATCATAGAGTTGCCATTTTAGTTGGTGTTTGAAGGATAAGTTAGTGTTTATGAGGTTTATACATGAATTGGGAGTATTGTAGTTAAAATCTCCAAAGCATAAAGGTGTTTATCCTTCTAGAAGAGCATAAGAGTCAAGTAGTCCCATGTGATGGATACAGGTGAAAGTTGATGCTGGAAAATTATGGTGGGTTAAAACACAGCAAGTTCTTGCCTACCTCAGAGGCTTTATTCCAACTCTTGCTTTCTGTCTGGAGTGTTCATTTTCTTGCTCTTCACCTGGATGACTAATTCTTTTCTTTCAGGTCTTAGCTTAAATGCTGCCTTCTCAAAGAGGGCTTCTTTGGCTTTTCTGACTCACTATAAGTAGAGTGAGTCATTATCATCTTTAACATTTTCCGCAGTCTGCATTTATATATGGATTTATCGTTCCAATTTTCCCATTAGGATGTTAGCTGCCTAAAGTCAAGAACCTTGAATCCTACTCACCACTGCATCCTCACTTCTTTGGTATAGTTCCAAACACATAATAGACACTCAGGAATTTGGTGAATATATGAAACAGTAAAATTTTTTTGAGAAAGTTCGGTAATCAGATTTGCCTTTTTTTTTTTTAATTTTTTTAATGTTTTATTTATTATTGAGACAGAGAGAAACCGAGCATGAGCAGGGGAGGGGCAGAGAGAGAGGGAGACACAGAATCTGAAGCAGGCTCCAGGCTCTGAGCTGTCAGCACAGAGCCCGACATGGGGCTCGAACTCACGAACCATGAGATCATGACCTGAGCCGAAGTCGGACGCTTAACCGACTGAGCCACCCAGGTGCCCCGAGATTTGCCTTTTTTAAAAGAAACTGGTTTAAGATGAAATCCTATTGCCACGTACCAGATATGTGCCTTTGAGATATTATTTTGATTTTCTCATGTGTAAGTGGAGTTAATAATATGTATCTTATTGAATTATGGTGAGGATTATATGAGTGTCTGAATCATAGTAAACAGTTATCCATGTCATTGTTATTTGTAGTGAATTAGGTTTGTGTTGGCATGTTCCTGGTTGTATGTGTGTGTGTGTGTATTTTACTGCCATTATTTCAGGTTAATCATTTTAGGTCTTTTACTCAAGCAAAATTTATGTTTAATTCAGGATTCAAAGTGAGCTCAATTAGTAAAATGGTTTGACTAGTGGACTAAAGTGTCTTAGCATTTTGTGTCGTATTAAATAGGACTGAATCAAGTTTTAAGTCAGCAAGCAAACCAGGAGATCAGCCCACTGGACAGCATGATTCAAAGACTACAACAGGAGCAGGACCTGAGACGTTCTAGTGAAGCAGGTATCAGTAATACCAGCCGTTTAAGTAGAGGTAAGCAGCGATTGCTTTAAGTAAAATATTTTAAAATTGTAATAGTTTAAACAATAAAGAGGCAATTAAACAAATTTATGGCACATCCATAAAATGAAATATTAGGCTGCCAGAATTCGATCATGTTTTTAGAAACATATAATAGCTAAGAAAATGTTCATAATATAAAGTTTCAGACGGTAGATAATGAGTCTTTAGATATATTCTTCCAAATTTCCTGTAGTAAACATGTAGAACCTAGAAAAACTTTAAAAATAAATTTATTCAATAATGTATGAAATATACTCCACATTCCCAAATGTCTCATCACCCTATTGTAACATTATTTTAAGAGAAAAGTTAAAGCAAATTTATGAACCGTAAGTATTCTTGGGTTTAACTGATTTTGCTTCTCTTATATAGTTTTCCCAGAGTACAAAGCATATTTTAAAAATTAATGATTTTACATGTTTACAGTCAGTAGTTAGGATTCATTAGCTTATCTCATTAACTGAATAATTATGTTTTGTTTTCACTAAACTTTTGCCTGTGGTTTGGTTCCTGATTTGGTAATTTGTTTTGCCTTAATATGAAGTTTCGTTTGGGAGATAGTATAGATTTTGTTTTCCTTTATAAGCTTATGTTTCTAAATAGAACTTACTATATTAATTTTTTCACTTAGGCTCTGTAAGTTCTACTTCAGAGGTTCATTCACCACCAAATGTAGGACTAAGACGTAGCGGACAAATTGAAGGTGTACGGCAGATGCACAGCAATGCACCAAGAAGTGAAATAGCCACAGAGCGGGATCTGGTAGCTTGGAGTCGAAGAGTTGTGGTACCTGAGCTATCAGCCGGTGTAGCCAGGTAAGGGAAGTTGTGAAGTTTTATGTACCACAGTTGTTTATGTTCATTTGAATTATAGCCTTCAAAGTACCTTTTCAAGTTTCTAACTTAACTAGGAGTCATGACTCTGAAGGAAAGTTAAGTTTCAGTTATGTCCTTTTCTAGAATGATTCATGTGTGTGATTCATGTGAAAGATATGGGAGTGGGGGATGAGTTAAGATGAGTAGCATATTTAAATCTTAGTTTATCTTGTTTAACTATATTTTAAAACCTATTTGATGAAGTTTCTTATATTTTTTATGGATTTTGCTGTGCATACCATATGCAGTTAATTATAGTGAAATTACATGGTATTTACTGGTAATACATTATATAAACATTTTTTATATATTAAAATGGTTTAATTATTTTTTATATTTGAATGTATACATAAATTTTGATTTGCTATAATTCTGTTCTCAAGGTCCATGTTGTGAAGGAACTTTATATCCAGTTCCTTTTGATTTCTTTTGATTTAGTAATGCATTATTCATGAATGTGGTTCATATGAACCCAACTAATACTGACTACAGTTGACCCTGGAACAACATGGGAGTTGGGATGCTGACTCCTATACAATTGAAAATTTGCATATAATTTTGACTACCCAGAAACTCAACTACTAATAGCCTTCTATAGAATGGAAGCCTTACAGATAACAGCTAACACATATTTTGTATATTATATGTATTATATATGGTATTCTTATAATAATAAGTAAGCTAGAGGTAAGAAAATGCAATTAAGAAAACCAGAAGGCAGAGGAAATGCACTTATACTACTTTATTTACTATAAAAAATCCACACGTGGAGTGCCTGGGTGACTTGGTTGAGCATTTGACTTCGGCCTAGGTCATGATCTCGCTGTTCTCGAGTTCGAGCCCACGTCGGGCTCTGTGCTGACATTTCAGAGCTATTATGTTAATTAAAATTAAATGCAAATGCATCGATTGGATTCCAACAGATTATTATCTATACTATATAAAGATATCTCTTTATATTTATTAAAAAGTAAATAAAACAGTCAGAAAATGGGCAGTAGACATGAACCGACATTTTATCAAAGAGGGTATATAGATGGCAAGTAAGCATATGAAAAGATACTCGACATTAGCCATTAGCAAGATACAAATTAAAACCACAAGGAAATAATCTCTGTATACCCATCAGAATGGCTAAAATATAATAATAGCACTCAGGAGGGTGTGGAGAAACTGGATTATCCATGCATTACAGATGGGAATGTAAAATATTACAGCCACTCTGGAAAACAGTTTGGCACTTTTTAAAAAACCTAAATGTGTAACTACCATGCTATCCAATAATTCCACTCTTGGGCATTTATTCCAAAGAAACAATAACTTATGTTCACACAAAAACCTTTACACAAGTGTATAGCAGCTTTATTTGTAATAACCAAAACCTAGAAACAATCCAGGTGTCCTTTAGTGAGTGCATGGTTAAACATATTTGCTATATCCACACCATGGAATACTACTCTGCAATAAAAAGAAATGACCTATTGATAAATAAATTGAATGAATCTTGAGGAAATTATGCTGAGTGGGAAACCAGTCTCAAAGGTTATATACTTTATTATTTATGGACTATTCTTAAAATGACCAAAGTATAGAGGTGTAGAACAGATTAGTGGTTGCTAGACTTTGTGTAGAGAAGGTGCTGAGGGGGAAGAGA
The DNA here is from genome assembly GCA_028646485.1 of Cryptoprocta ferox. Taxonomy (NCBI): domain Eukaryota; kingdom Metazoa; phylum Chordata; class Mammalia; order Carnivora; family Eupleridae; genus Cryptoprocta; species Cryptoprocta ferox. Next base: position 76,667,040 of record CM053577.1, read on the forward strand.
AAGGTGTGGGTATGGTAATTAAAAGTACACCACAAGGGATCTTTGTAGTGATGGAAATATTCTGTATCTTAACTGGGGTAATGGATACACAAACTTGCACATTGATAAATTTGAATAGAACTAAATATACACACACACATGAGTAGAAGTAAAACTGGGGAATTCTGAGTAATACTGGTGGGTTTTATTAATGGAAACATCCAGGTTGTGATAGTGTATTATAGTTTTGCATGACCCTATTATTGGGGGAAACTGGGTAAAGGAGACAAGGAGTTTCTGTATTAGTTCTTAAAACTATATGTGAATCTATGGTTATTCCAATAAATGTAATTTAAAAAGAATAAATAATGGGGCACCTGGGTGGCTTAGTTGGTTAAACATCTGACTTTAGCTTGGGTCATGATCTCATGGTTCGTGGGTTCAGGCCCCATGTCGGACTCTGTGCTAACAGTGCAGACCCTGCCTAGGATTCTCTCTGCCTCTCCCCAGCTTGGGCATGTGCCTGCTCTCTCTCTCAAAATAAGTGGATAAACTTAAAAAAAAAAAAGAAATTAAGATCAAACAAAAAATTAAATCAAGGCCATTCTTTTCACAAGATTTAAATTTACTCTTTTTATTTTCCACTTAGACTTATGACCAGCTGCATTAGAGATTCTGCAGTTAAGTAAAATGACAACATTAATATACTCTAGTAATAAAATCTCCACATTATAGAGCTATTCCAAGTTTGAATATTAACTCCCTTCCAACTGAAATCTCCAGGGAAAAATTAAAGTTCAAATATTAAATAGGCCTACAGGTCAAAAACTTTAAAGTTGTAAGGAATTAAAATAAAAAATAAAATTCTCTTGCCCTTGTAAGTTAGGTTCCATGAAATTAAGTTCACAGTTAATGTTCTTCAGCTTTTTTTCCGTTGCTCACTTTCAGCTTGATGCCTGGAATGAGTTGAAGTTTTTTCAATAGCTGAAGCTATACCTGCTTTTCGTTGGAGAGGACATAGTTCTTTCAGGGCATTAGGAGTTCTATTAGTTCAACCTCAAGGTTCTCTTATGGCTCTTTTTTTTTTTTTTAAGATTCTAGCCATCCATGGGCATAAGAGATCATCTCAGCCCTACACTGACATAATTTTAAAAGATAAATCCAATTTCTAACCCTTGGAGCAGTTACCTTAGGAATAATCATGTTCCCACAACTGAGTACTTGATTTGCTAGAGACCATGAACAGAAACAGTTAGGATCAAGTTCACGTAGACAGTCTCTCTTTCCAGTATTCCCGTCATTTAATGCCAGATGTCCAGAGCTCATAGCCTATGCATTTAAGCTCAGAAATTGTTATCATGTCCTCTACCTGAAAAGAAATCATCAGGGATAGCATTCCTTCTCTGACACTGAACATGCCTTTCAGAGTGAAATCAGTTGTAAAAATTCTAGATTAACGTGTGGCTTTTAATTCTCTTTCAGTAGGCAGGAAGATTGGAGAACTGCAAAGGGAGAAGAAGAAATAAAAACTTATAGGTCAGAAGAGAAAAGAAAACACTTCACTGTTCCAAAAGAAAATAAATTACCTACTGTTTCCAAGGTAAATAATAATTACTTTGATGTTTAATATTTTGGTTCATAAGTATGTGACGACTATTTTAAGGCCCTTTTTTAATTAAAAATGTTAACATTTTTAAAAGAATATTTCATTAATGAAATAAAGTTAATATAGTTAATTCTTGATTATCTCTTTGGATGATCAATTACCGCTTTAATTTTATTTTACTGTCTTCAAGCATACCTTTTCCCTAAATGCCAATTATTATTTGCCCATTAAATGTAACAAATTATATCATAAGCCTAAGAAGCAAGATCTTTTTTCAGTTCTGCCATTGATTGCACACTCTAAAAGTTTTTTTGGTTTTGTCCTATGCTTTTTTTTGTTTCGTACCTGTTCTTATAGGTAAGTCAGCTATGCTACTATAAATAATAGTTCTTATTATCTCCATTAAAAGAAATTGATTGTTTCTATTAGTTTGCCTTGTTGATTTCTCTGTCTTCCTACTCTGGAAAAACTTTTGGATCTGGTAGATTTCACTTGGTCATGCCCTAATCTGAGAAAGATGTGTACTTATCTTCTTGAGTGTCAAAGAATCACAATGATCTATTCTTCCATTCTTTTTCTTTTTCAAACCGTCTTAGCTTGGAAGCTTCAGAGCCTTAGAATACAAAATTGAAGTAAATTAGGGAGCTTCTTCTCACTTACAAGTCACCATCTAAGCAGTGATCTAAACAAAAAATAACTGGTTTTTTGACCCTGCTTTGTTCTCCTTCCTCTTTCTATTTGAGTTCCTTAAAACTATTGTATATTAGTCTCCCTTACAAGAACTCTCTCTTCTTTTTTTTATTTTGTGACTCTTCTTTTTAAAGGACTCAAGTGGTCCTTTGCTCTTTTATATTTCCCTTTTTTAGGGGTATCATACTCTGGGATCAGTAGGACCCCACAAAGGTTCATGTTAGTATATGAAGTAATCTTTTGTTTTCTGGGAGTCTTGTTGGTTGGTTGGTTGGTTGATTAGTTTTCATGGTGGCTACCCTTTTCTGGATCCTTTGTTCAGAATCCAAGCATGTGGGGATATAAACTCATGTAATGAGTAATGATGGTGAGAATTTGTATTGCTACCAGTTTTTTGGAAGGGATATGGTAATAGCTATTAAAATTGAAAGACCATGCTTTTAATCCAGTGGTAGTTGGATTAAAGATGGGTTTTGGAGGTGGCACCTGGATGGCTCAGCTGGTTAAGTGTCCGACTTTGGCTCAGGTCATGATCATGTTTTGTGAGTCCAAGCTCTGCGTCAGGCTCTGCGCTGACGGCTTGGAGCCTGAAGCCTGCTTCAGATCTGTGTCTCCCTCTCTCTCTGCCCCTCCCCTACTTGGGCCATTTCTCTCACTCTTTCTCTCTCCTTCTCTCTCAAAAATAAACATTCAAAATTTAAAAGACGGTTTTTTTTTTTTAATAGAAAAGTACCGATATAAATTTATGTATATATATGTGTGTGTGTGTGCGCTCAGATATTTATGGTTTCTCTGGTAGCAAAAACTAGAATGACTTTAGTGTCCATTGGTGGAAGAAAGGTAGGCTGTCATTATATCTATATATCCATGAGATATTATACAGCTTTTTAACAAAATGAGTTAGAACTCTGGTGCCTTGGAGAAATATTTATGGTGTATTTTCAAGTGAAAAAACAACTACAACAGTAATGTTTATGACCTTGTTTTTTGTTTTTCAAATTTTATAAACATAAAGGTTTGAAAGTATACCTACAGGTATACAAATTATGAGATGGCCATCTTTCATCTCAGAATTGCAAAGTTTTTTTCTTCTAATAATCAAAGATACTTAGTATGCAGGTAGGAAATATAAATACAGAAAACTGTGTAGAAAGTGATGATGGTGATGATGATGGTGGTTGTGATGATAACAGGATTTTTAGCAGTAGGTTTCATCCCCCAAAAATATTTGGCTTAAATAAATGGAAATAATATATTTCTCTGATCTAAAAGTCTCAGTCAGTGGTCCTGGCCCAAGTATAATGACCTAAGTGTTGAGAATTGATGATCCTTCATTTTTCTGATTCTCAGTGTATGAATTTGAACTCATGTCTCCAGATACCAGCATTCTCATTTAAGGTTGCAGGATGAAGGATCAGGTCAATGAGGAAAGTGCAGAGGGCACATCTGCTCTCCTGTGGAACACTCTTTGTAGTTGCTTTGCAGCATTGTGCCAAATATCCAATTGACCAGAATTTAGTCATATGAAATTCTGACAAAGAAAAAATTTTTTTGTTCAAAAAAGGGAGAACACATGTTGGTTGACAACCAGCTTTCCCTTCCACTGAATTATTTATTTTAGCATTAAAAATGTTAATGTTCTTTGATTTGGAATTTATCCTAAGGAAATACAAAACTGTGGAGAAAGCTTTACAAAATGGAACAAATAGCAATTTTTAAATGAATTTGAATTGTAGGTGAAAATGTTAAATGAAAGAAGTAAGGTACGTTACATTCTTCATGCATTACTTACAATTTATGATTTTAGTTGATCCCTGTTTCCTTTTTATATTCTTTTAAATTTCCTAGAATTTCTGCAGAATTACAAAATTCTTCGGTAATCGTTTTAGAGAGAATCCAGGTGGAGTGAATCTTGTGTCCTTGTATGTGAAAATGTCTTTCATTTCACATGGCTATTACTAGTAGCAGTTTGGACAAGAGTAGGGCTGAAGTGCACGGCAGGGTTCAAGTGATGAGTGGTTGTGGAGAAGAACTGGAGAATGGAGGTGGATGAAGGAACAGGGAATGGTTGAACTCAGATTGCAGTATGATGGGTCTTGAAGTGCATATCTCCTTCACCTGTACACATCCAGAATTTTTTTAGGAGTACAATACAAGACCTAGATTTTTGCTCTTTTCTTTCCTCCTCCTCAGTGCAATATTATCACCCCAATATGCTTGTGAAGCCAGAGCATAATGGGGAGAACAAAACCACACTACAGATGGACTTACATGACTTACATAGGGAAACTAATGGGATGCACAAAACATGTATTTGAAATAGCATATTCTCAGCTAGGAGAGGATATTGGAAACACGTAACCGTCAGCAGTTTTGGAGGCGATCCTATTAGATATATTGCAATGAAACACATCATTATTGAAACAGAGAACTCAGTGGATGACCTGACTAGAAGAATGTAAGACACTGAAAAATGAGTTAATAAGCTGGAAAGTCAGGTTGAAGAACTCTCCCAGAATGTATCAACAGGGAATGAAATAATGGGAAGAATGAGGGAAGTGTAAAAAGCAAACATACATATTTATGTAATATGTATGTAGGTATATATAAAGAGGGAGAGCATGTAAGATTAGAAATAGTGGTGTAAGTATTATTTAATGAGTCTCTGAAGAAAAGACAACAGAGGAAGGAAGGAGGTGAAAAAATAATGAACCTGAATTTTCTTAAAATTAACCTCTGGCTGTGTGCCAGACAGGATAAACGAGGAAAAAATGATAGAGAATTAAAAAATTTAAAACCTCAACTAAGCACCTAATAGATTTGCAAACATGTAAAACAACGTTCTGAAAGTTTCCTGAGAGACACAGAATCACCTAAAAATGAACATGAACTTGATTAATGTTGCATAACTTCTTATTTGGTGTTAACAATATGAATTCCATTGAGCACCTCATAGAAGAGAAATGAAGAAATTGTTAAGGAACAAGAAAATTGGGTCGGGCACCTACCTGAGTGGCTCACCATTCGTGAGCTTAAGCCCCAAATCAGGCTCTGTGCTGACAGCTCATAGCCTAGGCCTACTTCAGATTCTGTGTCTACCTCTCTCTTTTCTCTGCCCCCGCTCACACTGTGTCTCTCTCTCTCTCAAAAATAAATAAACATTAAAAATTTTAAGGAAAAAAATTGACTGTAACCTCTACACCATAGCATTTGTGCCAATTTTTGGTTGGAAAATTCAGTTGTTAGAACCAAGTGCTAACGAACCAAGCGCTAACATACATTGGTTCAAGGGATGGAAAATTACCTGTAAAGATGACCGTGCCAATGGAACCATGCTGCTTCTGGACAGTTTGACATCCTGCCACCAACTCATCCAACTGACAGACTTTCGTGCCTGCTCCTCTGTGTTGTCTACAAAGTTGGGTGTTATTGGTGCTCTCCCCATGGGCCCAGTGGAGACTGGTATTCTCAAACCCGGCATGGTAGTCATCTTTGCTTCAATCACCATTACAATTTTAGTAAAGTTTGTTGAAATGTGTGTACCATGAAGCTTTGAGTGAAGCTCTCCCTGGGGCTAATGTCGGCTTTAGTGTCAAGAACATGTTTATAAAAGATGCTTGCCCATGGCACTATGGCTGTTGACAGTAAAAATAACCCACTATCGCAAACAGCTGGCTTCGCAGTGCAGGTTATTATCTTGAGTCATCCAGGCCAAATCAGTGCTGGCTATACACCTGTGCTGAATTGTTACACAGCTCACATTGCCTACAAGTTTGCTGAGCCAAAGGAGAAGATTGATTGGTGTTCTGGGAAGAAGTTAAAAGATAAATCTGAATTCTTGAAATGTGTTGATGTTGCCAGTGTTGATATAGTTCCTGATAAGCCTATGTGTGTTGAGAGCTTCTCTGACTGTCCTCCTCGGAGTCATTTGGACTTTTGTGACATAAGACAGTTGCTATGGGTGTAATCAAAACAGTGGACAAGAAGACTGCTGGAGTTGGCAAGGTCACCAAGTCTGCCCAGAAAGTTAAATGAATATTATCCCTAGTACTGGCCACTCTGTCTTAATTAGTAGTGGAAGAGTGATCTCAAAACTGTTTGCCTCAGTTGGCCATTTTAAGTTTAAGAAACTGTTTAATGATAGTAATGCATTGTAAACTCTTGAAAGAACCTTTTGTGGATCATTTGGTGTGTGTGTGTGTGTGTGTGTGTGTCTGTGTGTGTGTGTGTGTGTGACAATTTTAAGGAAATTAGGTTTTAAATCAGGTTTTATTGGAAACAACTTGGCCAGAAATCTGTCACAGAATTTTGAGATCCATTAAAACAAAGTTTAATGAGAAGAGGGGGGAAAAAAGTATACAGTTACAGTTTCAAAGTCATTTTCTGTCACTTTAAAGATTTTCTTATTGTATGATGTATATTCATTTATGATATATTGCATGCATATATTTGATGTCAGTCTTTTATTGAAAGTAATCTTTATTCACTTGTTTCTTTTATATTTATGAGTAGTCTTTTTATTTCAGGTGTGAATTCTTAGGTTTGTTGGGTTTGTCACCATGTTGGATTTTCTCGATTTTTTAAAATCATTGTTTATTGTGTTCTCTTCTGCTGCATTCAGTCTGCAGCAGAAGAAAGATAGCCAGCCACCTGGTGTTCTAGGCTTACAGTTGCAGGATAGTTTTGTGATCACCATTATGGTTTCCAGTTTGCCCCTGCCTAATGACGTATGTCTCACAGTCCATGGTCCTCTTTGTTATAGCTATTCTGTAGGTTTAGTGTGGGTATAGGAGAATTTGTTAGTCTGTATCACTTAATCAGAAAAAAAATTATCTAAGCTAATTTATCAGCAAGTGAATTACAGCATTTCTCAAACCTGTGATATAACTTAAATATTTAATAGTGATTTAATATTAAAATACTTGAACTGGTACTATAGTCCACTTATGTGATTATCTTAACTATGAATGGATTTCTTTAATAATTAAAAAATATGTAACTTTTAAAGGAAAAAGCATGCTCTTTAATCACACTTTAAATAAATAAATTTAATTTACTTTTTTCCAGAATCATGCTCATGAGCATTTTCTGGATCTTGGAGAATCCAGACGACAACAGACAAATCAACACAATTATCGTACAAGATCTGCATTGGAGGAAACTCCTAGACCTTCAGAAGAGATAGAAAATGGCACTAGTTCTTCAGATGTAAGATCTCAGCACATTCATACATTTGTTGCCAGTTTTACTTTTTTTTATAATATGATTTTCTTTGTATTAGTTGATGTATTTATAGATGTAGCTCAAAAATGATGTTTTCTAAGTCTTCCAACGATGGTGATAGCTTCCATTTACTGAAGACTTATTAGGTATATTCTAGGCATGGCACACATATTTATAATCCCAAATCCATAAAACAAATGCATATGAATGAATTATTCCTATTTTACGTATGAGGGATCTGAATTTCAGAGATGTTTAGATTACCTGTGTACCTGATTATTAAATGGTAGAGCAAAAATTAAACCCAAGTTCCTTTCTACACTAAAGCCAACCTTTTAAACTAGTACCATAAAGCTCTAGTCTTTAATTGTAATAACTAATTAATAGACATTTGGCAATTTTGGTTAGTTTTTTATTTCTGTACCAGTTTATGACTCTCAATTTAATATTTTAAATTTTCTTTATGTATAATTATTTCTGTAAATATTGTCCCTATTAAATTATATATTCTTTCAACAAAGGCAATCAATTTATGATCATAAATTAATCTTAAGAATTTACAACATTTCCTTTCCCCTCCCCCAGTTAGGTCAAAGACTATGATCCTATTGACTACTATACATTTATGAAGCAGTTTTAGAGATATACGGGAATTCTCTGAGTATATTCTACTCTTGTAGACACGGCAGTAAGACTCAGACTGTGAAGGTATGCTAACTGGAATTGAGAAGTTAATCTCCAATGGCTTCAGGTCCTAGTATGGCCAGGTCAAAATGTCCAATCTAGTAAAAAGACTAAATATACTAATAACATAATTTTGATACATGATAATTTAGATATACACATAAAACAAAAATATATGTGAGCTAGTTACTTGCCTTTATAAAATATTTTTGAAAGATTTAGTGTTATTCTTTTAGTAATATGTTTCTATAAAATATTCTAACTATGATTCAGCTTATTAGAAACATTTCCGCATACATCCATTACATAGGAAAAAGTTAACTAAATTCTTCATTTGTCTTCAAAACTAATTTGCTTATACTTTAACATCGATTCAGAGCAACTAAATAAATTTCTAGAGGAATACATTGAGAGCAGAATATCACCTTGGGTACAATACATTAATTGAAAGAATCCTGTTTTTTTTAGTTCAAATATTTTGTACTTCTGTGTAGTACTTCTTAATTTTCTACTAAGAATATAGAAATACATTTCTTTTCTCTCTAAAGAAGTAATATATATAGTAAGATGGGAATAATTGGATCATTTGTTTATTTTTTTCAATTATATTGAGAAGAGATTAAATTTACTATTGGATTTGATCTTTTCATATTTGCTTAGTTCTCAAAACTTTGTGGAATAGTTGTATAATACACATTTTTCATTATTAAGATCAAAAAAAATTTCCTCCCAAAATTTGCTACTTTAATTAATAAAGGAATACATCCCATTATCATCTTGAAAAATTCTGTAAATATGTCCAGCAAGTAAATAGTACTGAACCATTTTTGTGGAGAGTAGTCTAAGCTTTGGAATAGCTTAGTTGCTTATTAATTGTGCTGCCTACAGTAAATTTCTTAACCTTTTTAAACTCTAATTTCTTTTATTTAAATAACTGCTCCCTGTCACCAGCGGTGTTTTGTCTAGGTCAAATGGGATAATATATACAACATGCTTTGAATAATTTCTGAAATAATAATAAAAGCTTAATTAAGGTGAGCTGTTATTTTTATTGGACCATAAAGTTTTATTTGAGCAAGGGAGAAATTGTATAAGATTTTGTGACCCTGAAAAACTATTTTTATGAAGAAAATGGCTTCACTGTAATATCCTACGTTGAGCAGAGTATATTTACTGAAGAGAAACAGTGTTTGGGTTGTTTTTAATCCTCTGCTATTTGTACAGAATAATATCAGAGTGTAACAGTAAATAAAATGTAAACTCCTGATTTAAGCTTCTCAAAAATCTGTAGAAAAATCTTAAGTTTTTTAAAAGGCCCAAAAAGTAAAATTGATTCCTTTTGTTGTCTATAGAATTTGTTAACATCCAATCTGGAAGATACATTGAGGCTTAAAAAACAATAAACAGACTATGTTAATCACCTGAGAGATTGCTCTGAATCCAATATTAATAGGTATTATTTTGTTGGCTACATTTAATAATTTTGTTGGATAAAAATATAAGACCTGTGTTTCACAGCTAGTTAAAACCGGGTTTTAATGGTGGTAAGTATACTGTATGATTGGTACTATTAGATATCACTGATATTTCTTTTTTTAATTGTTATGTAATAATATAGAACAAATGAGATTTTAAAAAAATTTTTTTGACATTTAAAATGCTTTAGGGGCGCCTGGGTGGCTCAGTCGGTTGAGCGTCTGGCTTCAGCTCAGGTCATGATCTCGTGGTTAGTGGGTTTGAGCCCTGCATCAGGCTCTGTGCTGACAGCTAGCTCAGAGCCTGGAGCCTATCTTCAGATTCTGTGTCTTCCTCTCTCTCTGACCCTCCCCTGCTCGCGCTGTCTCTCTCTCTCAAAAAATAAAACATTAAAAAAAAATTTAAGATGCTTTAAAATATGTTACTTCCCATTATGTTTGTTCTACATAATCACACATGCATAACCATTTGGCAGTGATGCATAAGGCTAATATTTGTTAGGTATATTTCCTTCGAACTACCTCATCCATTTTAGCATGCATTTTTAAAAATTATTTTTTATTTTTAATATAAATCCAAGTTAACATTTGGTGTAATAATTTCAGGAGTAGGATTTAGTGACTGATATTTTCTATAATCATAGAATGTTATTATAAAATTACACAATAAAATATATGTTAAATATTTCTTAGGAAGGTGAAGTTGTTGCTGTCAGTGGTGGAACGTCTGAAGAGGATGAGAGAGCATGGCACAGTGATGGCAGTTCTAGGTAATTCATCGAATTTCTATTTCTCCACATGTAATATAAAATCTTTAGAAAGGTGAAGATTCTTTTTATCAGCAACACATTTCAAAATTTCTTTGGGTTTTAAGTTGGTTTTGGGGGCACCTGGGTGGCCCAGTTGATTAAGTGTCCGACTCTTGATATCGACTCAGGTCATGATCTCACTGTTGTAAGGTCGAGCCACACGTCAGGCTCCAGGCTGAGCGTGGAGCCTGCTTGGGATTCTCTCTCTCCCTCTCTCTCTGCCCCACCTCCCACCCCCAAATAAATAAATAAAGTTAAAAAAAAATAAAATTGGCTCTTCTTTAGAGATCTTTTTGTAGTTGTCCAAAATTTAGGCAATTTTCCTTCTGTTATGTTTCATCTTAGCAGGAAAAAAAATCGGGGTTACGTTTCATCTTAGCAGGAAAAAAATTGGGGTTATTACAACTAGATTTGCAAAATGATGCTTTTATCTTCTTAGTTGATCTTTCATCTTCTGAATTCTATTATTTGTAATAACTAAAAATTAGTTTCATTACTTGTTTTCAGAAATATTTAAGCATTAAATTATTAAAGTAATGAGATCTTGTAGAATTGTCTATTTTATATAGTATAATTTGTTAAATGATAATTATTTCTTTGAGCAGTGAGAATAAGCTTTCCTCTTCTGGTGTTCCTATCCCATTTGACCATGTAAGTGAGAATTCCTTTATCTCCTTAAACTGGTGATCTACATTGTTACAGGGCTGATCTGTGCTGACCCTATAAGGTCGTAGTACCAAGAAAGTTTAGTCTTTGATTATATTTAGCTCCTTATACTTAATCCCTGTCAGCAGTAGCTCTTAAAATTGCCAAGGAAACCAAGAGGTGGAGGTTATAAGAATTCGTAATATCAGTGATCACATCAAGGACTTCCTATTCCTACAACAGTGACTCCTAGTAATGACATGCACATGCCCATGGTTGTGTCTGGGAGATTTCTATATTTGAAACAGGGCAATAAAAGAAAAACTCTCTTTTGGCTCAGCAGTGGAAAATAGAGTATCTCAAACCATGAGACAACATAGAGGTTCATATATTGAAAAAGCAATAGTGACTTCAGCAGTTAGGGGCAGTTGTAAAGATCATGGGCTCTACAGTTTGTAGTTAGATTTGTGCTGGCATCAGATTTTCTGTAAGTGCTGAGTGCTCTGGAGAGTAGCAGCTGTATTTGGTAGGTGCCATTTATAGTGACCATGGGCTGGAGTTAGTATAAATAAATGCTCATAAGTTGAAGACAGCTTATTCTTGGATAGATGTTCGCTCTGCAGATGCGTTCTCATGCATCCAGTATAGAATCTGAAAATATTTTTTAAATTCTTTAAAATTATTTTCAAATTAAAATGAAAGCATGAAATCATGCTAGAAAGCACCTTAATTATATGATTCTTATCTGTAATGATTATTCTTGGGGAGATATAGGTAGATGCCTCTTAGGGATATTGGGGACAGGAGTAAGAAGTGGTGGTAGTAGAATAAAACTCCAGAAAAATCTGTTCCTTCCATGTTAATCTTTTTAGAGAAGTAAGGTTATACATCATCACTAAATATAGAAAAACTATTGATTTTAAAATAGTATAACTTAGATTTCAAGGCATTTATTTTAAAATTGTACAAAATCAAGTAACATTCTCATATACTAAAATTAGAAGATAATATAACTACATTCTTTATTTTGCACCAACATCAGTTCAGTAAAACGTAGGTCTTTTGAAGGTACACTGAAAAGAAATGGCAAACATGCTTAGTAGTGATATATAAAACACTAAGGCCTGTAGTTTTCAGAATCATGGCATTCTTTGAAGCATAAGATATATCTAAGGTATATGTAGATGATAAGTAAAATTTGTAAGCACAACCTTCCTATTAGGCCAGAACACTTCAGACAAACTCAACCTCACCCTCATTTAATATCCAGCTATCATGAAGGTACTAATGCTCTACCATCAAAATTCCAGTGGTGAAGAGTTCCCTGCTCAAAAAAGTAATCCCTATGCCTCCTCCTCAATGTTTATATCCCTTTGGTATCCAAAACTATCTTTCTGCTCCTTATTTTTGTATGCCCCACAATATTTTGAACATATGCAGCACTCCCCAGAAATTGATTTTTTAAGTTTATTTATTTATTTTGAGAGAGGGAGAGAGGGAGAGAACCCAGGCATGCTCCCACCTACAGTGAGGAGCCCACACAGGTCTCAGACTCAAACTGTGAGAACATGACCTAAGCTGAAATCATGAGTTGAATGCTCAACTGGCAGAGCCACCCAGGCGCCCCAGAAATTAATAGTTTGTTAAAATCATAGAAGGCACTTAAATTCATTGTTTCAATTAAAGCTATAGCCTTATTTATCTTAAAAATTTTTTTGAGATGTTTAAATAAGTTAAGCCTACAGAATTTTAAGAAACTGTTTAGAACATGAGTTGAATGTTAAGGAAATATTTTTAGTTTATTTAGTATGTTATTCTGTCATTCTTTATTGTGATCCCTTTATATTTATAAAACAGTCTTACAGTATATCTTCTGTTTGTATTTTTTAAATCCCTTTTTGCCTTCTAGTGACTACTCTAGTGATTATTCTGACTGGACAGCAGATGCAGGAATTAATCTGCAGCCACCAAAGAAAATTCCTAAGCATAAAACCAAGAAAGCAGAAAGCAGTTCAGATGAAGAAGAAGAATCTGAAAAACAGAAGCAAAAACAGATTAAAAAGGAGAGGAAAAAAGTAAATGAAGAAAAAGATGGACAAATATCACCAAAGAAAAAGAAACCCAAAGAAAGAAAACAAAAGGTTTTTTTTAATATAAATTAATGTTTTCTATGAAAACAAAGCCCACATTTTAAAAGTGCCATTGATAAGCAAACATTGTTGAGGTGTACCAGCAAGTAGTGTTGAAAAAAACTCAGAAGTATACAGTAGTATAGTATGTCAAAACATACTTAAGTTTTAAATGATTAGCACATGTATTTACTTGAAGAATTATATTACCAATATTGAGCATTTAATCGTATGAGCATTTTTTTATAATCTCTTAGGATTTATTCATTTGTGTATGTAAAAAATTTAAAAACATACAGTTTTATTAGTCTTTTAATGCTTTTTGACCGTCCTTATTATTCTTGCTGAAAATAACCAGAAAGCATAGAGCACACATGACCTGGAATTGGAATAATAATGGCAGAACTTGTCATAGCTGACCACAAGGCAAATATGAATCTAAAGTAGGATACTACTGTTGTTAACAAGCTTTCATTAATTTACAGAGAATATGAACCATAATTAGATGATCCTTAGGTCAGTAGCAGTAATGATTTGATTACTTCATCTTTAGTCTGGGTAATTTGAGACAAATCAGAGAATGTAAGAAATGTTATGGAAATAAGATTTCAGCTCTTGTGGAAATGGAATTCTTTTAAGAAAAGTAAGAGCTGTTTAACTTTTGCTCTAAAGTAAATGAAATACAAGGGACATGTTTTCTATTTCCCAAAAGACTATAAACAGAAAGTATATTTGGTTAAATAAACACAAGGAAGATTTTTTTAACCTCTTTCATTTTTAGAATTAGATATAACTTGTTAATTATAGAATTAAATATTGAGACTGTTTTTATCTCAGGAGAGCTTTGAAAATTTTAAGAATACTTCTGTTTTTAGTGTTTATTTTCTCTGCATCACGTGAGCTCAACTTGTTTCAGCTTTATAATTAATTTGGATTCCACAGCCTGCTATTCTTATTACTTATTTTGCTTTTGTCTGGGGATGATTTACCAAAGAGTATCACACATATAGGTGCTCTATTTTCTCTTGTGTGTTGCCAGTGATGATAAATGTAGGCTGACCTGTTATTTTATGTGGTACACAGATTGGTTGAAAAAAACTGATTTAGCTTTCTATCTGACTAATGAACTTTTTTTTTTTCTTATCTCAAGACAGTTATGATTAACTTTTGAGGTTTACAGTGTTAAGTCACTGTGAGAACATACTTTTTTTGTCCCAAGAGTGCAGTTTACCTCACCTGGTTCCTTTTGATTTGACAGTTGTACATAAACTAACACCTTGGGCTTTTTCATGCAATGCCACATTTGGATCCACTGTTACTGTTTGGCATATTTTATTTTCACCATTTTTCTTGAAGTATTAGAACAGGATCTGTGTGCCACTAAATTTATGTGGGACAGACTTTAAATAGCATGAGGTAAGGCTATTACAGACTGTTCCCTTTAATTTGGTTTTTGTACACATGGTTTGGTATTAGCCTACCAATAGATAGAATTGTTCTTATTCTTTAGTCTCCTTGTTATCCCAGATAAACACAATGTTTCCCTTCTGATGCATAGAGTCATAGAGCTGAAGTAACAGAGATCATTAATATTTACTGCAATTAATGAACAGATGAAGATATTTTCCATATGACTAATTATATTCAAATTAAGCAAAAACTGGTAAGGCAGATAAAGAAAATGCTTATTAATAAAATAGAATTCTCCAGAGATGCAGTAAAGTCATCTCAGATGTATCTGATATATGTCTTGTTACACTGTCAGAAACTCTGGAAACCAGATCAATAAATTTTTATTGAAAGCTTACAGTTTATAAAGCAATACAGTGGATAAAAAGAAGTGTAAGATATAGTACTTACTCTGAAAACAGTGTGTGATTAACAAGTTGCTTGAATTCCCTATGATAAAAATAGAATATCACATTGTCTAATATGTTTAATTGCCAGATTAATTTTAAAGATGATAGCTCAAATCAAATAAGGATACCTTTTCTTAGAGTTTCAGGTAAGGCTTTCAGAAGTAAAATGTGAGGTGGATCAACAAGAATTTCCTTGAATGGAAAGGAAAGATTTCAATTACGTGTATCTCCAAAATTAAAAAAAAAATTCAAATGACGAGGCTGGAAATTTGAGGAATATTCAGTGCATTTTTTAAAATAATTTTTTGTTTTATTTTATTTTTGAGAGAGAGAGAGAGAGCAGGGGAGGATCAGAGAGAGGGGGAGACACAGAACCGAAGACCGGCTCCAGGCTCTGAGCTAGCTGTCAGCACAGAGCCTGATACGGGGCTCGAACCCACGAACCGTGAGATCATGACCTGAGCCAAAGCCAGCCACTCAACCGCCTGAGCCACCCAGGCGCTCCTATTCAGTGCATTTTATTTCCTAAGTGGTTTTAAGTACTGAGTGATAGAAACCTACTTTAAAAATTCTGGGTTTCCCAAGAATTATTGGGGAATAAGATATATCATCATAATGATTTTTGGCTGTGCCATACCAAAGTCTTACATTTATAAATATTATTATTCATTTCTAATAGCCAACTTAACCTGGTTTTATGTAAGCATCCACTATTTCAGTCGATATAGGTGTTTTCCTTACAAGAAGAAATACTTGTCTGCTATAATTAATAGCCCATATTGAGGCTGGAATTACCAAATTTCAGACTTTTCCTACTTTTTTTTCTTTTTATTAAGTCAAAGGAAACCTTTTTCACAGATACTTTAATTCAGAATCTCAATGTATAAAACAAATCTGTGGCTCTAATTTTTTTCTTTTTCAAGTTTTTATTTAAATTCTAGTTAGTTAACATATAGTTTATAGTTTCAAGAGTAGAATTCAGTGATTTAGTGATTTATCACTTACATTTAACACCCAGGGTGCTTATCACAACAAATGCCCTCCTTAATACCTATTACCCATTTAGCCTGTGTCCCACCCACCCACCTCCAGCAACCCTCAGTTTGTTCTCAATAGTTAAGTCTCGAATGGTTTGCTTCCCTCTTTTTTTTTTTCCTCTTCCCTATGTTCATCTGTTTTGTTTCTTAAATTCCACATGAGCAAAATCATATGGTATTTGTCTTTCTGTATTTCACTTAGCATAGTACATTCTAGCTTCATCCATGTCATTGCAAATGGCAAGATTTCATACTTTTTTGGTGGCTGATATTCCATTGTGTATATATACCACATTTTCTTTATTCATTCATCAGTAAATGGACACTTGGGCTCTTTCCATAGTTTGGCTGTTGTTGATAATGCTGCTGTAAACGTCGGGGTGCATGGACCTCTTCGAGTCAGTATTTGTATCCTTTAGATAAATAACCTAGTAGTGCAATTGCTGGGTTGTAAGATAGTTGTTTTTAACTTTTGAAGAACTTTCGTAGTCTTTTCCAGAGTGGCTGCACCAGTTGTTCACCTCCTTTTGTTCTGAATGTTGTCTGTAGGTTTTAGTTTATCTGGTTCTTTTTTTATGTGGTGATTTGGAGAGATTGAATAACTATACTGCCACTGCTGCCATCTTCCCAGAATAAGGTTTTTTAATGCTGAATATATATTTTTGTTCAAAGATCTCTTCCCGTCCCCTTTTATTTAATTACCTTTATAGTTATTTTAAAGGGCAGATTGAGAGATGAATGCTTTTGTAATAATATTACTTTATAATGTTCTAAACTCTTAGAGATTGGCTGTAGGAGAACTGACGGAAAATGGTTTGACATTAGAAGAATGGTTACCTTCAACATGGATTACAGATACTCTTCCCCGAAGATGTCCATTTGTGCCACAGATGGGTGATGAGGTACTTTGAATTTTTTAAAAACAATCTTATCTTTAAACTTTTTTTTATAGCTCTTGAAACAAAATTGTAGAAAACTGCAGCAATCTCATGAAGTATCTCATTTTTAGATGCTCGTAAGCTATGTGCGGAAAAACTATAATTAGGAAAGCTCTAATCTTTTTTGAGGCCACTTGCCACTTTAAATATTCCAATAGTAAAAGCTCTAAATATTGTAAGAGAATGGGAATTTTATTCACATTTTAAAAACTAGTATTCTTTTTAATAAGAGGATTCTATTGCCAGTTTTTTTTTCTTTCTAAAAATATATTTTTTCTTAGACTAAGGCTAAAATATATAGTATGTCAAAGGAAAAATGAAATTTAGCATTTTATTTCTATTTAATTTTATTTCATAAATTTTCATTTAGATACAATGTCTGTAATTTATTAGATCTTTTAAAGTATTATCTTAGAATAAGAAGTATTTCATTTTTAAGAAAATGTGACTGGCCATCATACACTTAGGAATTTGAAATGAAAATGTAAGATCTTAGATCAAAATTTCCCTCTCCAGGGTTCATGTCTTCTTATTTTATGTGTAAATGTTAAGAAGCAGAGTCCTCTGGTATCCAGTAGATTGGCAGTAATAAAGTAGAAAGTACAAAATGAGCTTCTTTAGCAAACCACGCTAATGAGCAGTAGAAAGTGGCAAATGATGGCTGACAGTAAAAAAACAAGGGGCACCTGGGTGGCTTAGTCGGTTAAGCATCTTGTCTTTGGCCCAGGTCATGATCTCGTTGTTTATGAATTGGAGCCTCACATTGGGCTCTGTGCTGACAGCTTGAAGCCTGGAGCCTGCTTTAGTTCTGTCTCCCTCCCATTTCCACCCCTCCCCAGCTCAGATTCGGTCTCTCTCTCAAAAATAAACATTAAAAAAAAATAAACTAAAAAAAAAAAATAAAACACAGAATGCAAGAGTAACTCTAAAGAACAGTCTGAAAAAATTCAGAGACCCTACTTAAGAAGACTTGAAGTGCCCAGAACATTCCCATGTTGTTCTAATTGTACAGTGATAGATCCTTGAGCATCAAGAAGATGCTTGGTTAAATTATATTTATTATTTCCAGTGATAGATCTTCACAGAGCTCTGAGCATCAAGATGATGCTTGATTAAGTTATATATTTTTTTTATTTCCAGTAAGTTATATTTACTATTACTAGAAAGTGTGTAAATCCTTGTAGAATAATTTTCTTTCAAAATGTTCAAGTTGTCTTTTTAATCGTTGATGCTTAAACAGGTAAGTTTTCATTATTCAGCAAGCGCTATTCCTTCATATGAAATTTCAAACAACTGGAGCAGTAGTGATTTTAATGAATAGAATAAAAGTATGTAGAATAATGGATATCCCAAAATGTTACTATAAACTTAATAACATTTTTAAAAATTTTAATAGCATTTCTTAATCTCTTATTTTTTTGTAGTGGAAAGAATAGGTGGTGTCAGAATACTATGTCAGATACCATTTCTACAGGATGGTAGTCAAGTGGCAAATTTGACCTTCATAAAATAGGAACAAATATATTCCTTGCTCTCTTTTTAACAATAAAATATGTTTATATAAATACATTTTTCATTTTAAAGTTTGGTAGCAAGTACATATCACTTGCTACCAAAATAAGTGAAGAATAAACTGATCATGACTCCTTACAACTTAGTTTGTTATACAACATAGGTCAACTTATTTTGAATCCAAAAGTAAAACAGTGAAACAAACTGCTCATTTTATCCTCTTAATGTGTAAACAGAATAATGTTTAGAACACTTTGTTTATGACTAAGTGACATTAGGACAATGTTAGGAAAGAAGTGGAAAAAAATCAAAATACTAGAATTTCTTTCTGTTCAAAGAACATTAAATTATTTCTTTGCAGTTTTAGCTGATACCTTGCATCTTGGGTTAAAGGAAAAATTCAAGTTTTTAAATTGTGACTTTATTTACTTTTTAGGTTTATTATTTCCGGCAAGGACATGAAGCATATGTTGAAATGGCCCGGAAAAATAAGATTTATAGTATCAATCCCAAAAAACAGCCATGGCATAAAATGGAACTACGGGTATGGTGCTTATTATTTAAAAGGTGCAATTCTAGATTATGTAGAAAATTGTATTGAATGTTACTCTTTTCACTGTAAGAAACTGTTTCATGAAGATATTTTTAGTTGAAGCAGTCCTGGAGAGTAGAAGGTACTTAACTTTCAGAGAGACACAGATTGAATTTATATACTCCTGTAGTTTATAAGTTGGGTACAAAATGTAATTAGAAATTAGTACCTAACATCTAAGGTAAACTTCCTGTTTGTGAGTATTTCTAGATTTATCAGCCAGAGTTCAAAATTATATAGAGGTCTTTGGAACTATATTGGAAAACGCTTATTTCAATGAAGTTTTCCTCTTTTTAAATTATTTATTTCTTTAATGTTTATTTTTGAGAGTGTTTGAGTTGGGGGGTGAGGCATAGAGGATCTGAAGCGGGCTCTGCACTGACTGCAGTGAGACCAAAGTAGGGCTCAAACCTACAAACGGTGACATCATAACTGAACCGAAGTCAGACGTTCAACCTACTGAGCCACCCAGGTGCCCCTACTCTTTTTTTAAATTTTTACTGAGATATAATTTGTGTACTGTAAAATACACAGATCTTCAGCACACAGGTAACAAATTTTTACATGCATGGGATAATCACCACTTAGATCAAAATTGACATGAAGAAATGTTTTAATTATGTGTATCAGTTTATTTTGTGTTTATTTTGTGAAGATGGTTTCTTATTTTTTAATCTCTTTTTTAGGAACAAGAACTGATGAAAATAGTTGGCATAAAGTATGAAGTGGGATTGCCTACCCTTTGCTGCCTTAAACTTGCTTTTCTTGATCCTGATACTGGTAAACTGACTGGTGGATCATTTACCATGAAGTAAGGACTATAGAAAGAGGCATTGGTTTCTTAGTATTGTGAATTGTTTATCAAGATTCAGGTAAATTTGAACGTTTAGATATTTTTAGGTATGTGACCTAATCAATTTGTTTCTATTTGTAATTAGATACCATGATATGCCTGATGTTATAGATTTCCTAGTCTTGAGACAACAATTTGATGACGCAAAATACAGGCGGTGGAACATAGGTGGGTAATTTATTTAGAAGCCATACATGTTTGTTATTTTTTTAATCTAATAAATTATTTACTATTTTTAATAATTTAGAAAAAGATAATCAGAGAAATCGTCTTGCCATTTATGGGAATGTTGATAGCAAAGTCAGTTATGGTATCAAGTATTTAAAATACAGTGACTCTTCAACAACGCAAAGATTAGGAGTACTGACCCCTGCACAATCAAAAATCTGTGTATAAACTTTTAATTCCCCCAAAGAGTTAACTACTAATAGCTTACTATTGACCAGAAGCCTTACTGATGACATAAACAATTAATATATATTTTATATATTATTATATACTGTATTCTTAAAATAGAGTAAGCTAGAGAAAAAATGTTATTAAGAAATCGTAAAGAAAAAATGCATTTATAGTACTGTCCTGTATATATCTGGGAAAAAAAATCCATGTGTGAATGAACCTACACATTTCAAACTGTATTGTTCAGGGCTTGATTTTCCTTTTAATCTAGTTCATGCTGAAATTCTAAACATTATCTCTCTCAGATTTGATAACTCATTAGATTGTTAATTGCTATTTCTTTAGCCATTTTATAGCTATTTCTTTAGCCATTTTATGTATTGAATTAAATTTTCTTTTAAAAATATAACAGAATTCAAAGTTGAAGCAAAAGATGTATTTCAGTTCAAAATGTTTAATTATTTGGACTGGGGCCAAAGCTAAACTGACATTTTCCTTTCATTTGTTTAATCTGTTATGATCCTTAAACTTAATTTTGTAATCAAGTCTCAGTGTAAGATGCATTCATTTATGTATACATGGATGTGCAATTTATTGGAGTTTTTTGTTTGTTTTTTAAATTTTCAAACCGGGGCACTCTTTGGAGTGGCATATTTGGTTTGAAAAAAACTACATCAGTTAATATGCCAGTCCATCTCTCTTCCAGTGCCATTGAAAGGCATTGGCATGGTGATTTGTTTGGTCATGGTGAATATAGAAATTTACATATGTGTGCTTTAAAAAGAAAAATTAGAGAAATACAAGTTACCAAAATTAGAGACATGGGACTTATCAAAAAATTTACATTCCATGTAAATTCCATTACACCATTTTTCTGGAAGCTTTGAAAGATATGTTCCATCAAAAAAGGAAATGAAGCAAGGAAGAGAAGGACATGGAATTCCCCCCACCCCTCAGGAAACAAGAAATCCAGAACAGGGAAGAGCCAAAATGAATTCCCAATAATAGTCAATAGAAGTCTCAGGATAGCATCTGTCCAGCAAGTCTATAAAATGACCAGTTCAGATGATGATGTCCTAAGAGCAGTCTTAAGGAAAAAAAGAAAATGGAACTGATGAATTATCTAACATGTTTGACTTTGTTGGAAATTAAGTTGAATGTTTTGTAATTTAAGCTTTTAGAGAATGTGGGAAGACTTAATTGTAAATTCAGAGAAAACCAACCACAAAAATAGTGAAGCAGTTATTAAAGAAGGGAATTGTATATTGTTTGGCTCTGTACCAAACAATATTTACATAGTCATAAAAACAAAATAGATAAAATACACATAAATTCTTTATACAATTATATGGAGAGATCAATACTTAATGTCTAAAATTAATGAGTGAAGGCATAGTTCTGTACTCATTTAGAAATCTAAATAAATTCAAGAAGAAATCGTTCCAAGAGTTAAAGACGTTTTTCTTGGTTTTGGTTATAAGCCTTTGGTACACTTGGTTTTTTAAAATTATTTGCATGTGTTACTGATAAATTTTATTTTATATATTTTATTTTAGAGAGCATGAGCAGGGGAGAGGGGCAGAGGGAGGGAGAGAAGAATCTTAAGCACACTCCACACTCAGCATGGAGCCCAATATGGGGCCTGATCCCATGACTCTGGAATCAGGACCTGAACCGAAATCAAGAGTCACTCAGCCAACTGAGCCACCCAAGCACCCCTAAATTTTATTTTCTTAAACACCTGCATCTGCCAATAAATTGCAGAATAAATACTAACAGTTAGAATTCAGGAATATTCCAGAAATGAGCTGATAACAACCTATGTCTTCAGAAATGTTTTAAGTTTACTCTGAATGGTGTACTCTATTCCTTGCTTAATTTCATTGTTATTCTATAGTATTGTCCATTGTGGTTAGGCATACATTATCCAGTTCCTCTTCTTTAGCATAATGTCATCAGTGTATGTAAGATCATAAAAAGTGGCTCTTTGAAGCTCATCCTTATGTTTACTGTAAGATTGTGGTGATACCAAGAATGCTGTTTATTATATGGTAGCTTCTCACTAAGGTCACTATCACTAATATGCATCTGAAGAGCAAATAGAGACTTGATCTGGTAGTAGGTCCTGTTTCCTGCTTAACATTGGCTGTTAGAGTGCTTGAATTTGCATTTGGGTCCCAATGTATACCCATTCAAAGTTAGATATAATTCAACAACATTCATTTGTGTTCTGTTAACTTACTCCTGGCTCCAATTTCCCTTTTTGTCATTAAATTTCTTTTATCTTGTTTTTTTGTTTTTTGTTTTTTTAATTTTTAATTCATTTTATGCTGTATGTCTCTGTAAACTTCTAAATCTTTTTTTGGAAAAAATGAGAATATAAACAAATACTTTCTCTTTATGGGTTTGAAAATGAACTCAGATGAGTTCTAAAATAACTAATTTGTTCAAAGTCACACAGATAAGTTTTTGAACTCAAGTCCTTCAGACCCTAACCTATGCTCACCAGGAGAAAACCATTTTGTACTGTGAAAGCCAAGGAAGAGGAAAGAGTGGAAAGAGTGATTTACAGTTTTCATAGGACACAGAAAGAAGCTGAGAAGATGACTTATTGGGTCTTTTGGGAAAGCAGTTTCAGTAACATGACAGTAGCTGAATGCAGTTGGGTAAGGAAAGAGACACAAGGAATGCTGTCTCTTTTACAAAGATTAGTTGTTTCTGTTTCTTGTTTTTATAGGAAAGGGAGAGTGAGTATATATACGAGTGTTACAACTTCAGAGTGATTGACATGAAAGGGAACAGATTGAATGTTTTGTTTTTGTTTCTAGACTGGAGTCTTGATTGTTGGAGGAACTTGCCTATAGGAAACAATTAAAGACAGACTTTAAATACTTATTGACTAGAAATTATCTAAACTGCTTTTATTTGAATGAAAAGTTTGGGCATAGTCCTAACGATGAATTTAAAATTCTAGAATGGTAAAAATGCTTAAGAGTGAATTTCTCCTGACCCTAATAAAATGTAAGAAATGGTATTGGAAATTGGTAAGTCATACTGGTGTGTTTATTAAATAACTTTTTTCTTCAGTATTACTAATTTTATTTATTTATTTTGTAGCGTGTAGGTCACTTTTTGTATGTTTTCTTAAGTTATACAGGCAATTTAGATTTGGGGGGAAAGGAGTAAGAACAGTAGCAGTACATTTCAGAGTAATGAGATGGCTTTTATTCTTGTCCAGGTGACCGTTTCAGATCAGTCATAGATGATGCCTGGTGGTTTGGAACAATTGAAAGCCAGGAACCTCTTCAGCCTGAGTACCCTGATAGTTTGTTTCAGTGCTATAATGTTTGGTAAGGGAGTGTTTGTTGTATTTTAGTTTAACTTGAGTTACTTTTAATGTTTTCCCCCAATCTATTAATAAAGTGACAAAGGCACTTGTTTTAAACAATTTTTTTTGTAATGTGATTTTATAAAACATACAACAGTATTTAGATTTTTTAATACAAGGATTTTCCTTCCTTTAAGCTGGGACAATGGAGATACAGAAAAAATGAGTCCTTGGGATATGGAGCTTATTCCTAATAATGGTAAGTGTATGTTAGGCTTTTTGTGCCTCTGTTAAAAAATTAATTTCTTAAATAAGGAATCTGATTTGCTGACTTGGTACTGCATAGGGTTGTTATGAAGATCAAACAAAGTATTTATCAACAATTATTTATTGCATACCTGCTGTGACCTTGGATTGAAGGTAGGGATGGCATAGCATTGAACATAATAGACATAATCTTTGTCCACTTGGAATTTATAATCTTATAGTGAAAGTTGAAATTAGTTAATTACAGCAAAATTTGAAAATGTCTTGCTAATTATTATTCACTCCTAGAAGGTGAGCATCTGGGGGCAAAGGGTTTTTTTGTGACTCCAGCAGAACACTTAAAAGTTTAACATAATATTAAGATTCTGGCTTTTTAGTGAGACATAGATTCATACCCTGTCTCTGCCATCTTCTCTCTGGGGTCATCTTTTTTTTTTCTTTTAATATTAATATTTTATTTTTGAGAGGGAGAGACAGTGTGAGCAAGGGAGGGGCAGAAAGAGAAGGAGACACAGAATCCGAAGCAGGCTCCAAGCTCTGCACTGTCAGCACAGAGCCTGACACGGAGCTCGAACCCACGGACCGTGAGATCGTGACCTGAGCCGAAGTCGGATGCTTAACCGACTGAGTCACCCAGGCACCCCATGGCAAGCTCCTTAAAAGATTCAATACTTCAGATTTTTAGGACTTCAGCCTTTGAAATTATGTAAACTAATACCTTACAGGGCTGTTGTGAGAATTAAATGCTATTATGTGTGTAAAGAGCTCTTTATAGAATAGCCTGACATTTTTTAGGGCCTCCCAAGAGTAGGTAGTTTACTACTAATGTTAACTGTCGTCTTGCATATGGCCTGATACACATTGCCTTAGGATTTGGGAGTCAGACTTGGGCAGTAAGCAGAATCTCTTCCTGCAGGTTGCATTTTCCTTCTACCTCAGTACCTATTTTTGTTTCTGTTTTTTAAAAAACACAGCACACATAAGTGTATCTGCATAAAAGGATTTAAAAAACTGTATATTCCAGAATATTAAGAATGATTATTTGTAAAGGTTGGGAATTTTTCACAATGTATCACTTTTCCTATCAGGTAAGAATAAAGAAAGACTTGAAAAGGCAAAATGGAAAAAGATCTTGTTACATAATAGAAATAATCATTTACAATAGAGTTGTTCACTAGTTATAGTATTCTCAAAAGTCAGAGAAAAGATAACTTGGAAATTTAAACCCACTCGGTAAACCTTAGAAATGAGAAAAAAAAAAGTCATGCTCATAATTATCTAAAACTAGTTCTTTCTAGAAATTATCACCTTGAAAATTTAATATCAATAACATATTTTTCATTTCCTTGCTAAATTAGAGCTGTTTGAAACTATAAAATACACAACTTGTAAAGATGTTACATGGCTTTTCTTATGATTTTGAGTTTAAAGTCAGATTGGACCACTGTATATGAGAGAAGTGAAGCTAGTCAGTGCTGTAATGCTTGGGGCATTTCTTGAAATGAATTAGTGGCATTAACACAGTATTTGTTTCCTGCCTAAATTTATCTGTGGGTGAAGGGGGTGACTTTTGTTGGTTTTGTTCTGTCCTAATATATATATACACGCATACACCTATGGAGTTTAATTACATTTTGTAAGAGGAAGAATTTTATATACCAGTAGCATTTTCCAGTGTTCTCTGATGAAGTCTAGTTCAAAGGAAGAGGCACTTGGCAGATTTGTAAATTTTATGTCACCATCACCCCATAACAATTCTGTTAAAGATCCAGATATGCGAAGGCAGACCTTCATCATTTAAAAGCAAGAAGCATAAGATCATCTGTTAGTATAAATAATTCTCTCTGTTTCTATATTTTAAAAAGTTAAGGCCTTGATTGCAGTATTCTTAAAAAACACCACTTTAGTTCAGTTTCACCTTGTATATGTCTTATCAAAATAAATACGAAGATTCCATTATAAAATGATTCAGAAAACTTTTAATTTCTATCATTTTATGTCCTTTCCTGAAACTGATAGGAGAGCAAATTGTCAGGTATAATTTTGGAAAAGTAATTATATGCCTATCTAGAAAATTATTTACAAAATTAATGTTTTAAAAAATTTTATTGACTCTTAAAACATACTTTTCTTTAATGAAAATAAGGAATATACTTACCAGATCTTTACAAAATTATACTTTAGGTTTTTTGACATCAACTCTTTCTAAAGAAAACCTAAATATTAGCAAATAACCTAAATATTGGCACAAAAGACATATTTTCACTAAATATGCTTTCTTTCTGTATATTTCAGCTGTATTTCCTGAAGAACTAGGTACCAGTGTTCCTTTAACTGATGTTGAATGCAGATCATTGATCTATAAACCTCTTGATGGAGAATGGGGTTCCAATCCCAGAGATGAAGAATGTGAACGAATTGTTGCAGGAATAAACCAGTTGATGACACTAGGTAAGTAATAATAGTAACATAGCCGTGTATAAAAAGCTGGCAAAAAGGAAAGGAAAAGTGTTATTATTTGAATAAAATTTTTTTCCACAGTGTCATGGCAGTGGTTTTCAAATATTATTAAGTGGAATCTTTTTTTAATGAGGTCTTACATAGAACTCAGGTATCTAGAACAGGTAAAAAAGGGGTTACTCTAGGTGAATTTGAGAGTGAGGGCCCCCAGAAATGCCAGGGGTACCTCTGAAAAATCTGGATCATTCAGAACCCAACTTGAAATCCCTCGACGTATTTAAGCTGACATGATGTGAATTGGGAGAGTAGGGCTGAATGCTGAATTATAATTCTATGGATAGCTGTACCAGTTTTCACCTTAACTTTATGAATATATATATACAAGGGAATACTTGCAAGGTGATAGCAGAGAATACTGAAATGTTTTGTCTCATTTGAAAAAAAGAAAGAAAGAAAGAACGACCACAGAACATTTGGTTACCTGAGTTAAAGGCTTCCAAAACAACTCTTACTGATGTGGTGGTTGGTAGCAAACCCCTCTGTCAGTAAGGAATCAAACTTAAAAGAGGGAAAATTGATAAATAAGAAGAGGAAAATACTCTGGAGACACATATTGGATGGTATTTTCATTTGAAGTCTTTTTAAATATGGCAGCTCTTCATTTAAAGAGTGTATAAATTTAATCTTAAATAATTTTATTAAGTAGTATTTTAGCCTAAGAAGTTGTCTTACACTATTGTGGATGAGCAAAAAGTGGAGAGTGATCTTTATCAGGTTTTAGATTTTACCAGTTTACTGTGTGCCATTTGGTCAGTGACATTGAGTCAGAGACTTCTGGATCTGTTTCTTCCTCCGTACCTGCCTGATATTTCACAGAATTATGTTGTTAATATGACAAGTTTTGAGAAAGTCAGGTTACATTTGAATGGAATGTGTTACTGTTACAGAATGATTGTCAAAAACCTACAGATTCAGGACTGGCCAGGTTGTTAGTATAGAAATATATGTGTACTTAATAGGTCAGATTTATATATTATCTGTCATCTCTTTTCTTCTAAGAAATCTAAATATCTCTAGAACTTTGCAGTGTAAATGGAGACATGATAAGAAGTGAGACTCTATTACGCTAACTAAAGTGTATGCATTTTCTGTGAAAAGATAATGGCAGTCTAATGGTTATATGATTCAGAATTTGTCTTAATTCGAGCAGAGTTGTGAAGTCTTGTTAAACCATGAAAAATAAACCTATAAACTGATTTTTTATTCTAGATATTGCTTCAGCATTTGTGGCCCCTGTGGATCTGCAAGCCTATCCCATGTATTGCACTGTAGTGGCATATCCAACGGATTTAAGTACAATTAAACAAAGACTGGAAAACAGGTTTTACAGGTTAGAACCCATTTGCTATAGCTGCTACCAAAAGAAGACTAAATGATCCTTGGGAGTTTATCAAACTTTAATGTGTATACATATCACCCAGGGATTTTGTTAAAATGCAGAATCTGGTTTAGTAGTTTTAGCAGGACATGAGGTTCTGCATTTCGCTGGGATGCCATTGTTCCTGGTCAATAGACTTAGAATATGAATCATAGATGCAGTTTTTTTCTAGTTGCTAAAAATGAGTTGGTCCTGTCTTCATACTGTATTTTATAATGCAAGCCAGAGTATTTCATTTCCCCCAGACATCACATTGAAATGTTTGTTCATGGATTTTTCATTGAACAATATTAAAAAATTGTGGGGTTTTTTTTCTTATTTTGCTTATAAATACCTGAGAAAAACAAAGTTAGGAAAATTCAGGGTATTTTTCATACTTATAGTTTAGGTTGAAATATAAAGTTTAAAAAAAAGATGTCTAATTTCAATTAATTTGCATCTTCTAGTTTCAGTAAACACTGAGTTCTAATCTGAGACAGGCATTGTAAGTTAATTGCCTAGAATACCTTTTCAGAAAAGTGAATTTAAGTCTTTAGTTTTCACATAATGAAATCGTATTTCCAGTTTTCATGACTTTTGCTCAAAAGACAACATTTTAATTTAAATCATTGCATTAAAAAATTTATTTTTTTAATAAATAAGCCTGGGTGGCTCAGTTGGTTAGCATCTGACTCTTGTTCTCAGCGTAAGTCCTCATGTTGGGCTCCACTCTAGGCATGAAGCCTGCTTTAAAAAAAAAAAAATTTATTTACTTTTGTGAGCATTTTGATATTACTGCAGTTCTTTACATTACTTTTCATTTTAACTTAGGGGATTTTTTATCCATATTTCGTATATTTTAATATAAAATGTGCGCACCTTTGGTTCTTTTTATTCCTTAAATTGTAATCCTGATTTGATACTTTCTGTACCTGCACTGAAAACACCATTTATTATTCCTTAACTCACTAAAGCAAGGTTTTTCAACAAAAGCATTATTGACATTTGGGAGCTAGAAAATTTTTTATTGTGAGGGGCTGTCCATACCTCTACCCTTTGGGACCTAATAGTAACCCCTAGTTGTAAAAGGAAAAATGTCTTTAAACATTGCCAACTAAGATATTAAGACTTTAGGTTCTAAAGATTTTTCTGATTTTGTTAGGTGCTTCTGCTGTTGCTCTATTGGTATTTGTCAAAAGCATAGAGATGAGGAGGAAATACCAGTGATGGGTGCCTCCCAGCGATCTTAACTTCAAAGTACACTTCCTTAAATCTTTTTTAACACCACATGTTAGAAGTTTTAAGGGAAAAGGGAGAAGAAATTTTTAACTATATCCTTCCTTGTTCCTAGACCCCTAAAATTGCTAAGTGTTAGGAATTGCACTTAGTGCTTCAGAGATGGAACAAGATAGGGAGGGGAAGAAAACAAGAAAGAATTGTTTCCTGTACACTAATTGTTGGACTGTAGCTAGAAAGATAAGCTCCTGACATCTCCCACTATTGTTGTGAATGTATTGTTGAGAAAGCTCTTAGAAATACTGCTCAATATGGTAATTGCTAACATGTAGTGATTTTCAGGGTACATTATAGCTTAAATAGGCTTATTTGGCATTAGCTTAGCTTAGTAGTCACTTTAAGAAAAAATCTTCAAACCCAGTCCTTACATAGATTAGAAACAAACTACCTGTTTTTGAACCTGATAATATAAACCTGAGTTATATTATTTAAAAAAATGATGCCTTCATGTCCTTTTTTACTGCTTCAAGTTTTTTGTTTTCCTTTACTTGCTGGCTTCAGATTTCTTGCAGTTTATGGTTTTCCTCTCTGATACTCTCTGGTTCAGTCTCTTGTTAAACTACTACTGTCAGTTTGCCCTTTGGGGCATTAATCTATAATACTTTATTTTACACACAGTTTTCTGTAGAGTATCCTGAATATCCCTGTGATTCTGTTACTAAAATAAGTCTTACGATGCTGTATGAAATGCACAGAGCTTTCTGTATGCTTCTGTATCCACAGTTGTATAATTGTATTTCAGTTCACACATCAGTATCAGCAATATTTTCTCAGCATGTTCTTTGTTATTTTAAGTGGGGTATTGAATGATATTCTAGAAGTCATGTTTGGATTTTACTTTCAGAAAGAAAAGAAGGCACTGTTGCATGTCTAATCTAGGGTGACATTTTCTATGCAAATACACAGTCAATGCTGCTACTCTTGTTTTTTTAAGTGGTGAGTTTTGTAATTGAATTGAGACTGCAGTTGAAAAGTTGGAATGTCTTGGTTTTAAATTGTGTGGCAGTATTTCTAAATAAAATGAGGTTAAGACTTATGTATTTTGTTTGTTTAAGGCGGGTTTCTTCCCTAATGTGGGAAGTTCGATATATAGAGCATAATACACGAACATTTAATGAGCCTGGAAGCCCTATTGTGAAATCTGCTAAGTTTGTGACTGATCTTCTTCTACATTTTATAAAGTGAGTAGTTTTTCCACACTTAATTATAATTAATTAATGTCAATATTTTAAGATTTTAAAATATGAAAATATAAAATGCATTTATTTTTTACATATATTATGTTCATGCTGTGCTATAAACTAGTTCCACTCAAAATAGGAAGCATACAATGTCTGTCTAAACATTTAGTTTATTGGCTAATATTAAATCATAAAAGTTGTGTTACAGTTGTATTCTATAGTTAACATTAAAAAATACGGATCTTTCTCTAATTCCAACTGTTAGATAATAATATGTAATGTTTTACCTAAAATAGTTCTAAGCCAAATAATAATCCAGGTGAGAGATACCACTATCTGGAATTAACAGTTAAGGAGACAGTTGTAGAGGTTTACATCTTTAATTTGCATAGTAACGGAGTGTCTACCATCTTAAGAATTTTTCATTTTAACATTATATTGCCCCTGACAAGTTTGTAAACAAGTATTTAAGTAGTCCAGCAAGTTACTAAATTTAGCTTTCAAGATTCTTCTTAAAAGTCAGATTTACTTCCTCATTCATTGATCTCATACCAAGATGATAACTACAGCTCTTTTAAAGGGAGCAGCTCTTTTATTTTTTTATCTTAATGAATTTTATGTAGCCGTAGAATGAATTGAGCCTTCTAAACTGAAGTCAGAGGAATGACTCATGTTTTGTCTAACATACCACTCGAGTTCATACTGAAGTTACTTATATTGGATAACTTTTTATGGTTAAGAAAAAAGAATATATTTTATAATTTAAGTTTAAATACTCAGCTGCTGACAGCTTTCATTTTTCCATGAAGGGATTATTGAGGCTTTTTAAAAAACATCTCCAACTTCATTCTCATTACTTAGTATTGTAATCATATGTGGTATTAGTTAGGTTTTTTGTTTTTGGTGAAGAATGTAGGTAATTTCAATATAAGAAAACACCAAAAAAATTTCTAAGATAAATATTATGCCCTACCCTCTACCTTACTCTGTAAAGAAATCTATTGCCTTTCAAATGGTTTGGGGGTTACTATGCCTTTTTTCCCCCTAATTTTACTGGGGAAAACTAAGACTAATTAAGAATTAGTTAGCTCTGGAAGATTGTTTATATAACTCAGTTATAATGGCTTATAAATATTTTGCCGATACAGTTTATAATTTTGGTTATATGTGTATGTATGTACATTTCTATTTTCCAAAGAGGAATCAATAGCATGATACAGTAAATTCACACTTCAGTGAAATAATTTAGATGAAACAGTATTTTTATGTTTAGAATAGTCTATAAAATATTTCTTTCAAATTGTTACTTTGAAATGCCTTGTAAGAATAGATTAATATGTAAAGCACTTGTGTATTTAAAAATAAATCTCTGCATTTTTTAGGGGTATATAATTTGTTTATACATTTGTAGTTGACAGTAAGTTTTAAATATTAGGTATATCTTGAAATTTTTAATATTATACTTCTAATTGAGTTATTTGGCCAAATTTCAGGCAATAGGGTATATAATGATGTGATGTAAGAGATACGTGAGATAGGAATGTGTATTCTCTTAATATAATTTCATAGATAAATTTTAAGTAAATATAAGGAAAAAACTAACAAGAGAATCTGTAGGAAAGTTTAGATGGGGATTACTTCTAGCTTATGACAGTGGGGTTTTAGGTACGGGGAGAGGTGGGTTAGGATATTATGGACAAGGTGGATATTGATAGATTCAGAGGTTAGATGAATGGAAAGCCATTCTGGGAACAAGGAGTGGCCCAAGGGGTAGGAAAGCATAAAGAGTTATTAAGGGAATTAAGTAATTTAAACCAGGTGAAAGTACATGAGTAGAAGTAATAAGGATACAATGCTATAAACATGAGTTGGATTCAGATCATAGCCTTGAATGCATTTCTAATTTTAATTGATAGGGAAGAGACAGAAAGCGTAAATAGCAGATTGACTGCTATACTGACCAACTAAGAAGTGATGAGGGTTTAATTTATGGAAATGAGAAAGAAGCAGAGGCCAAGAGATTTTGAAGGTAGAATCACAGAACTTGGCCAGTGACTGGGTTTATAAGGAGACAAGGGAAGGAATAGTGAAAAATCATGCATTACTATGAGAATGGTAATGCTGTTAAAAATAGGAGGAAGAGTGGGGAGTGAAAATCAGGTTTAGACATGTGGATTGCTAAGTTATGATAGGAATCTCAAGAGAAGAGTCAGACCAAATTATAGGAATTTGGAATTTACTTACACAAGTAAACTGCAGATGTGTATAAGGTTATCAGGGCAAAAGCTGTAATGTCAAGAAAAGATGACTAAAGGACAAAATTTTAGGGAATGACTATAGAGACTTAATGAAAAGAAGAGGAAATTATAAGACAGGAGGTATCTTAGCTTTCCCGTGTGTCTTGAGGCATGAAAGAGGGCATCCCACACACAGCAGCAACCTGAGCAAAGACCGGCAGGTGAAAATTGGGTTTGGTGTATTGAAATGGGCCAGAATGGAAGCTCCACGTAGGGTGGAAGGGCACAGCAGGTGTTTGGGTATAGGGTTTTGGAGTCAACCAATGAAAAAAGCCTTCCGCTTCAAGCTTTATTTTAAAATCTGGTTTTGGTAACAGATTTTAAGGGTAAGAAAAATCTCATGACTCTAATCTTACATACTAACATTTCCTTGCTATTTAGGGATCAGACTTGTTACAACTTAATTCCACTGTACAATTCAATGAAGAAGAAAGTTTTGTCCGATTCTGAGGTATTTAACCTTTCATTATGATCACGATATTGGTCTTTTTCTATATATTTAAAAAAGAAATTTAAACATAATGGTTTTCAGATAAATGCTGTAATAAAAATTATTTTTTGCTAATGCTATAGTTTCCAAAAAAATAGTTCAGCATTTTCTTGTTATAGTTTCTAAAAATATTGTGGGGGGACTCTCTAATGAGTCCATAAAGTATTCCAGCATATACGTTACAGGTTTTCCAAAGTGTAAAAGTGATAACTGGTATATGAACAACTATGGTAGATTCTGTTAATTATAAAACATATAATGAAGTCTAGAATGTTTAATGAATCTGATAAACTCTTATTTCAAAGGAAGAAGAGAAAGATGCCGATGTGCCAGGAACTTCTACCCGAAAAAGAAAGGTAAGATTTTTTGTTTCAGCAGAAGTACTTTATATGAATTAAAATGTATTAAAAGCAGTTTTTTAACTCAGTATTTTTAAAGACAGATTCAGTATTACTTCCAAATCAGTTTCCATTACACAATACATGGTTTTCAGAACTAGGTGAATAGTGTTTTCTATTTGAATTACTGTATATTACCTAATTATTTGAGATTGAATTAAAAATACAAATTTTACTATATAAATGTTATTCTATTAATTTTTTATTTTAGTGTATTTGAAGCTTTTATAAATTTTATTAATATATTTGAAAATTTTCATTTTAGGACCATCAACCCAGAAGAAGATTACGTAACAGAGCTCAATCTTATGATATTCAAGCATGGAAGAAACAATGTCAAGAATTACTAAATCTCATATTTCAATGTGAAGATTCTGAGCCTTTCCGCCAGCCAGTAGATCTCCTTGAATATCCAGTAAGTATTTTTGAATATATTTCCCTTACCTGTCAGCTTGTCCTATATCTCACGCATGACAATTAGCTATTTAAGTTATTTCTTATGGTTATAGTTTATTTCTTCATTATTAAATACATATTCTTATCTATTTGGTTAAATGGAGCATTTAAGTTGAGTAGTGTGGTATTTAAAACAGAACCCCAAACTAAGACTCTAAAATATTAGATTATGGTCCTAGGGCTCCCACTTACCAGTTGTGCAACTTTGAGCAAGTCATTTCATTTTTTCATCTGAATATTATTTTTTACTATTTTCTTTTTCACACTAATTCCAAGAATTTATTATGGCAGTTATTTAGGAAACAAGAGTAACAATACCTAACCTTCCCTACAGGGTTATGGATGAAACAAAAACACATTAAAATACTTTTTCAGTTGTAGCACTATATACAGTGCAAGGTGGCATAATTATATTTATGGAATTCATGGTAGGGAGGTTGAGTAAACCTGATCCAAGTATTTATTTTTGCATGCAGTCTTAGCAGTCTAAATATAGTTTAAAGTGATTTTTTTTAATTCCTTTATTCTGTTATTAGGTACAGTTCAGGTAACATCCATGGTTTCAAATGAAAATAAAAATGAAATATTTTATAAGAGATCATGACCCAGATGTAATCTCATCTGACTTTATTATCTGTTTTTTATGTATGTGTTCTAATTTGAAATGATGAATGAAAACAGAAATTTCATCAGTAGATAAATATCATAAAATGCCTTTTATTATAATTTAAAAATAAAGAAACCTGAAATCTTAATTGTACAAGATAAACTTTTAATTCCAGCAATGTGATAAACTGGGCTCATTTGAACCCTATATTCAAAAAAAAAACTGCAGTACTCTGGTTTTTAGTTCTTTGTTTTGGGAACCTATGATTTCCACTTGTTTCCTGCAAGCCCAACTGTGTATTTCAGAGAACATTATAGTTTATCTAGTGCTTGCAGGTGTTTGTATTCTGCACTTTTCCCCAGAAAAGAAGAGATAGATGTAAGCTTTAATGTTTAGATTCTAGAGGCACAAGAATAACATGATATAGAGACAGAAAAAGCCATGCGATCCAAGTTGAGAAAGGAAATTAGAACTGAGACCCCACTAGGACTGTTGAAAGACTTTACCCTCAAGGAAAACAATAGTATAATTCCCTCCACAAGGAAAAATATCTGTGGTATTCTGATGTCAGGAGAGAAATCTCTCTTAGCTGGCCCTATGCATGGATTTAGAGCCCAAATTTACAGTACCCATGTGTGTAGACATTCACCAGAGGGAGAATAAAACTAATCCCTAACCAAAGATGAATTAATGATAAGAAATTACAAACTATGAGGGAGCAATTCATCATAAATATGACAAACAACATATGGAAATATTAGTACCCTCTTCCCCAAAACTTGACATAATAGATTACTTCTAAAATACTGTATATACTTCATCAGATCTAAAACACCAATGACGTACTTTATCCACCATCAAGAAAAGAAAAAATGCTGCCAATTAAACTGGTTTTGTCATTTTGGTTTAATATATGGGGGGATAAGAAGCATAAGGAAAAAAAAGATGTTATTTGAGGGGGGAAAGGGGTGAGGCAGTTATTTTTAAAAATTTAAACTAAGGGCACCTGGGTGGCTCAGTCAGTTGAGTGTCCGACTCGATTTCAGCTCAGGTCATGATTTCACAGTTCATGAAATTCAAACTCTGTACCAGGCTCTGAGTTGACAGCACGCAGCATGCTCTGCCCCTCCCCCACTTGGTGTTTTCTCTTTCTCTCTCTCTCAATAAATAAATAAACTTTAAAAAATTTTAAACTAAATAGAATTTCTGAAAATGAAATGTTAAATCATTGAAATTAAAATTCTCTGAAAGAAAGATTAAGAGATATGGTAGATAGGATGAAAAAATTCAAAACATAACTTACAGGAGTTTCAGAATGAGAGAGGGACAGTATTTGAGGAGTTAATGGCTGAAGGTTTTCTAGGTTTGATAAACATTTGACAAAGCACGACTCCTGAGCCGGATAGGGGAAAAAAGATATCTTTACCTAGAATAATAGTGAAAAATCAAAACTCTAAGGACAAAAGAAAAATGCTAAAACAGCCATACAAAAAATAAAGAAGAGGCCTATTCTCATGACTGTGCATAGTATTATCCTGTACATCTAGAATCTAAACATTAAAGCTTATATCTTTCTCTTCTTAATGAGGAAAAGTCCAGAATACAAACACCTGTAGAGAAAGAGAATGTGTCTGTGTCTGTGCATGCATGTGTAAAAAAATATATATTTTATATTATGTGTATATATGTGTATATATATGTATAGTTGCCTTATGTATCCAACTCTGAATACAGGTATAGCTGACTCATTGTTAAACTGAGGTTCACATTAAGCAGCTTTCCAAGACACACAGCTATTTGTTGACAAAGTGAGGACAGGAGCTGCTATTTTCTATATCTGGTGCACCAGAGCTGTATGCAATGTTCCTACAGACTAACTAGTATATAAGAATGTAGTCTCTCTTAAGTATTCAAAATAATGAGAACAGTATTTAGAGGTTCTCCTTCCACCAGCCAAAAATATTAGCAGACAAATAGAAGAAGCAAGAAAAAATTTTAATTTGATCTCTTGTCTCTCATGGTACTCCTTGATGGAGGGACGTATGAAGACTTAGGACTGTTTACTGTTTTTTATTATTACCACCAAGGAGAAGAGAAACTGGATTTATCTGCTGTTTATACTTCAGAATTAACTATAAGTTAACTGCTACCCTAACTGTAGCAGAATATTTACGGCAGTCATATTCTTCATATTTCAGCTTTTGTATGAAAATGTTCACATTCTGAGTTTAGTCAAATACTTAAGCAAGATTTTAAAAATTAAATTTTTTTGATGGAAATCAACATGGTAAATGAATATTCTACCCCATTCATTTATTCAGCAGAGATGTATTGAATGGTTATCATATACTGTACTAATAGAAACCTAAGGTAGGAACCAAGAAGAAGTGTTCTATATAAATATATTTAACATTTTCCTAAAATCTGCAAAGTTTTAAAGCCAGTATGTCATAATATTCAATATCCATGTAATTATAGTTTCAGTTGAAGTGGTTAGTTACCCTTAAGGAGTGAGAGAGGTTGGACGGACACTGTTCAAATGACGTTACCATTGCATAAAGCAGTTCTATAACTCCTTTTACTGTGCTGCCCCCCTATGCCCTCCCCCAACAAGCTATCTTAAGAGTCAGGGTTTCAGTCTTTGGGATGTCTTTATTTTTTTAAAGATCATTTATATGATTTTATTACACGGGAAAATTTGAAAACGCAATTTTCACTTTGGATATGTTATTCTATTTCACTATCTTTTTAAAAATTTTTTAATTCCAATTAATATTCAGTTTCAGCTGTTAAATATAGTGATTCAACACTTCCATACATCACCCTTTGCTTATCACAAGTGTACTCCTTGATTCCTTCTGGTAACCATCAGTTTATAATTAAGAGTCTGTTTCTTACTATGACTCACTCTCTCTCTCTTTTCCTGTTGCTTGTTTTATTTCTGAAATTCCATATATGAGTGAAATCAAATGGTATTTGTCTTTTTCTGACTTATTTCACTTAACATTATACTCTCTGGCTCCATTCATGTCATTTCAAATGGCAAGATTTTGTTCTTCTTTATGGATGAATGATATTCCACTGTATATATAGACCACATCTTCTTTATCCATTCATCAGTAATACTGCTATAAACATAGGGGTACATGTATCCTTTTGAATTAGTGTTCTTGTATTCTTTGGGTAAATACCCATTAGTGTGATTGCTAGATTGTAGAGTAGTTCTATTTTTAACTTTTTGAGGAATCTCCGTACTATTTCCTGGAGTAGCTGCACCAGTTTGCATTCCCACCAAGAGTGCATGAGTGTTCCTGGTTCTCCACATCCTCGCCAACACCTATCATTTCTGTATTTTTGATTTTAGTCATTCCGACAGGTGTGAGGTGATATCTTATTGATGAGCATCTTTTCATGTATCCGTTGGCTAACTATAGGTCTTCTTTGAAAAAGTGTCTGCTTATGTCTTTTGCCCATTTTTAAAATCAGATTGTTTTTTGAGTGTTTTATAAGTTCTTTTTATATTTTGGGTACTATCCCTTTGTTGGATGTGTCATTTGCAAATACCTTCTCCCATTTCATGGGTTGCTTTATTTTGTGTATGACACCAGTATATTTTGATAATTTTGTATATGTTATAAATACCCGAGCAACTGCTTAAAAAATGTATACATAGAGTTATAGTCCTAAACACAGTACATAAATCAAATGGAATCTGTTAAAGTGACCAAAGAATATTGGGGAGAAAAGTAAAAAACAAAACAATAAAATGACAAACATAATTGAAATCATACAGAGTGTTTTCCAGCCACAGTGTAATCAAACCAGAAATAAAGTAACAGGAAAAATCTCTAATCACTTGCTTGATGACCAAATAAATGTACTTCTGAATAATCTGTGAGATCAAAGAAATCTTTTGTGAAATAAAGCACATTGAACTAGTAAGTGAAAATGAATACAATATATTAAAATTAGTGGGATGAAGCTTAAAAATGCAGGAAAATGTACAGTACTAAATAGTACATCAGAATAGAAGTTTCAAATCAGTAATCCAAGCTCTCTCCTCAAGAACCAAGAAAAATAAAAATAAAATTAACTCACAGTGAGCAGAAGAAAGGAAATAATAAAAAGAAATCAATGCAACTGAAAAACAAAAATAGAAAAATCCATAAAACCAAAAATCTGATTCTTTGAAAAGATCTATGAAAGTGACAAATCTCTATTAAGAAAAAAGACACAAATTGCTAATATCAGGAATACAGTAGAAGATATCACTACAGACACTGCAGATACCAAAAAGATTATAAAGGAATACTACAGGCAACTCTACACATACAGATACGACATCTTAGATGAAATGGACCATTTCTCAGAGTACAGACTACCACAACTCACCCAATAGAAAATAGATCATTTGAATAGCCCTATAACTAGTAAGGAAATTTAATTTGTAATTAAAAGCTTTCAAAAAAGAAATGTCTTAGGTCCAGAGGTCTTCACTGAACAATTCTACCAAAATTCTACATAGTCTCTTTCACGAGACAGAGAAAAGACTACTTCTACACTCATTCTGTGAAACCAGTATTATCCTGACATTAAAACTGGACCCAAAAAATACAAAAGGAGAAAATGCAAAAATTCTTAGTAAAATATCAGATAGAATTGTGTGGTATGTACAAATGATTTTATACCATGACCAAGTGGGCTTTTAATCCACAGATGTAAGGCTCATTCAGTATTTAAAAATGAGTCCATGTAATTCATCATATTAAAGGAGAGAAGTCAGATGATCATATCAATTAATGCATATGAAAAAGTATTTGACAAAATACAATACATATTTGTGCTAAGGATGTACATATTGGATATAGGATTAAATGGTAGAGTCAGCATTGCCATAAGAGGAAGTGAGAATGGGGCTTAAAAGGAAATTTATTATGCTCACAAGTCCCATAGATGGGTTCATTGAATGCCACTTAGAGCCACAAGGGAAACATCAGGTTTTGATCAGATGGCAGAAGGCAGGAGCAAGGAAATGCTTAAGCCAGAGCCTTTATTGGGGTTTTTATGAGAAACACAAGGCAGAGCAGGGTAAACACTTTAGGACTGGCTAATTTGAATAATTCCAATGGGCATAGGGATGGTCTCTAGTTGTCTGGTACCTGGCCTTATGACAATTCAGGGCAGAGGAAATACTGGCTTGCTTGGTGTATGTGAATTAGATAAGGAGGTGATTGGTTTACATATGAAAGATGTGTTTTAAGTGCAGCCCTTTGCTGTCTCTAAAAATTGGTTAGTTCTGGGAGGGGCAGTCTCTCCTCAGGTCTATAAGGATCCCAAAATACCAGAGCATCAGGAATACAAAAGATATCAAAATATAACTAACATAATTAGCCCTGTGATGAATGGATGTCAGATAGACAAATACATAATGTAAGAAAACACCACCATTAATGATAATTTAAGAAGAAAAAACTCTTAAGAAAACTAAGAATAAAATGGAACTTTGAAAATATGATAAATCGGGGCGCCTGGGTGGCTCAGTCGGTTAAGCGGCCAGCTTCGGCTCAGGTCATGATCTCACAGTCCGTGGGTTCGAGCCCCGCATCAGGCTCTGTGCTGACTGCTTAGAGCCTGGATCCTGCTTTGGATTCTGTGTCTCCCTCTCACTGCCCCTCCCCCGATCACTCTGTTTCTCTCTCTCTCTCTCTCTCTCAAAATAAAGACATAAAAAAGGTTTTTTAAAAAAGAAAATGTTATAAAGAACATCTGTTTAAAAACCTACAGCTAAATTATACTTAATCATGAAAAACCAAATGCTTTCCCCGTAAGATTGGTAATGAGGCAAAGATGCCTGTTCTCACCACTGCTTTGCAACATAGTAATGCAAACTCTAGCCAATGAAATAAAGTAAAAAAAAAAAAAAAGAAAGAAAGAAAAGGCATATAGATTGTTACAGAAGAAATAAAACTGTCCATATTTGTAAAAGATGATACTATTTGCTGTATGGTCAAACATTTGATCATAAATTTAAATTTGATGGTGCAAATTCAAGCTATATTTTGAAAAATATAGTTACATATTTCTGGGCTATGGAAAAGATGTATTATTACTCTTTCTCTTTTAAAAGATACCATATTCAAATAATTTTTTACCCTTCTGTTTCTTTCTGCGTTCACTTGTCTGTTTTTATTGCTTCTAATCTATTGCCTTATTTTATACACAATTGACTAGATGGATACTTTAGGTGATTCCACTTCTCCTTTGTCTAATGAAGTGCATAGGCTTTGTGACAACTATTTGCATTCACAATTCCTGATTAATGCAGAGTTCCCAATTGTAGTACTAAAGTTGAGGTTACTAGAACTCAGGCCTCCACACAAATGGGATATTAGCATATTTCCATGGTTTTATCTCCTTATTTTATTTTTTATTTATTTTTTGTGTCCTTATTTTAAAGTTACAATTATATTTCAGTGAGTCAAAGCCTTTAGAGTGCATAGCTAGTATAAAATTTTCAGTTTATTACATGAAACAAATTTGTTAGTTATAGATCTGAGGTTTTTTCCAGTACTCTTAATCCTCTTTTTCCAGAACAGCTCTACTCTTTACCTCTTCCTCAAGAAAAAGAAGCAGAGCTTAATAGCTTCTTGAATGAGAAGAATCCTCTTGTGACTGCAATAAAAGGGAGAGGACATGAAAAAAATAAAAATTATTTAAAAAAAGCCTTGATAAGGAACACATGAGATTATTAATAGTTCTGGGACTTGATTTCATCACAGGAATTGTATGTGAATCCCTGTGCTGAGTAGTAATGCTTTGTGGTAGTGATGTTAATAATAATACCACCTGTTTTTCTTCTCTTAGGACTACAGAGACATCATTGACACTCCAATGGATTTTGCTACTGTTAGAGAAACATTAGAGGCTGGGAATTATGAGTCACCAATGGAATTATGTAAAGATGTCAGACTTATTTTTAGCAATTCCAAAGCCTATACACCAAGCAAAAGATCAAGGGTATGTAGTTAAATTGTTTTCGTTTATGTTTAATTTAAATGAAATTAGAAAAATATGTTAAGTAACTAAAGTTCCTTTGATTAAATATAGAGCAAAATTTACTTTCTATTATGTTCTTAATGCTATCCTAGTGGAAAAAAGAATTTACATCTTTCTATTTCTTTCTATAAAATAACAGTGATGACACTAATGTTTAGGAATGGTTACTTTTCCTTAACACGTATCACATATTTATTGTCCTAGTATATAGTAGGGCTATGTGGGCTTAACTTTTCCAGTTATTTTCTGCATTAATGGAAAGGCATTTTTGTGAATGATTTATAAAAATGAGTAAAATTGTAAATATCATTTACCACTCTTTGGGCAAACAAGACATCACAGAAGGGTGATATATGAGAATGAAATGAAAAAGAATAGGGGCACCTGGATGGCTCAGTCAGTTAAATGTCCGACTTCAGCTCAGGTCATGATCTCCCGATTCATGAGTTCGAGCCCTGCATCAGGGTTTGTACTGACAGCTCAGAGCCTGGAGCCTGCTTCAGATTCTGTGTCTTCCTCTCTCTCTGCCCTCACCCACTCATGTTCTGTCTGTCTCTCAAATAAGTAAATGTTAAAGAATTAAAAAAAAGAAAAAGTATAGATGGTAGTTCTAGGTAGCAATGGAAAACAAGTTCAAAACCTCAGGAATAGTTTCAGTGTGATAGAGTTCACAGGAATTTTGTCTCTATTAGTCATGTGAATTGATACTAATAAGGCTTTTATTTAAGAATCTGAAATCTGGGGCCCTTGGGTGGTTCATTTGATTGAGCGTTCAACTCCATTTTGGCTCAGGTCATGATCCCAGGTTTGTAGGATTGAGCTCTGTATTAGGTTCAGTGCTGAGCATGGAGCCTGCTTAATAAGATTCTCTCTCTCCCTCTGCTCCTCAACCACCCCAAAATTAAAATTAAAAAAAAAAAGAATCTGAAACTTTGGAAGATTCCTAATCTAAATATAAAAATAGTTTGTTGGGGCACCTGGGTGGTTCAGTCAGTTGAGTGTCTGACTCTTGATTTCAGCTCAGATCATGATTCCAGGGTCATGGGATTAAGTGCTATTAAGGGCTCCGCACTGAACGTGGAGCCTACTTAAGATTCTCATTCATTTTCTCTCTCTCTCTCTCTCCTCCTCTCAAAAATTAAAAAGTAAAATTTATTAAAAAATATAGTTTAAATGTAAAAAGGCTTTAGTATTACTCTTTATCTAAAGAGATTGAGGGGAAAATAATGTTTAAATTATTGAAACTTTTTGCTAGAAAAATACTTGTTATATATTAATATTTACTGAGCAGGCATTTTCCTTTCCATGTTTAAACACTTGTTTTCTTATCACAGATTTACAGCATGAGTTTGCGCCTGTCTGCTTTCTTTGAGGAACACATTAGTTCAGTTTTATCAGATTATAAATCTGCTCTTCGTTTTCATAAAAGAAATACAATAACCAAAAGGAGGAAGAAAAGAAACAGAAGCAGCTCTGTTTCCAGTAGTGCTGCATCAAGGTATATGATTTATTTTAAAAAACATCAACTGATCTGTAACTTTGTCATCTAAATGATAGAACTCGGTGTTTTTTAATACTTCCTTTACTATTCCCTATATTGCAGAATGATATATTTGACATGCAAGTTCCTATGATGTGGAGGATTTTTAATCTTTTAACTAAAGCTATACTAGTGTAAGTGCTAAAATTCAAACTGCTAAATCTATACAGTAAAACAGCATTTTTAGGATAGTGATGGCATCATGCTTTCTGTCATATAACTGTAGCATTTATGACAATCCTTCACTAAATATTCACTTTCAAAGGCTCACAACCATATGAAATCCACTACAAATCTCATGTTTTAACATATTTCATAATAGTACAAATATTGAATCCAACAGTATTATAAAACTTTTATTTATCCCCGTAGAGCTATAGGAATGACTAATGATATTACTTTATTTACAGCCCTGAAAGGAAAAAAAGGACCTTAAAAC
The DNA here is from genome assembly GCA_028646485.1 of Cryptoprocta ferox. Taxonomy (NCBI): domain Eukaryota; kingdom Metazoa; phylum Chordata; class Mammalia; order Carnivora; family Eupleridae; genus Cryptoprocta; species Cryptoprocta ferox. The sequence goes on from CM053577.1 coordinate 76,710,702, forward strand.
CACAGCTAAAGTCAGATATGTCTACCTCTCCATTCTCTACACCTACACGATCAATACCACCGAGGCATAATGCCACTCAGATAAATGGTAAAACAGAATCCAGTTCTGTAGTTCGAACCAGAAGCAATCGAGTGGTTGTAGATCCAGTTACCACTGAGCAGCCGTCTACTTCTTCAGCAGCAAAGGCTTTAATTTCAAAAGCTAATACATCTGCAATGCCAGGGAAAACAAGTAAGAATCAGTTACAGTTTCTAAATTGGAGTATATATGATTTTTAAATTTAGCTTTTCTTTTGCCAAATGAAATATATTGGATATTTGTAAATTCCAGCAGAAAATGTTGGTTTTGCTTTCTTGATTGTTTCTGTTCTTTTTTGCTTGTTTTTACTTTTAATTTAAAAAAAAATGAGGTTTAGGAATGTCAGTGTAGAATAATACTTAAAAATGGCAACTCTGATCCATACTGCCTGGATTAAATCCTAGTACCCAGACTTGCTAACAGTTTGCTAAGGCTTGCCTTCATAATCTTGAAGTGACTGGACATCATCAGAAAGGTCTGAAACGGTTAAAAGAGTTTATTTGTGTATTCCTTTTTCCTGTTTGAAAGTAGATTTCCTAAGGAAGCATTAAGCAACTCCTAGGTTTTACCCTTTTGGGTAGTTCAAGTTCAAGTTAGAAGTAATCCCAACCTCCTTGCTTATTTTTAGGTTAAATAACTTAGGTTTTAATCTTGTGTGGGTTTCAGTTCTAGAGAATTCTGTGAAGCATTCCAAAACCTTGAATACTCTTTCAAGTCCTGGTCAATCCAGTATTAGTCATGGAACTAGGAATAATTCTGCAAAAGAAAACACAGAAAAGGAGAAGCCAGTCAAACGTAAAGTGAAATCATCTGTACTCTCAAAAACATCCACTCTTTCAAAGTCATCACCTGTCATTGAGCAAGGTAAGGTATTATTTGTATCTTCCAAGATAAAGTAGATCTTTCTTAAGAGTGATGCTTATTGTTGGACGTAGCATTTATATCCGCTTTTTTGTTAGGTTGCTCATTTAAAAGTCACATTTTTTGTTAGTTGATACATTCAGTGAGACATCTTTTGATTTGCAGCTTTGTGCCCAAAGCAAACTGTATTGTCATTAAATTTTAAGAGCCAAGAAAAACTTGCTCTGTAGAAATAAAAACAAATTCTAGAATCAGAGGCTTTTACTGATGTAAATTAACTAGTTCCTAACTTCATTATTACAAAGCCTTCTTATTTTCAAGAAGTTTAAATTAAATTGGATTTACTTAACCAAATGTAGAAGTCTTTACTTTTCTAGAAAAATTAAGTTGTTCTTACATCACAAAATTCAGCACACTGCCCTTCACTAAATGTTAACTCATCAGGGTTGTCCACAGCCCCACCTTTGTTCTGTTATTACAACTTTTAACCCTTTACAGTTATGCTTCCAAGTTCTTTCATCTACAGATTTTCATTGTAAAGACTTTATGTTTGAACGATGGAGAAAGTGACTGATAGAGTACACCCTACGATGTGTTAAAACAATTATGGCTTATTGGCAGTGAGCAGTTCAAGAAGAAGCATTTTGTATTACAGCTTCCAGAGTATACCTAAACAATTGCCTCTTCATTGTTCTCCTCAGAAACCTCTCAAAATTTAATATTCTACTGAAACATCCTTTTATATATATATAATGGCATTGGGATATACTCCCCTATGTAAGCTCAAATACAGGGAGTCATCCAGCCTTCTCTTCCAGATCTACTTCACAGTCATTAGTTTCTGTTATTTCTGCCTTCTTAATATCTCTAAAATTGTTCTTAATTCAGGCCTACATAATTTCTCATCTGGACTGTTCTACTTTCCTAACTGGTCTTGCTGTCTTGGTTCTCACCTCTTCCTTACCCAGTATATCTTCCACATTGCATGAAAGTCGTCTTTCTGATCATTTATCTCTAGCACAAGTACAGGCAAGCCCATATACACACAGTTGAAATCCTTCCCTGCTTTCAGATCATCCATGGAGTCAGATTTTAATGTTTTTGCCTAACATTCCAGCTTTCTTTACTTTTCCTTTTTATGTTCCAGCTATCCTATACCACTTGAAGTCTCTGAAATATCATTGTCCTTTTCTTCCTTTTTTGCAATGCCTTTTTTCCCCTCCCAATTTAATGGTTTCCTATTACCTTTCAAGTCCCACTTTGAAATATTATCTACTCCAGGAGGCCTCTTCCTGGGTTCTTCAGACAGTTCCCAGAACACCCTGGTTCATTGCTTTTTGTGGCACTTAGAGTATTCTTTTTTACATGTGTCTATATCCAGTGGAATCTGAACTTCTGGGTTTAATTACTTTTTCAATCACCTATACTTAGTATATAGTGGACAGTAAGTGAATAAAGAGGCAAATGACTTTGTATATCAGTGTTTTACATTTTTATTATTTACTTCCTTTCTGAACTGAATTCAAAGTTTTTTGTATGCTATATTGACCTTGCTTCTGTCACTTTGAGTCCTACAGAAATCAGATGAACATAGTGAATTGGTTCTAGCATTAAAATAGGGGGTCCAATAACCAATTTGATTTATAAGTTTTGAGTATCACAAATATAGAAGTTACCAGTGCAGTGTAGAAATACAGCTAGCTAATAAGTCATTAATGGTGACTTCTTACATAAACATTGACACCTGGATTAACTATTAGAATCAAAAGGCAATTCTGTCCAGTGGAAATATAATATAAACCACTATAAATCACATATGTAATTTTAAGTTTTATAGTAGCTACTACATCTAATAACAGGTGAAATTACTAATTTTAATAATTTATTCCATTATCAAAAATATTATCATTTCAGCATGTAATCAATATTTCAAAATGTACAGTGCTTCAGTATTCACATTTAAATTAATTAAAAATTCAGTTCCTCAGTTGCATAGCTGTGTTCCAAGTGCTTAGTAGCTACATGGTTAATAACTACCTTACTGATCACAGACCCACATAAAGAGTGCTACATTCCTTCTTAACCTTTTTAGTTTATGTATTGCTTTGCAAAGTTGATGAAACCTGCAGTTCTTTCCCCAGAAAATGCACATAGGCATTCACATAAAATTTGGGCCATTTCAAGAAATTCATGGAGTCCTTAAAGCCAAGCTATAGAATTTCTATAGTGAGTATGTATACTGGTTATTTAGAACCTTGTCAGTAGTCTTAATGTAAAACAAATAAGATACACAGAAACGTCAGACAGGTTAAGTATAATTGTAATGTTAGGAGATACTTAATTACCTTATTTACACACACATTTCTCCCTTCTTCCCGCTCCCCTCATATGCCAGAAAACCACTAAAGAAAATTATTTGTACTATAGGGGTCAGGAAATGAGGGCTTTGCCTTTTCCCTCTGCTTCTGGCTCTGACCTCTTGTGACCTCTTGATTTTTTTCTTGATATATATGAAGTATAATTCAAACCTATGACAGATACCGTTATGAAAAAGCATTCTCATTAAAAGCAGTTTTCATCTCTTTATGGATTTCCTTTAGAATATTTGCAGTGTAGATCACCCACCACAATCAAACAAAAGAACTTAACTTTAGAAGAAAAACTGCTAGTAGTAATATGTTTGTCATATTTTTCCTTCATCTAAAGGAGTAATAGCATTTATTTTTAACACAAAAAGGCAGTTCACCATGCACTCTAGATAGATTTAGTTTTGATTTCTAGAATTTTTATATTTTTATAAAGCATAATGGCCTTTATCATTGAATTTATTACCATTATAATGGTGGCGTACATAATAGATTTGATTGATACTTGCAGTCAGTACTGCTTATGATAATAAATTGTTTGCCATTCAATTACATAAGGATATAGGACTGTTTCAAAGAGCCTGTGAAGAAAACTGCTGCTTAGTTGTTTACTTCATCTTTTTTTTAAAATTTTTTGTTAACATTTATTTATTATTGAGAGGCAGAGCATGAGGGAGAGACACAGACTCTGAAGCAGGCTCCAGGCTCTGAGCTGTCAGCACAAAGCCCAGCGCGGGGCTCGAACTCACAAACTGCAAGATTATGACCTGAGCCAAAGTCACATGCTTATCCAACTGAGCCACCCAGGCACCCCTACTTCATCCTTTTTAAACAATTCTGAGAACATAGTTCATAACGAAAAGTAACTTATTTCTACTGTTGTAGTTAGGATAGATGAAGAATGTCAAAGTCATAGTGGTTTTTATGGAGAATAATTGATGTAAATTATTCTAGTAGATGTACTCAGAAACCTCGTTTGTAGTAGGATTAGGAGAGGAGATTCTTTTGAGGAACATAAGCAAATATTTAGATTGTAAACTCTTCCCTGATATCAGAGAGGGTATGATAATCATATCCAAAGAGGGATCAAATAAGAGTTAGAATCATTCCAGTCTTGATATGCCTTTTTCTTCCGTCCCTAGTAGAAAAAGTGATTAGAGGTAAGTAGAAGGGAATCATATGCTTATTCAGATTACCAAGTTAGAAGATCATGGATTTTATACTAAAATCATTTTCTATGATTGAGCTGCTTAAAGGTAGGAATACTAAAAACTTGTTAATGAGGTAAGCAGTAAAGTTCTTTGTGGTTGCTAAGCTCCATACAAGTGAATATGATCATTTTGTATAATCGAAACATTGTTCATATATTAGAACATGTAGGAAAGGTAGTGGTGCCAAGAAACCTTGGCTGATCCCAGCTGTATCATCATTTACAATGTTAACAGGTTATTTATTTGCTGAGTGTCATTTCCCTCATGTGTGGTCATTAATGACTTCATTAAGGATCTTTCTTCCTCTGTGAGTTTTAAGTAGAAAATAGTATCATTAAACTATCAGCCTTTTGTTGGTTCCTTTTCTCATTTTAGTAAAAACAAAAATTAGAATTACGTGCTTACATAAGTATAGCAATGTCCTTACCAACTAGTTTGAGAGTCAAATAAAAAAGCAATTCCATATGTTAAGTGTACTACTGTTCCTTTTTAGCAGATTGTAGGAACAATGCTCTTGTACCAGGAAGCATTCAAGTAAATGGCCATGGAGGGCAGCCATCTAAACTTGTGAAGAGAGGACCTGGAAGGAAGCCTAAGGTAGAAGTTAATACCAATAGTGGTGAAGTTATACACAAGAAAAGGGGTAGAAAGCCCAAAAAACTACAGTATGCAAAGCCAGAAAATTCAGAGCAAAATAATGTGCATTCAATCAGAGATGAAGTAGTTCCTTCTTCAACATGCAGTTTTCTTTCTGAAACTAATACTGTAAAGGAGGATTTGTTACAGAAAAAAAGTCGTGGAGGCAGAAAACCGAAAAGGAAGATGAAGACACAGAAACTAGATTCAGATCTCATAGTTCCTACAAGTGTTAAAATGCTAAGGAGAAGTAACCGAAAAAAGACAGATGATCCTATGGATGAGGAAGAAGAGTTTGAGGAACTTAAAGGCTCTGAACCCCACATGAGAACTAGAAACCAAGGTCGAAGGACAGCTTTCTATAATGAGGATGATTCTGAAGAAGAGCAAAGGCAGCTGTTGTTCGAAGACACCTCTTTGACTTTTGGAACTTCTAGTAGAGGACGAGTCAGAAAGTTGACTGAAAAAGCAAAAGCTAATTTAATTGGTTGGTAACTTGTACCAAAATATTTTACTTCAAAATCATAAAGCAGGTACAGTTAAGGAATACGTAGAACTAAGGCTTCTGCTTCCTTGCTGCTATGGTGGATTAGGGAATGTTACGATTTGATTTGCAAAAAAAAAAAGAAAAAAAAAAGACAAACTTACAAGACACTTCACTTCTTTAAATGAATATATATATATAAATATATACATATATATTTTAAATGTTTGCTATTTATTGCCTTTAGATAGGTTATGCATTTCAGCATTCATTTCATTCACTGTTTGAAACAAAAGAAATTGAGGACCTATAATGAACTCCCAGTTTATTTCTGGAAAAGACAGTTCTGCTACACTCTTAAGGAGCATAGTATTCCTAGTGATAGAGCATTTCATGTTAAAATGAATTATTTTTGACCAAGCCAGGTACATTTCTATTGATAGAGAAGTCGTGCCCCTAGGAAGACAGATGTTACCAGAGTAGCAGTAAATTAAGAAGTGTGTTTCCTCTAAAGATAAATATAAAAATCCCCACCATTTGATAACCCTAAAAAGTTTAATTTTAATTATAGAATGTTCATCTACAAAGAATCTAGATGAGGCTTTTGCTGTATTCCATTTCTGCCAAACATAAGAGAAAATGTACTGATGGAAAGGAAACATATCCACATTGGAAAACATTTGACTGTCTAATTTTTCAGACCTTGATTCTTGTATCAATCACTCAATCTCTGTTTATTGTGCCAAAGACTGAGAATCAGTGCAGTGGAAAGCCTGTTTTTGACTGTCAGGACAGCATACACTTTTCAATATTGGAAAGGCTATATATTATTCTAAAGAGCACGTTATTAAAAAGAGTTATGCTGAGATGTATCTTTTTTGGTACTTAATAGTAGAAAATAATGCACTGGTGGGTCCTTTGACAGAGATGTTTTAAAGAAAATGTTTAAGTGGTTAAAGGATTCAAGGAAAATACAGGAAAAAGGTATGGGATTTGATGTTTACTTGTTGATCTGGATTATTGTCGTTTCTAAACTTTAGACATATCTCTAATAGGCTAAAATGACTTACAAAGAAATGTGTCTGTGTGTGTATGTGTATATATTGATAAATGGGTATAATTAAATATATATACAAACACATACTTATATACTATTACCCAGGTATAAATTCTTTTTTCAGGATTTTTTAGATAGTGGTAGAATAAAAATAATTTTAAAATGTCATACTTTATAGTTTAATTTTAAGGGGAAGATTGGTTATTTTCAATTATTAAAGGTTAAAATAGGCCAAATCACTTTTTATGCAATCATGTTTTATACAGTGGTCTCATTGCACATTGTGTTTTTTCTGCACTTTTTATGGTATCCTTATCACGCTGGTATGTCAATATACACCCTAAAGAAAAATTCCATTTAATGATTGTGCCTTGTATTCTATTATTTTTTGCATCATTAGTAAAATTGAGTTGTCTATTGTAAATGATAACTATATGACTTAGGAGAATGTATTGCTATATGTACTGCTATGGAAAAGGAAAGCAGTTATTTATTTGTTTATGGTACAGTAGTTATTTTATACCTTAAAAACCAACATAAATACCATTTCTATTGTTTAAAAATTATTGTCCATTTTTTAAAAGCTTAAAGAATGTAGTATTTTCTGAGGACTGGTATGGTACAAAAATGTAACCAAAATTTTCAGATACTACATTTTTAAAAAGTGAGGATGGGAAAATATGTATCAGCATGACCCTGATGTAGAAAAATAAAGTCTTTAATTGAACCGTGGCAAAATACATTACATAATTATTTCTTTACTTATTTCTGGTAGGGATAAATGTTAGCCGTCATTTAATTGTCTTGAAGAACAATGAAAAGTGATACATTTGGGCTTTTTAGATCATTTGTAACTAAATTTGTACAGAAAACCTCCTGTGAAATTAAGTAAACCATTTTCCAGATCTTAACTGGATTGCTGTGATTTTGCAGTTGAAAAATAATTTCAAATTTTTCAGGTTTTTTGTATATTTATTTTTTTCTAACAAATATATTTAACTATATAATTAAAATTCAGTAGTTAAACTCTTCATAATGCAGAAATGGATGGCTTGGTTGTATAGTAAAATGAGTCTTTCAGTTACACCATTATTGAGAATAATGTGTATGTTTGAAATTTGTCATTAATTTGTTGCTTTTGAAGGCAATCTATTTGAAACATGTAATTTCCTGATGTTATCTGCATTGTGTTGGAAAAAGTAGACTATAAATCCATTTTTGTAAAAAAGTAAGTGTACAGTTGTAAGGTGTGTACAGAAAAAGGAAGAGCGTACACAGTCTTAGGCTGGAATATACCTCTAGTACGATGTACGGAGTAGTTCTAACTCTTGAGCAAAGAAATGAGTAAATACCATCTTACATGCAACAAGTAAATGTATTATTCCTCTTCGAAAGACACTGTATATTTATGACCTTATTTGGACATTATTAGACATTGGTTTCTTAGTAAAGCAAAAATGACTTGGATCCAGGTTCTTTGTAATTAAAACACTTAAAAATGTATTAGTAATATCAGATATATTTAAAGTTTATATTTTTATAATTTAACTGCAAAAGTTGAATTGTAAGTCATTGCCATATTTTTGTCCTGTTTGGCCAAATATCAAAAATATTGGAAAAATAATCCTCTTTAAGACAGTGACACCATGTATGTACTCTTTGTAGGCCAAACGAAATGTTGGCAGTTGTCTTAGGTGACCAATAAAAACCTCAAGTTTATTGAAAATTTCAGAAATCTAACTTGTCACATACATGGAAAATATAAATCAATTTATATATTTTTAAGTACCTAATCTCTCCCTCCACCCCGGTAGTCTCCAGTCCCACTCAAATCTTATACAATTATAAAATGTTGCAAATGAGCAGTTTAAATCATTCAATCTAATTACAGTCTCAACAACTCTGGGCAATAGATATATACCTTCTTAAAAGTTTATCCTTTGCAGTCTACTCTGTCATTAGACTGTTTTCTGCATAAATTAATGTACTAAAGTTTTGTTGGTCTTGTTTCCATTGTTATTATTGGCACAACTTCACAAATTTGAAAGCTCTTTGTTAACATTATTCTGGAACTATCTTCCTCCTTAAATTTAGTTAGAGTTAACTGTATAGAATAATTGTGGGCTTGATCATGTCACATCTGAAATAAGAGTTTGGCTGAACTTAGTATCACTTGGAAGTGAATTGCATAAGACAGACTGGTCTGCAAAAAGATCCTCATGCAGCATGTGTGTGAACATCTGGAACTGACCTTCTGGAGTGTAGTATATTAATCAGATGTATTCAAATCACATTTTTGCTTATGTTGCATTCACATTTACATGTTTTAAAATATTAATATAAATTAGTTCCTCTAGTTAATAGTGTTTAATTGTAGCATTCCGTTTTATGCATACAAACATACCTGTGTATCTCTCAAATGTCAACTAAAAGCAAATTTTTATTCTGAATGTTTTTGTTGACCTGAAGTTAATTTTTTAGTAGGTTCAAAGGACCAAGATACTTGAGTGTTTAAAGGGCTACAGGCATTCTTATACGCAGGAAATACATGGTTGTAGAGTCATAAAAGGGGAAGTACTTACACGTTCTGTGAATTACCCCCATACTAAGAATTATTTACATAACAGGTTGTGATGTGGTTTAATTATATTTAGGTAAGAATTTATTTTCCTATTAAAATGAGAAAAATACACCTTTTCCTTACTTTCCTCCTTGTACTTCCCCAGAGTTCCCCAAATTTCCAAGTAATTTGAACTAAATATTACATTTACTAAGAAACTACTTATGTTCTTAGTTATACTAAGCTATACACTCCAAATGATGCTTTGTACTATGTACAGTAACCAAGAAGAGGTCAAACTGAGTCAGAAGACTGTAAGTACCACTTTTGACGCTCCAGAGATAAATCTTGTACACACTGCAGTAAAACAATTAGAAAATAATATGAGCTGTAAGTATATATTCTTTTTAGTTTTGATAGCTCTGTGTTGAAGTACTTTTTTAATGCAGATAAGATCATCAGGAAATTAACCTTTATATGGCACAAACCAAATATGTAATAGTGGGTGGCTATGAGTTTCTACACTTAAGGAGCTAAGAGAATAGGTTTGAGATGATCTATAGGACACACAATAGGATGCAGAGGCACACACATGCTCATGACTTTTAAGATTGTGTGTGTTGAATAATCACGATAAACTAAATTGAGGCAAAATACAAAGTTACATTTTTGGACCATATTAAAACTGCAAGAAGATGAGGTCTTAGTAAAGATCTTTTAGAAAACTGTTAAATCTTGTCACACGATATTTAGACGTGTAGAATGTAGCTCAATTTTTTAAAAGTAACTGACCTAGAGGGTTAAAGTTGAAACTGACACATTTTCAAATTAAAATTATACTTATTTTGTACAGAAAACAATGTTAAACACAAGCAAATCTGTTGTATGTAATAAGTAACAGAGTTTAAAGACAAATTATTTAGCTTTATTGAGGTTTTTGTTTTTTTCCTTCCAGAAACCTGGAAGTATCATGTTAAAAACGGCAGTCTCACACCAGAATAGCAGTGCCCTTTCTTTTTGTACATATTGATTGGACCTTTCTTTACTGTTATGTGGACACTTTCTATGTTAGTTTTGATGCATAATTCTTTGAATCCTTTTATACAAACTAGAATGTATGTGTAAGAATTCCTGTCCCTGCAATGTAGTAACTACAAACTTATTTTTAAAATAAATAGAAAACTTGTTTTTCTAAGCTATTTTGTAGAGCCTCCTGATTTCTTATTCGCTTTTTGGGGGAGGGGGCAGGGGTGGTAACACATAAAGCTCTCAGTACATTATTTCAACAGGCACTGCCAAAGAAGCCATTATGTAAATACTGGTACATTAGAGTTTTGCCCTATTTAGCAAAATGTTAAAATTAATAGCCAGTTAAAGGATCGTGGGTACCCTAATTAATTCCAAAATAACCAAACGTTGAAAAGTCACTTGCCTTTTAATGTGTACCTTTAATTTAAAAATTTATTAATTTGTTACTATGTGTAAGTTACTGGGTGATAAATACAGTATTCAGATATGTAAGATAATTCAAAGAAAGTTTGTGTAAGTACTTTTTCAAAAACGTGAAGTAAAATTTCTGCAAAAGTCATGGAGGAAAGAGGAAATATTCCACTTGTTAAGCAGTTATACAAGATAAGATTTGTGAAAGTATTGCTGTTTTCCTAGAAATTTATTCAGATTGGCATGTTTTTATAGACTTCCCAAGAATCCCTATTATAGTATAAATAATATATAAGGCTGTAATAATGACAATTCAGATTAAGCAGATAAAGGGATGATTTGTGATTTTGTGCTGTTGATCATTTCTCCCTAAGAAATTTTGTTTAAATGACTAAAATTTCTAAGTTGAGGAAAGCAGGTCTACATTCCTGAGGTACTTCTTTTTTTCTCTTTTCCAAATATAGACTGATAACTAACACTTGGTATATACTTAGAAGAACAAGTCAAGAAAAACTCATTTTCAGCAACCACTCTTTACTGGTTTTTTTTTTTTTTTTTTTTTTTGGTAATAGCATTACTTTTATGCTCAAGGCTGTTTCCTTATTATTTAAGGACAGTAAGATTAAAATCCAAAGCACAAGACTTCTGTCCCTTGCAATATAATATCTTGTATTTGTAATCTTTCTGCACTTGACAGATTTACTATGTATTGATTGCTCTTTGGTTTTGTTTGGGACAAGAATAGTAGAAAGGATTCAGCGAAATGCCTTTTAGCCTAATTAGCTAGACATGGTGGCAGCAGTGTAATGGAATGAAGTAGGCTTAGAGTTGAGTCATTTCATCTCATTTAGCTTCACTTTCTTCGTCTGTAAACTTGAAAAAAAATTATTAGATAATTTCCAAGGTCCAATTCATTTCAAATAGCCTATGGTTACCTCTCATTTGTATATTGTCCACTGTACTCATGGATCAGTCTTGGCTTTTTTGTTTAGTCATAAATAAAATATGCCATTTAATGTATAACTTCCAGGCAAGCTGATTGTAGTAAGTGTACATGTGACCATGACCTAATTGTAGGCAGTGTAAAATCTTCTGTACTCTTAGAAAACGGAGTTTTGAGTTGCAATATTTGCTACTAGTAAAAAGTACTAAAGTTTGTGATTTTCCCAGGGCCCTCTGGGAAGTCTCAAAGTTTCCGTGTAAAACATACCTTGAAATTTTTAGGATTCAATTTTGGGAAAGCAAAATCAAAAGTTTTCATTCAGAGATGTAATCACATCATCAAGATAGGATCATGGGTGTCAGAATAATAATTGGTTTCATAATAATTGGTTTCATAATTGCATAATAAAAATGAAAACATATAAAAAGAAACCTAGAAGGCAGAGCAATTTCAAGGAAACTCATCTATCACAAATAGGAATTTTTGTTCTTTTATTTTTATCTTTGTTTTATAATCAAGAACATTATAAAGTTAAAGCAAAGCCAGGCAAAGTATTCTGATGAGATACAGAATATTTGTCCAAATTATACAGAAGTTATAGAGCAATTTAGGCTTTTTTTGAGCTCTTTAGGAACAACTTACAATTTTAACAAAGAAAATCAACTTCTAGTTCCGTATTGACATAGTACTTAGCCAGTAAAGTTTTCACACCCTTCTCTCCCTTTTCTTGTGAATAAGTGCATCAAAGCTGAGGCGGTTTTGCCAAATTTTGTAGTACATTTTGTAGTTTCTTTTTAGACTCTTACTCTTTCTTCTAGATACTCAAGTTTTTCATATTTTAGAGCAAATAGACACTTTAGGACAAAACTATGAAAAACAAATTCATTCTATTCTGATAATTGTATTTTTCCATCAGTATTTGTTCTGGTCTCACCTACATATTTTAATTACAAATTTTAGGCAAAGTATTTCACTGAGGAAACTGAAAGGAAAGTAATTGAAAACTGTCATATGAAAGCATTTTTGTAGAATACCAAAGCTCATGAATACACAACTTTGAAACTGTAACATTGCAAAAATGAACATGTTCATTAAATACATGACTCAAAGATAGCCACTCCATAGTGTATAAGAAGCAAATGTAAATGAAATTATGCTGAGTGAGCAGTATTTTGGTATTGAATCTTACAATTAAATAAGTAATGATTACCCATTAATTTAATATTAGTCCAAAGTTTTAAATTACCTGAAGATCTTGGAAATTATGTTCAAGCTGACATAACATGAAACATTATTACTGTTAATTAAAACATTTGTCATGGGGCACCTGACTGGCTCGGTTGGTAGACATGCAACTGTTGATCATAGGGTTGTGAATTTGAGCCCCATGTTGGGTATAGAGATTAGGTAAAAATAAAATCTTAAAAAATAGATATGTCAGAAGTATGATTGAATTTGTTTGAACACACTTTATGTTTTTCTTCCAAATATTATGTAAGCAATGTTAGCTGTCGGTAGATCAACATAAATTTAAGGATTTTAGATTAACTTGTCTCTTGAGAAAGCAAACCCAATCTTCATTTTAAAAATAAAATGTATTCTTGGATTATACTGTATACTTACATAGAAAAGATGCAGCCATTATTTATCTTTTAAAACCAAAATTACTGGGGCACCTGGGTGGCTCAGTCAGTTAAGCATCTGACTTTGGCTCAGGGCATAATCTCACGGTTTGTGGGTTGAAGCCCCGCGCCAGGCTCTGTGCTGACAGCTCAGCTCACTCACCCTCTTATCTTTCTCAAAAATAAACATTAAAAAATTTTTAAACCAAAATTACTAAATCAGCTTAATTTGCCCAAAGATTCACCTTAGTTATATGAACTGGTACTCAATATATTAAGATGTTTGGGAGCCAGTGGTTTTTGTAAGAAAGATTGTTTTAAAATGTTATTTATTTTGGGGGCGCCTGGGTGGCTTAGTTGAGTATCCAGCTTCGGCTCAGGTCATGATCTCATGGTTCATGGGTTCAGGCCCCATGTTGGGTTCTGGGCTGACATCTCAGAGCCTGGAGCCTGCTTTGGATTCTTTCTCTCTCTCTCTCTCTCTCTCTCTCTCTCTCTCTCTCTCTGCCCCCTTCCCTGCTTGTGCTCTCACTTTCTCAAAATAAACTTTTAAAAAAATGTTTAAAGTTTATTTTGAGAGAGCGCAAGCGCACATATGGGCATGCATGGTATTGGGGGAGGGACAGAAAGAAGGAGAGAGAATCCCAAGTGCAGGGCTCAATCTCACCAACTGTGAGATCATGTCCTGAGCTGAAATCTAGACTGGGATGCCTGACTTACTGAGAAACTCAGGTGCCCCAGAAAGATTGCTTGTAATGTCTACTACAAGTACTAGAAAAATCCTGGGTTGGGGGGACATGGGGGTGAATGTGGTTTCCAGTTACCATATTATGATATTTTAAGTATCCAATTTTTAACAAAAATTGCATGCAAAGAAGAAAGTATGGCTCATTCACAGGAAGGTAAGATTGCTGGATTAGATTAAAAACCTGGTTAATGTTTTACAGACCAATAATTTTGTAGTTATCTTTTCGAATAAACAGAAATGATTTTTAACTCTACTAGACAAAATCTGTAAGTTAACATGTAACTTTACTTAATCTGGGTCTGACCTTTAACCAAAATTTTAAAAGTCTTTGTAAAGGACTTCATATACTCAGCTAAAACAACATTTCTAGATTTACGAAACATCATTTCATCAAGCTTTCTGCTGCTCTCATGATATAAGGACAACCCTATTAGACCCATGTAGGCCTTATTTATCCCAGAGAAATGATAAATATGTAAATAACTTACACATATAGCCACTTTGCTTCTAGAGCTGTTTCCTAAAGACTCTAAGGTCCCAGTTTTACTTTTTCATGATTCACTAAATTTTGCTAATCCCCATGGTGACCTATTTCCTCTTTTACTTTAGCCAGCCTTCCTCACTTATTAAGGCCACTTGAAAGGTTAGTCTAGAATGTATTTCTCTATCATTAGTATTAGGAAACCAATTTAATGCTGATTAAATTATCATTATAGAGTAGCCATATTTTATGAAATAAAGTGACTGACATTATTTCACCAGGTATCAAACTACAATTAATAAATAAGCTTGCTATATAAAAACAGTGCAAAACTTGGAGCAAATGATGGAAGTTCTCTTTCCCTTTTCAGACACGCCACTGAAAGAACAAACTCTAGCCTTTTTCTAACCACTCTGACCATCCCTTTTCTGACTTTTTTTCACTTACATGTAGATTTTTCTATCTTAACTATCTTTGCAAACTATATGTTCTCAAATACCAAATTCGTACTGATAGTAATAATCATCACTAACACACTAGTTAACACTATGTGCCAAGCACTGTTCTACACTCCTTACATATAGCAGTTCTTTTTTTTTTTTTTAAGATTTTATTTTTAAGTAATCTCTACACCCAACATGGGGCTCAAATTCACAACCCCAAGATCAAGAGTAGCAGGCTCTACCAACCAAACCAGCCGGGTGCCCCCATATAGTAGGTCTTTAAGACTACAGAATAATTTTATGCATTAGGTACAATTATTATTCCCATGTTACTTTAGGGAAACTAAAACATACAGAGATTAAGTAATTTACTCTCTACTGCCAAATGAGTTGACTGGATTAATGAGTGATTTCTATTTATGATTTATAATATTGGCTCTAAAGGCAATTTTTTCTAAGATTGGGTCTTATTACAAAAGGCCAGTATACAGACCACCAAAAGGTCCTGCTTGTACTACCCATAATCATTTTCTGATATGTTGGACTTAAAAAATCACCAATCTGTCATGGATCGCATTACTGTTAATTGAATTCCCAACATTATATTTCTAACATATGTTAGTCCAAGTCCTCTAAGAAGTACACACCAAGAGGTGCCTGGTAGCTCAGTTGGTTAAGTGTCCGACTTTGGCTTGGGTCATGATCTCGCAGTTTGTGGGGTTGAGCCCCGTGTCGAGCTCTGTGCTGACAGCTCAGAGCCTGGAGCCTGCTTCAGATTCTGTGTCTGCCCCTCCCATGCCCATCCTCATGCTCTGTCTCTCTCTGTCTCTCAATAATAAATAAACGTTAAAAAAAAAAGTACACATCAAGATGGGATTAAACATGTAAGGATTTGAATAAAGGAAATACCTCTGAAAGAAAATTGGGAGGGAGCTAGGAAAAGCTGAGATATGTCAGATGCAATTTAAGTGTGACCCCAGATGAAGGAGAGAGGGAAGTAAGTTTGGATGAAAGTATCTTTGATTGGGATGCCTCAGTGGCTCATGAGATTAAGTTGTAACACTCTTGATCCTGCTTAGGTCATAATCTCACGGTTCATGAGTTCGAGGCCCTCTGTGCTTTCAGCACACAGCCTGTTTGGGATTCTCTCTTTCTCCCTCTCTCTGCCCCTCTCCCACTTGCATGAGCATGTGTGCATGTGTGTACTCTCTTTCTCTCTCTCAAAATAAATAAACTTAAATTATCTTTGGGGTGCCTGGGTGGCTCAGTCAGTTAAGTGTCCGACTTCAGCTTAGGTCATGATCTCACAGTTGGTGGGTTCGAGCCCTACATCAGGCTCTGTGCTGACAGCTGGCTCAGAGCCTGGAGCCTGTCTTTGGATTCTGTGTCTCCCTCTCTCTCTGACCGTCCCCTGCTCACACACACACTCTCTCTCTCTCTCAAAAACAAATAAACCATGAAAATTTTTTTAAAAAAATTGTCTTTGACTTCTGTGTAGTCTAAAGAAGTTCAGCAGGACAAGTCCTGAACCAAAGTTGACCACCAGAGGAGTCCTCTCATCTCCCAGGTATGTGTGCACCTGCTTTAGTATCCCTGCATGCCCAAATTGGCTGGAAGCAGCCCCAGGAAAGTGGATCTATGACACAAATGCAGTGATGGAGCTCAGAGGGTGGATGTGGGGGCCCCTGGCCTATTAAATTCCCTGTAGTTGGAATTCTTCCAGGCACATTCTTAAGGCCAGCACAATACACTTAAGCACCTGAAGAGCTTTGGCTTTATTTTAGTCATAAGGTCAGTGTAACATTTTTGCTGCATTATTTCCATCACTCCTAATATCTTGATATATTACATTGTTAGGAATGTAGACTCACAGTCCTTTAATATGTTTTTTCTGCTAATCTCAGTTGTTTATAATTTAATTCATGATATGCAACCCAGTATCCAATGATCCATATGATGTGGCCAGAAGTTCGTATGTGAAACATGATGACAATTCTGTCTATAATACCTAAGATATAAAAACTATAACTTAATTGTTAATATTATTAGTATCAGAAAATTCATCTTATTAAGCCAAATGTCATAATTACCTAACAAGGGAGTTGTTCCATCATTACATATAGGCAATGGATGATTCACTAGAAATCTTGAGAGCAATTCTGTATGTGCCATGTTTCATAGAAAGCTTTGAAACTGTTTAGGAGTGTTGCCTTGAATTAATTAAAAAAACTTTTTAAAATGTTTATATATTTTTGAGAGAGACAAAGAGTGTGAGCGGGGAGGGGCAGAGAGAGAGAGAGAGACAGAGAATCCAAAACAGGCTTCAGGCTCTGAGCTGCAAGCACAGAGCCCGACGTGGGGCTCGAACTCATGAATTGTGAGATTGTGACCTAAGCCAAAGTTGGACACCCAACCTACTGAGCCACCAAGGTGCCCCATTGGATTAATATTTTTAATGTTTATTTATTATCTTTGAGAGAGAGAGAGAGAGAGCATGTGGATGTGGGGGAGGAGCAGAGAAAGAGGGAGACAGAGGGTCCGAAGCAGGCTCTGCACTGACAACAGGAAGCCCAACGTGGAGCTCGAACCCACCAACTGTTAATATCATGACCTGACCTGAAGTTGGATGCTCAACCAACTAAGCCACCCAGGCACCCTAACCTTGAATGAACTTTTTACATGATAGAGGTCATCAACCAGGACACTTGCAGAAATGGCACTTAGGCAAAACAACCTAATACACACTAGACATAATACGGAAATGTCAAATTATAACTGCATAAAGAGACTTTTGCAGCCTGACAAACAATTTACTTTCTCAGTTTGGATGCCTGCCTACCAATAGCCCTGGTGTGCAAAAGCTAGACTTTTTATTTTAGAAACATGAAAGTATTGTACAAATAATTGTAATGTGCTGGATTTTATGTTACCAAAATTTAGAAAATGGCTCATCTTCAAAATTAAGATTCATTTCAGTCAAGACTTTAAAAGAAGTTACTCTCTGGGTTAACCTTTTCATAATTCTTGTTAGGTGAGGGGCAAGTTAAGAGATACTTTTTCCTGAATTTTGAGAAAAATTTTCAATGTTCTCTTACAAGTTATTAAAATCATCCAGGAGTTAGCTAATAAATGTATTAATGTCTTGATCCCTAGTTAAAGCAAATTTCTTTTAATTTAGAGGAATGGTTAAAATGGTCTATATTACAAATGAAATTTTATTTTGAAACAGTGCATATCACTCAAGTATTTTGGCATAGTATAATATGGCAATGATTACAAATATTGATTCTTCATTCTGTCATCTTGTCATTGCTAGAAAGTGTCAAAAGACATAAGAGTGTATCATCTGCTCATTTCTATTTACCTCTCCCCATTTTACTTACTATTTTACCTAATATCTGTATTTTTCCAAGAAATCTAAGAAATAACCATTTTTAACACCTTTGACACAAACGGTTGAAATATTGCTAAAGAAAAAAAGGTGGAATTTCATTTTAAATCTGTTAATTAGTTTGTTCTCATCACTTTTTGGATTAAACTCTTATTTTTTCTATACTTATTAATGACAAAAATTGTATGTTTTTAAGGTGTGTAATGTGATGGTTTGATATATACATTGTGAAATGATTACCACAGTCAAGTTAATTCATACATCCGTCACCTCACATGGTTACTTCAGTTGTGCTGGACACAACTAAAGATCTACCCTCTTAGCAAATTTCATACACACAATACAAAGTTATTAACTATAATCACCATGTTGTATAAATTAGATCCCCAGAACTTATTTGTAACAAAGCGTATACCTTTGATCAGCCTCTTCCAATCTCCTATCCCCTTCTCAGCTCCTGGAAACCACTGCTCTACTGTCTCATTTTATGAGTTCCACTTTTTTAGATTCCACATACAAATGAGATCATCTCCTCAGTAATATCTGTGCCATCAATCATGATTTCACAGTCCATTTTATACCAAATGTATTATGTGCTCATATGACACGCTCTTCATGTGCTTATAGATGCCTTGTAAATTATAAACACTAAAATATTTCTGAAATAAGTTGCAAATATAGTAAGTGTAATTATGGCAATCACTCTTCTCTTTAACAAAGAGCCTGTGAGCCCTTTGAGATCTTTTTTATTAAGTAGACTCCACACCCAGTGTCGGGGGCTTGAACTCACAACCCTGAGACCAAGAGCTGTAAGCTCCACCTACTGAGCTGGCCAGGTGGCCCTCATATCTCTTTCCTACATTTTTGGTGGAATATTCTTTGTCCCATTATATGACAATAATTTTGTAATATTTTCAGATTTTGTGTTTTTACACAAGGTGTAATTCAGTCATTTTTATTGATGTATATAATACTTACCGTGTGAACTTTCCAAAATCTAATCATCTGTTGCCAGTAGACATGGTGATTCTTTCCAGACTTTCACTATTCTGAACAACCCTGCTGTGAACATCATTTCCTGTGTTTGCTTTTGTCCCACAATAACTCATCCCCTGCATTCTGATTTTTTAATTCTTTTTTTAAAGTGTATTTATTTTTGAGAGAGAGAGAGACAGAGCATGAGCGGGGCAGGGGCAGAGAGAGAGACACACACACAGAATTTCAAGCAGGCTCCAGGCTCCAGGCTCTGAGCTGTCAGCACAGAGTCTGATGTGGGACTCGAACCCATGGACCGTGAGATCATGACCTGAGTCGAAGTCGGACACTAAACTGACTGAGCCACCCAGTCACCCCACATCCCTTGCATTCTTGCTGGCAGTGTGTGCACATGTGTTTGTGTGTGCGTGTTCAATAAATCTAATTCTGATCATATTACTTTTTTACTTAAAAATCCTTCAATCTGGTGGCTTGGCATAACCACCTGGAATAATATTTCAGATGGCCTGGAATGATATCAAGATAATTACTGTTAACTCAAGATATTCCTTTTGAAGATATACATCAAAATAGCAATGTTGTACAGTGAGTTTGTATCTTCTCTTTTTGTCACCAGAAGCTGAAACCGCTATAGAAACGTAAAGATGGATAGAAATTAAGATGGATACACTGATGCTTCCGCAAGGCTTGACTTTAAACTAAACATTTTTTCTCTTTCTCATTCTTGAAGCCTCTCCCTCCCCTTCACTTGTTTTTCTGTAGAATCCTTTGTTCCAGGAACTTGGCATTGATATGGATATCTTGGTGATCTCAATGCAACCAGACTTGGATGGTCCCTGCTAATGCTAGTCACCTTGAAAGACATGATGAACACAGCTGGCAACACTGTTGAAACAGCCACGATCCTGTATTTTCCTATAAAACTCCTCAGCCTTTTACCCTGGGTGGGTCTGCAGTTTTGAAGGCATTAGCCTGCTGCAGCCTCCTTTTTCTGACAAAATAATAAAACTATTGTGTCTCTTTTCTCCAAACTCTGTCTTTGTGTTATGTTTCAGCTCTGGAACACAGTTTTTGACAACAAATCTATCCCGTCCCTCTCTATTGTGTACTCTGGCACTACAGATGCTCCAAATCTGGTCAGATATGAATCTCTCATCATTGAAAAAATAAGCAACCAAGAATTCTTTATCCAGCAAGGCTGTAATTAAGAATAGAAGGAGAGATAACAAGTTTCCAAGACAAACAAAACCTAAAGGAATTGGTGACACTAAACCAGCCCTGCAAGAAAATTCGAGGGGGACTCTTTGAGTGGAAAAAAAAAACAAAAATAAAAAAAGACCAAAAGTAATAACTACTAGAAAGGACCAGGAAACATCACCAGAAAGGACCAGAAACACCAACTCTACAGGCAACACAATGGCATTAAATTCATTTCAAATAATTAGTCTGAATGTAAATGGACTAAATGCTCCCATCAAAAGACATAGGATATCAGAATGGATAAGAAAATAAGATGTATCTATATGCTGCCTAGAAGAGACTCATTTTAGACCTCAAGACACTTGTAGATCTAAAGTAAGGGGATGGAGAACCATCTGTCATGTTAATGGACATCAAAAGAAAGCCTGACTAGCCATACTTATATCACACAAACTAGATTTTAAAACAAAGACTGTAACAAGGGATGAAGAAGAGCATTATATCGTAATTAAGTGGTCTATCCACCAAGAAGATCTAACAATTGTAAATATTTATTCCCCCAACTTGAAAGCACACAAACGTACAAATCAATTAATCACAAACAAAAAGAAACTCATTGATAATAATACGATAATAGTAGGGAACAACACACATACAGCAATGGACAGATAATCTAAGTGGAAAATCAGCAAGGAAACAATGGCTTTAAATGACACACTGGACTGGATGGACTTAACAGATATATTCAGAATAT
The DNA here is from genome assembly GCA_028646485.1 of Cryptoprocta ferox. Classification (NCBI taxonomy): domain Eukaryota; kingdom Metazoa; phylum Chordata; class Mammalia; order Carnivora; family Eupleridae; genus Cryptoprocta; species Cryptoprocta ferox. The sequence goes on from CM053577.1 coordinate 76,731,973, forward strand.
TTATTTCTAAAGCAGAAGAATACACATTCTTCTCCAGTGCACATGGAATATTCTCCAGAATAGATCACATACTGGGTCACAAATCAGCCCTCAACAAGTACAAATAGATCAATATCATTCCATGCATATTGTCAAACCACAACACTATGAAATTTGAAATCAACTACAACAAAAAATTTGGAAAGACTGCCAATACTTGGAGATTAAAGAACATGTTCCTAAAGAATGAATAGGTTAACCAAGAAATTAAAGAGAAAATAAAAAAGTACATGGAAGCCAATGAAAATGAAAACAGAACACTCCAAAACATTGGGATGCAGCAGAGGTGGTCATAAGAGGGAAGTATATAGCAATCCAGGTCTTCCTAAAGAAGGAAGAAAGGTCTCAGATACACAGCATAACTTAACACCTAAAGAAGCTTAAGAACAGCAGATAAGCCCCAAACCAGCAAAGGAAGGGAAATAATAAAGATTAGAGCAGAAATCAATGATATCAAAATTAAAAAAAAAGTAGAACAGATCAACAAAACCAGTGTGATATAGATGACCCAGAATAGCCAAAGTAATATTGAAAAAGAAAACCAAATGTAGAGGCATCGCAATTCTGGACTTTAAGTTGTATTACAAAGCTGTAATCATCAAGTCAGTGCTCAAAATGAATTAAAGACCTAAATGTAAGACAGGAGACCATCAAAATCCTAGAGGAGAAAACAGGCAACAACCTCTTTGATCTTGGCCACAGCAACTTCTTACTAGATATGTCTCTGATGGCAAGGGAAACAAAAGCAAAAATGAACTACCAGGAGTTCATCAAGATACAAAACTTCTGTACAGTGAAGGAAACAATCAATAAAACTAAAAGGCAACTGACAACATGGGAGATGATATTTGCAAATGACATATCAGATAAAGGGTTAGTATCCAAAATCTATAAAGAATTTACCAAACTCAACATCTAAAAAATAAATAATCCAGCAAAGAAATGGGCAAAAGACATGAAAGATACTTTTCCAAAGAAGACATCTAAATGGCTAACAGACACATGAAAAGATGCTCAGCATCACTCATCATTAGGGAAATACAAGTCAAAACCACAATGAGATACCACCTCTACCTGTCAGATGGCTCAAGAAACAGCAGATGTTGGCAAGGATGTGGAGAAAGGGGAACACTTTTGCATTATCTTTGGGAGCCCAAACTGGTGTAGCCACTCTGGAGAACACTCTGGAGTATGGAGGTTCTTCAAAAAATTAAAAATAGAGCTACTCTACAACCCAGCAATTGCACTACTATTTATCCAAAGGATACAAAGGTGCTTATTTTAAGGGGCACATGCACCCCAATGATTGCAGCGGCACTATGAATAATAGCCAAATTATGAAAAGAGTCCAAATGTCCTTCAACTGATGAATGGATAAAGAAGATGTGGTATATACATACAATGGAATATTACTCAGTGATCAAAAAGAATGAAATCTTGCCATTTACAACAACATGGATGGAACTAGAATGCATTATGCAAAGCAAAATAAGTCAGTCAGAGAAAGACACATATCATATGATTTCATTTATATGTGGAATTTAAGAAACAAAACAGATGAACATAGGGGAAGGGAAGGAAAAATAAGAAAAACAGGAAGACAAACCGTAAGAGACTCTTAAATACAGAGAACAAATTGAGGGTTGCTGGAGGGATGTTGGGGGGGGATGGGCTAAAAGGGTGATGGGCATTAAGGAGGCCACTTGCTGGGATGAACACTGGCTGTTGTATGTAAGTGATGAATCACTAAATTCTATTCCTGAAACCATTATTACATTATATGTTAACTAACTTGGATTTAAATTTTTAAAAAATGGATTTCTTATTACCAAAGTTTTCTAGGAAGAATAAAAAAAAAAAAAGTTTTCCTTTGGGAGGCTGTCCCAGAAAAGGCTACTATAGTGAAAAGAGCATAGGAAGAGTCAGATGTCCCTAGTCTTGAACCATGGTACTGCTATTTACGAACTGTCAACTCACTTGGCTTTCTGAGTGTCTTTGCAAGACAATGAAAAGGCAGTTTTATAATTCCTGAATGGTCTACCTTCTAGTGTGGTATAAATGATCAAATAAAACCTCCATTTATTCCACAACACCTACCATGTCCCAGTCACTGCACTAGGTCCACAAATGAAGCACAAGACCCCTTATAAAAGGGCTCACCAGGCTAGAGCAGTGGTTCCCGGGCTGTATATGGGAAGCACTTGGAGGGTGATTTTTAAAAATATGGAAGCCTGAGTTCCCTGTGTGGTGGCCATGTAACATTGAACAAACTTCTTAAGCTTGCTTAGCCTATATCTTACCTATATGATGGGGATAATAGAAGCTACTTCATAGGGTAGTGCTAATTATTAAATAATTTATAACACCTGCTTAACTTGTGCCTGGTGGCCTAATAGCTGGCAAGAAACTGCTGCAAGTGGGGTAGGGAAGGTAAGTGACTGACTACATAGCTGGATAATGATCGTGGCTACAATGGAGAGAGACATGCAGGTGCTCTGGAGATCCCAGAAGGGTCATCTAACTCAGATGGGATGGCCATCCCAGAAGATAGGATGTCAGAGCCCATTTTTTAACTCAAAGATGAGTAATATAGCCAGACAAACCTGGGAGGCAATTGGGATGAGGAATATCCCAGAGAAGGGAGTCTATTCATTTCTCTTGGAGCATACAAGGAGGGATGAGCCTGGGGAAAGCACAGAGGCCATATCTTTTTAATATATATTTTTTTAAGTTTACTTATTATTTTGAGAGAGAAAGCACAAGCGGTGGAGGGTCAGAAAGAGCAAGCTCAGAAAGAGCGCAGAACCCAATGCTGGCTGGAACTCACAAACTGTGAGAGCATGATGAGTGGAGATCAAGTAAGTGGTTTAACCGACTGAGCCCACAGGGGCCCCCAGAGGCCAGATCTTTGAGGGGCCTTTCAAACCTCGGAGAGGGGGTTGGCCTCCCTGCTGCTGCCCATCAGAAACCACCAAAAGGGTTTAAACTGGGAAGACTCTCATTAGAGTCGCGTTTAAATTAGGTCACTGCGTTCTGGTGTGAATTTGAGGGTATCAAATTTTCAGATTGGAGTAGGGTGATCAGTGGGACCGCAGGCCTGCTATCAGCAAGTTGCCTGAGAGGAGAGGGGAGAAAATGGACCAAATCCACAGCCCTTGGCGGTGTAAGTAGGGTGAGTGACGCAGGGGACACGAAGGCTATCCTGCCTCTTGGAACTAACAGTGGGCAAAAGAAGGCAGGGCCACGGGCTAGGACTGCGCTTCACCGCACGAGCTGGAGCTCTGGGTGGACTGAGATAGATTGCATGTAGGGCCTGGCGAGTCCGCAGGCGGAGAAGATACGGTTGCGCCCTAGCCCAGCTAAAGCCCCCAGAAGAGAGCGCGCGGGGGGTTCCGTGCGCAGCGCGCTCTCGCCGCGATGTCCGAGCCGCCCGGCCGGGGAGAGGGCTGTTTTCGCTCCTGTTACCCACACAGCCGCTCGCGGCGCCCCACCTGGAGGTGAGGAGCTGGAGCCCGGGCTAGACCGCTCGGGCGCAGGTGGGGGGCACCCTGGCAGAGGCCCCGCCCGCCCCCGGCCCGCATCCGCCTGCTTCCTTAGGAAACCGGGCTGGGGCCGCGTGCGGATTGAGGGGATCGGCGAGGGGCCTCCTCTCCGGGATCCCTGCACAAGATCGACAAGGAGCCTGGGCGATGGTGGCGTCCCCTGCCTCTGTTGCGTCATTTCAGGTATTTTGGGGTGAGGGAGAACGAGGCGACGTGCATATTTTAGTGCTACTTTGTTGGCCTCTGGAGGACAAGTGTTTATCTTTGCCCCTTAAAGTTTGGTTTGTGCTTTGTGGTCTGCACCTTTCTCTCTTCCGGTTGATGTCAGGTTTCTTCCCTTTGTTACATCCCACTGCTCAATTTCTTCAGGTATTTGTGGCTTTTAGAAAAAGTTTTATTTAATTAATTAAATTTCTTTGAGAGAGACAGAGACAGTGTGAGTGGACGAGGGGCAGAGAGAGAGAGAGAGAGAGAGAGAGAGAGAGAGAATCCCAAGCAGTCTCCCCATTGCCAGAGCAGAGCCCCACGTGATGCTGGAACTCTCGAGGCTGGGAGATCCTGACCTAAGCCCAAACCAAGAGGCCGTTGCTTGACTCAGGTGCCCCTGTTTAGCGGCTTTTAAACAACTTGGGTCTACATCAGTAGAATTCTTACAACATTAACTATGGACTCTACCAGAAATAGGTTTTTCTGTCAAATGTTAACACCAAGGGCACTACTACTTTTTTGTGAATAGTCTACTTTGTTGATTTTGTAGTGATGCTGATTCCTGAGCCAAAGTTTTAGGACGTGTGTCTCTCTGGAATGTTCCGTAATGCCCAGGACTGTGGTCAGACTTTCAATACATTCTTGATAATCTATCACGTTTTTATGTGTAGAGAAACCAGTATCCTCTTCTCATTGTTCTTGTGACCTGATCACACCCCCACTCTTGCCTTCATCTGTGTCATAGACCTTGCACTTCATCCAAGAGCGGCTCCAGTTTCCCTCCAGGGTAGCCTACTGTTTACTCAGACACATGACGGTGGCCTGGGCATCTGGCTTCAGCCTGCCTCTCAGACTCTGCATGTTTGTCCTTTGTGACCCACCCAAGTCTTTTCATGCTTTTTCTTCCCTCTCCCTATATTCCTGTCAGAAACAGCATACTATAATGGAAAGATGCCATTTTTAACAACCATATTATGAAAAATAGCAAACCTATAGAAATAACGAAAAACATCTAGTCATTATTTAAATTTCCAAATTATCTCCTGTTGTAAATATTTTTTGTTTGAATCAGGACCCAAATAAGTTCCACACATTGTAATTGGTTAATATATTTTAAGTAAGCCATATGTTCCCCCTCTATGGGGACTTCATCTCACCTCTGTACTCTTTTATTGTTACTGGAGTTTTTTGTTTTAAGTTTATTTATTTGAGAGAGAGAGGGAGAGGGTCTGTGTGTGCATGAATGGAGGAGGGGGAGAGGAAGAGGGAGAATCCCAGCTGACTCCCTATTGTCAGCGCAGAGCTAGCTGCAAGATCATGACCTGAGTCAAAATCAAGAATAGGATACTTAACTGACTGAGGCACCCAGGCAACCCTATTTTTAAGGCCCTTCTGGTAGAGAGTGAAATGTGGGACTCACCAGTGACGTTCAGATGTACAGTTGTGGAATTCTTGTGCATTTCTCACGCACTTAACAGCCAGCATTTTGGCTTACAAATACAAGTCTCTTAAATTATGCTTGCATTCAGGGGGATCCTTGATGTACTTTATAAAACATACAGACACTCTTCGTATGTGTACACACCGTGGGTTTGATGAGAGAAACGAGGTTAAAATCTTTACAATTCAGGGAAAGAGAAGGATGTACTGACCTTCAGGCCAATCTTATTTGTCTGCTTTCTTTTCTTAAATTAGTAGTTTTCCTCCTCCTCAATATATAGTTTCCCCCTCTTATTTCATTTTTTCTCCCTGGTCCTAAGACTGGCTTTTTATGCTATTACTCTTCATAGTTTTCTACCAATTCTGTAATGCCAAAGACCACTCATCAAAGATGCTGTAGAAGAGGTTTGGGCATAAGTAGAAGGTGGGCCCAGAGTTGACCTCTGTGGTCGTTCCACTCTAGGATTGCATGTAAATCAAGAAAGAAACCTGATGCCCGGAAGGAAGTTGAAAGGCAGGAGAGAAACCAGTCAGGCTACTTACTGTTGGTGAAGAGTCAGCTGAAGGTGGCTTGAAAAATTATAGCACATTGCTTTTCTGCCCTCAAACCAGCCATGTCTCAAACCAGCACTTCTTTGGGTGGATGTACACACTGCAGGGATGATGTAGGCAACTACGCTACACTGATGAACAAGGGCCTTCTCAGTAACCAGAGTAAGAGAACTCAGCAGAGAAGTACAAGGTAATTAGGCTCTCTCGATTTTTTGTTCTGTGCCAAATTCTAACCTTTTATTGTTTTAATATAGGAACTATGGATTAAATGAGTCTCAGGAATTTCAATCCCCTCTTAAGAAAGCGTCTTCTAATCCTAGTGAAGGAAGCTTTTCCTGCAGTCTAAGATTTTTCTTTTAACTGTTTTTGCTACATAAAGTGAGGGTTCATCTGGGCTCACAAATGTGAGACACCTGTTAAGTGAACCCAAGTTTTGTGGAAAATTGGGTGCTTGAATCAGGGGAACCAAGTTATGCTATTTATCATTTATTTTAAATCGAGTAGTAGCTGGGAAGAAACCTAATGACCTGGTAATGCTTATAAATAGCTTTCAATCCAAAAAGTAAAAATTCCTAAAACTAAAAATTAGTAACCTACTGAGTTTGGCAGTAGTTATTGGAAACACATCTATTGTTTCACGTGCAAATGTTGCTAAAGGAATTTTCACATTAAAGGTGAACAAACATGTTTTTCTCCTTTTTGTTTGATAATACTACATAGAGAAACATCTTGGAAGACTCATTACTGTGGAGATTGTTGCAAATAGTGTACTGAGGGTTTTGTAGCTCTGTTTCCTGTAGACAGCTTTCCCCTTACAGTGTTTTGTCTCGAGTGTGTCAGCAATTCCGCTCATGGTCTTCAAGGAAAAAAAAAAAAAGTTGTGTTGTATTGTAATTCTTTTATTTTCTTTCACCCTTCAGAAATTGCTACCATCCTTCAGAGGAGACCTTTCCATGTTATTTAATATAATATTTTGGGATTGCAGGGCAAAAAATGATTAATCAACCTAGTGGCTTTTGGCAAATAAAGTATATAAAACAACATATGTTGCATGCTTGTGTGGCTTGGTTGGTTAAATGTCTGACTCTTGATTTTGGCTCAGGTCATGATCTCATGGTCCGTGAGATCAAGCCCCATGGCGGGCTGAGTGCAGAGCCTGCTTGGGATTCTCTCTCTTCTTCTCTCTCAGCCCCTCCCCTCCTTGTGTGCTCACTGTGTGCTTGTTCTCTCAAAATAAATTTTTAAAAAAGTGCACATTTTACTATTTATGTTGAAAAAGTTCAGGAAGAGAAATCTCTTAAGGCATTGATATAATCATCCTACTGTAAATATTTGAAAACAAAATAAACTAAACTAATCCAAGATCAGTATACCTTGTCCTTTTGTAGTGGAAGCTTTGTAATTAAATCTTCCCCACTTTTTACATGAGGGGCAGGAGAGGGTGGCTTAATAAATTGTAACACTAAATCTATTTGTCTAGATTAGAATAATTTTCAACAATATTTGAGTGATTTGACTACTTAAAAATTTCAGTTAGCTTTAAGAACAAAGAGGAACTCTTCTTCAAATCCCTTAAAACCTAGCTTCGAAAAAAAAAAAACCTAGTTTGAGCACTGATGGGGAAATGGGGGCTCAGACAATTTTGGAGAGAAATAAGGTCACTTAGTTACCTTAGTTGAGAAAGTGTAAGTTCTGAAAATATTTACTTTTTAGCTTTATCTCCAGGAAAATGAAGCAAGACTATGAGGATAATGGAAATGTGATCTTAGTTTTCCTTTATCTATTTCATCTGTCATTTCCCTATATAGTTGGAAAAGAAACCATATTCAGAAAAAAAGAATATTCATCCTACCATATACCTGAGAGTAGTTTATTCTGCCATACACAAAAATCTTACTTGCAGCAATTTATTGCTGTATATTCGACTTATCCTTTGGGGGAGAGAAATACCCAAGTTTCTCTTGCTATATCAGACAGGCATCATGTGTCATGTCATTGAGGGCTGAGGTAGAGGATGTGGTAAGTTTCTTGGCTTCCCCAAATCTGGATTTTACCCTCAGCCTCCATTATTTTGTTTGTAGTTTTATAAGTTCTTGGGACATTAGAGAAGTGTAGCAAAATATTATTATAAAATCACATATCAATGCTAAATATTGGTATATAGGGCTTTAGAATTCTTTTTACATTAGATTAGACCAATTTTGACTCCATAGGGAGAAAAACTCCAAAGTATTCCGGAGGTGACTCAAAAACAATATGCTCCAAAAAGTTTTTTCTAAACAATAAATTTTATGTGATTTATATTCCTTTTAAACATGTAACAAAACAATAAACATGTATGAGAAAAAGAGCCCTTGTGGAAAAAGGAAATTGGCTGTCAGGAAAAATAAAATTATTATAGAAATGCAGAAAAATGTTATAATCTCATTGAAAGATTATATTCTTGTGATAAAATAATCCGAAGTTCTGACACCTTATTTCATGAACAAGAGAAAATTTACTGGTCATGATACAGAATGTGTGTGTGTTTATGTACTTTAAAATTCTTGTTTTACAAGAGAGAGATCTATCTTCTCTTACTTTTGCACAGATCAACTAACTCAGTGTGGTTGGATAAAAGGCAAGTCCCCTCTCAGAGTGCCTGGGTGGCTCAGTCACTTGAACATCTGACTCTTGATTTTGGCTCCGGTCCTGATCCCAGGGTTGCGGGATTGAGCCCCGTGTATTGGGCTCTGCACTGAGTGTGGAGCCTGCTTAAGATTTTCTCTCACTCCCTCTGGCCCTTTGTCCCTCTCCCCCACTCGCTCTCTGTCTCTCTAGAAGAAAAAAAAAGAAAGAAAGAAAAAGTCCTTTGCTCAGATGGCAGCTAGACTTTATGTAACAAGCAGCAGCATTTGCTATATAATAATATGCATAATGCCACTTGTTATTTTAAGCATTTTATTTATTTTTAATGCTTTCTGATTTTTGGCCTGGTTTTAGATGGCCATACCAAAAAATGAAAGCATGGATGACTCATATGAAAGATTGGTTACTAAAGACAAGGTAGTATATATTTATGTGATATAAATCTGCTTTCACATTTTACCTTTGAGTCCTAATCTGATTCCTGACTTCCACATAACCTTTCCAAGATATATTTTGAATGAAGATATTGTGTATAAAATAAAGGAAGTTAGGAAAGGTCTTTTCTGACCATTTGGAAGATTTACCTAGTTTCTAGTAGTCTACTTAATACTTATTAAATCCATAATACTTCTGCATAAATATTTTAAAGGGCAGAGAGCTAAGAGTAAGGATAATTACTTCCTTTTTAAAAATGAGGAGGCAGATTCATTTTCTTTAAACTGTAGTGTTAGTAGTAAGGGAGACATAGCAAAGGAGTAATCCCTTTTATTTTGAAGATTTATATATCTATCTAGCTCTATACATACACATGAATGTTATGTTTATAAAACTTTTCAGATAATAGTGTAAATCCATGAATTTAAAAGGGTCATGACCCCCAGGGAATGAAAAGTGGTCTAAAAATAATTATTGGTCAAGGGGTATCACTGACCACAGGCATCTAGTAAACAGAATAGTTTAATAGGCACCACAAATGTAAGATTATCCAAAGCCCATTGCAAACCTTGAAAATAAAAATATTTTTGACATTTTTATGCTGATTTGATTCTGATTTAAGAACGAGAATGAGAAAAACTGTAAGAATTAGGTAACTTGACATTTATTCCATTTGTCCCAGATTATTTTAGGCTTGGATAGAAAGGGGGATAGATTATGAAAAAGGAACTATGCTGTAGGTAAAACAGTATTCCTTAGTTTCCGTCACTATTTTTTAAAGACTTGATAAACAGTTTAGAACACATAATGTACCTTTTTTCCAAATCAGTCATGAAAACTTTTCCATCATAATTCATTTGAGTTCTCAGTGGCAAAAGCTAAAAGATATCTGGCCTTATTTGTGATATGGCTGATTCATTTAAGGGCACCTATGTGCAAGCTTTGGGCTGTTTATCCTTTCTATGACTAGACAGGGAACATTCATGGGAAATAGCACTTTGTGAGACAGGGTAGGAAGGGGATAAGCGTATTCAGAATTCCTTTTTTTTTTTTTAAAGCAAATACTTAAAATTTTAGGGATTTCTCTTTTTTATTAATTTCAAGCATTTTTAGTTTTTGCCCCTTTATCATAAATATGTTGCAAGTGTAGCATTACAGTGACACTACATTCCATAGTCCTGATCATGATTTTAAAAATTCTTTAGATTTACATTTTCTTTCAGGTCTGCGTACACACTTAGGTATAGGTGCATTGCATTTATCTACAGATGTTCAAAAAGCGTGAATATGGGACGCCTGGGTGGCTTAGTGAAGCGTCCAACTTTGGCTCAGTTTATGATTCGCAGTCCATGGGTTCGAGCCCCGCGTTAGGCTCTGTGTTGACAGCTCAGAGCCTGGAGCCTGCCTCTGATTCTGTGTCTCCCTCTCTCTCTGCCCCTCCCCCACTCACACTCGTCTCTCTGTGTCTCTCAAAAGTGAATGAACATTAAAAAAAATTTTTTTTTTAAAGTGTGAATAGTTCTGATAAGTAGTGGACTGAAAACTAAGCATTGAAAGTACAACCTCCATTTTTACCTCTGGAAGTGCTATTACCCCTATCATGACATGCTGTCTTTCAAAAAGTTCATTATTCTCCCAACTGCCATGTTTCCTTTCTGAACATGCTCGTTCACACATAGCAAAGCAGTAGTTGGGTGGCTATGTGGATACTGCTGGGGTTTCTGCTATTCTTGCCATCAGGGCTGCTGTGGTGGGGTAAGTGGCTGGAATCTGTACAAATCTCAGAGCTGCAGGTGTTCTCATAGTTATTCATTTGTGTGGTTGTTGTCGTGTTAGGTTTCCAGAGTTATTACCAAATAATATGAAAAATCATTAGTTAATATTGATTAATGAAGTGTCTAAACATTTACATAAACATTTCCAATGTGCTGAATTTAATATTTATGAGATAATTCCTATTATTCAAATGAAGTCATAAATAATTGAATATTTTAAATGAATGTAATGTTTAAGAGTAGTAACATTTTGGGATACTGTGAAATCTCAACATTTCTACAGAATGAAACCAGTAGAGTCATTCCTCAAATACATGCTGACCTCTGTGGTTTGCAAATACATATTTTAAAGGTTTCTGTTGCATATGCATATTGAGTTCTTTGCAGAGACACATCAATTTGTAATCACTGCATCTTTATCATTTTAGAAATAGGTACAATGATGATGAAAAAGAAATCTATGCTTACTTTAGTATTGAGCTGGTGAAACACTTGATATATTAAAAATAATTTTGTATTTATTTGGTTGACAGAGCATTAATTACACCTTACACCCACTCCAATATAGAATATAATATCTTAGACTTTCCATGATTAATTTAGCATAAACTAAGAAAAAAACTCACGAACTGTGAGATCATGACCTGAGCCGAAGTCGGACGCTTAACTGACTGAGCCACCCAGGCGCCCCAGAAAAATTTTCTTTTGATGCTATTTACTTACTTGGGCTAGAGTTGATATATTTGAATTGTTGTACCAGTTCTTTTTAAATGGAACTATAGTAAATGTGACTGATTCAATAAAAGGAAAAAAAACTTTTTGTATGAGCTACGAATGCATTATTGCTATCAAATATAAATACGGTTTTCTAAAACAAGCTTTGAAAGTAAAAATAATGCTAATGGAAACAAATTCGATTTAAACATCTGTTTATTAAAAGTTAACTTAATTTATTAGATGTAGTTTTATAGTGGTTGTAGTCAGAATTTCAAAAGCAACTTTCCCTGAGCAGTGTGTTTTGTCCTATCAGTGAGGCATGTGTGGCACAAGTGATAATGAGCAGAGATGGACACTTAGAGCTGATCTATAAGCTTAAAGTGAATATCGGTTCTGAAATAATTTAAGAGATTAGCTTAGACAACAAAATATGTTATTGCATAGCCACAGACTTATTTTCTGAGAGAGCTAAGCTTTGGAGAAATAAAAGCATACCCATTTAGAGATAAAATGGGCATTTTGAATATACATTCTGGAACCAGTGCTTTGCATTCTCCTTCCCTACTTCTATGTGTATCAGCATTGTACTCTGCTATAAACGCTATTCCTCTGATAGGAAATAAAACAAAATATCTGACAGCCAACTTTCCCTCTTCTTAGCCTTTTATTACCCAGACAGTGGGAAAAGAAATGTTAAAGATACTGCCCGGCTCTTAAGGAGTTCATAGTCTTGTGTAGAGACAGATAAAACATAATTAGTATGTAATTAATGTGAGCAGTATAAACCTGATGTATGTAGGAAGTGTTGGCACTGTTTATCTGTTTTTAACTCTTTGCCCAAAGTTGTTTGCAGAAGGGAAGCAGAGGATAAGTGATACAATCTTTATATTTTAAGAAATATATACACACATATTCCACCACCCACCAGATGGTAAGTAACATGGTATTTGGAGTATTTTTTTTTTTTTTTAAATTTAGGGATCACTTACTGGTTTCAGGATCATTTAGGGTAGCACTTTCTTCTGTCACCTGGGCTTTTCATCCCTTAGTGTGGAAACTAAGATAGGCTGGACACTATTTTGAGGTGGGAATGGTGATCATCCACAATCACCATGGCTATCTGGGAGTAACTGTTGGTCGGGATGTTGAAGCCAGATCTCCAGAAGAGTGGCTGAAACATAAATGTCCTCCTGATAAACAAGTTATAAAGGGGTATTATTCTTTTAATAAAATAGCACAAATCATCCCTCTTGAAAAATATCTATTACCTCACCCTGAGAACAGTATTTGACTTGGATTAGCCACTGTGAATTCTAGTCTTTTAAACAAAAGTGAACATGTTAAAGTAATTTAGGCCCACATTGGATTATGATTAGAAGCTATTTGACTGTAAACACAATATGCATAAAAATATTAAATGTTATTTTAAACTATATAGTGGGTTTTTCGAGGAATGAATAGTAACAATTTTGTAATGCAGATAATAATATATAACTCCCATTTTTGACCTCTTAATTCATGTTTTTATATTTTTAGGCCAGTGAAAAGAATTTCTCGCTATCAAGGTCACATCAACATGTCAGACAGAATTAGGATTATCATCGACCTACATTCCTGAGGAGGACATAACAATAATTATGGGATATGAAGTACAGCATCTTAAATTATAAACTATTTTTCCAGGTCTGATTTATTTACATTGAACTAAAAATTAGCTGTCAAGTAAGAACGCTGATACTTAAAAATGAGGTAAATTGCTACTACAAAAAAATGTACTCTTTACCCTAAATTTTGTTGGTAATATTCAGAAAACATGTATTTAATAGTAGTTCCTTTTACAAAGGTGGTTGGAATATAGTGGGTCTGTTTCAGATATCCTAATTGGAAGATTTTTTTTTTTCTTTCAGAAAACAGCAATTATAATTTGCTGCTTTCTGGAAAGATTTTTTTAAAAGGGGGTTCAGAAAATATTTTTTTTGTCAGGATTAAGTTTGGGGTAGGCTTATTCCAGCAGGCTTTGTGGCACAGGTCCCCTGAATAATTCACTGTGAGACTCTAGTATATGCCACGTGTCAGAACTTCAACTCCATCAACTGACAACTAAATTTGATACCGTTAGTCTTAAGCACATAGGATGTCATACATAAGCCAGTCCAATCTTTGAAGGATTTTTTTTCTCTTAGTTGCTCTACAGACTTGTAGCACTGCGCATGTTATAGGCTTTTTTTTTTTTAAAGCAACATCTTTAAAAATTCCTGTAAATTCTAAAAAATATTTGGTAACTTAAATTTGTTTTTAGGTATTTCATGCTAAGTAGAAGACTTTACCAAATATAATGGAAACAAAATATAATAAAGATATAGCTAAGAAAAAATCTACAAACATAATTAAATTTTATTGAGTATAAACAATTTTTTCTTGATGCTCAGCCCCAATAGTATTTTCCTATCCAACTGGATAAATAAAAGCTATAATTGAATTTATTTACCTTTGTTTTTTGGAAATAAAAACCTATCTTAAACTGTTTTAGTGATAACTTTGTTTTTAATATGGCTGTTTAAATTCATCTTATTGGAAGACTTGGAAGAGCCAACTTTTAATTGGGTTGACAGTAATCAAAAAATGCAGTTGCTATAATAGCAACCATTTAGTGAGTGATAGCTATGGTTCTAGGTATTATTCTCGTGGTCTTGTATTTATCAGCTTTAATCCTTATAGTAACACTGCAACGTAGATTTTCAGCCTCATTTCATTGGTGAGGAAAGAGGAGCTTAAAGAGATTAAAGTGCTTTGCTAAATTTACACCACTAGTAAATTTGCAGAGCAGGTATTTGAGAGCCTACTCTGTGTTGGCCCTGATCCTATGCTGGGTCTGACAATGCAAGTGTGAACAAGACAAGATCTTCATTCTAAAGGTGCTTACATTCTAGTAGTAAAGTCCGGATTTGAACACAGGTGTTAGATTCTAAAACTTTTTTTCTTAGCTTTCACACTTCCTCCTGCCAAGGACACATTACAGAGGAGATGGATAAAACTGTTTCGGTACCACTTAAGAAAGTAGGTGGGGACGTAAACTACATTCCTGAGTGTGCTGTAGGAAAGAAATACTGGTATAGGAGTATCAAGATAGATATACCAAAGGAAGAACCCTAGGACCTGTATAACTCTCTGGTGGGGAATGGAAAGCCTGTGCTACATAACAGCCTTAATTTATGATCGCCTGTAGACAGTGTGCAGTGTGATAGCAATGCCATGTACCTGCTGTTACACATCTCAGACAGCCTTAACATCAGTACTATCTCTGTGCATAACCCTTCACTGCCCAACATAGTAGCCATTAACCACTTTCAAGTACTTACAATGTGGCTAGTACAAAGAACTGAAGTTTAAATTTTTAAAAATTTTAATTTGAAAATTGCTACTTGAAATTGCTACTTAATGCAGGTACTAGCTCTTTTAAGCATGTTTGTAACAACCTGTGTGTGTGAATCTATTTTTTCAACTGCATTTTAGGAAATAAATACAGATCGAGTATTTCTAATGAAAATTTAGCATCTGAATTAAGATTTGTTATAATATAAAATGTTTACTATATATAAAGATCCGTTAGTTATTTTTAAAATATTGACTACATGCTAAAATGATATTTTGGACATAATAAATATTACTAAACTTAGTTTCAACTGCTTTATTTTTAATTTTACTTTTTTTTTTATAAGTGTCTACTAAATAATTTTAAATTACAGAGTGCTGGTATAATCACTCACGGCGCCTGGTGAAGAGGACCTGGTTCACATACTTTATTTCTGGCATCAAAATACTTTCCTAGTATACCTCACTCTGCTTTTATCAAAGGTTATGTATTCCTCATCACTCTATTAATGTTAGGAATCATGCTAGTAACTGCCAATATTTATTCCTGTAGAAACAGAAAAATTTGTTACGCATCACTTATATTGTCAGTATAAAAGTATGCAGATATAACACATTGTTTTCAGAGTGTTTCTCATAGTTTTTAAAAATAGAAAGTAAGCTTAGGTATTGACTAAATTGAAGGACTGACAGATTTGGGGGAGAAATACTTTATATATATACTATACAATTATACAGGACAAAAGAAAACAGTATAAAAATAAAAAAACCAATATATTTTAGTTGGAATTTCAGAGATTTTTTCTTTTCTTCTCTTTTCCCTTTACTTCAAAAGTTATAAATACTTTTGACGCAGCATGTATTGTTGCACTTTTGATTTTTTGTTGTATAGTTAATGAACTTGAGAGTCTGGATGACTGGAGATCATCTATTTGGCCTTCCCATTCTTTCGTTTCTTCTTCTTTGATTAATAAAGGTTTTCCTAGAGTTTGGCCGACAAGGTTACAGACTTCTTGAGCTTTGCGCCATGCATTCTCAACAGCAACAAGACAGGCTTGCCGTCTTAGGAATTAAATGCAGAGATTATTAATATGACATTCAATGAATTTTAGTACTGAATAGTTTTGTTTAATTAATTGATAATTTAGTTAAAGATGCGCTTAACTTACCGAAGATTCTCAACAGAACCTGGAGTATGGTAGAACTGGGGTTGGCTGATGACGACAGAGCTATCTAGCTTTTCAACAAGAAAGTTACAAATATTTTGCATTTTTCCAAATTCAGTAAATATAATGCAGACCTGTAAATGAAATGACACTTGGAATTATTTTCATGCCTGATAGATTCTTTTAAAATTTTCTCTAGGAGTGCCTGGCTGGCTTATTTGGAGGAGCGTGTGACTCCTCATCTTGAGGTCATAGATTTGGGCCTCATGTTGGGCACAGAGATTACTTCAGTAAAACTTATAAAAAAAAATTAAGTTTTCTCTGAATATGAGTAAAAAAATTAAAGCCAGAAAACAAGGAGGTGATTTTATAATATGTAACAGATAAGCCTACTTGATACTTATAACTAAATTATTAAATTTTATTAAATAATTTTTAAGTAGTGTCTCCTTTTGAACATAGGAAATAGTCATAATAACTAATGATCTTGTCTGTTAATTTTAACATGTGTATTGGTTCTTGGTTGGTTTGACTTTCCTCCTTATTGTGAGCATTATTTCCATGCTATTTTGCATACCAGTTAATCCTTGTGAATTAACTTAGGGGAGGTGTTGGATATTCTTGTATCTCTATAAATAATTATTTGTTCTAGAACTCTGTCAACTTACTTGGAAACTGATCTCTTTGGGTTTGCTTTTAAGATCTGTTACGTGGCACTGGGAGTAATGTTGTTCGATCTGACGCTAATTATTACCCCCTGATCAGAGGCAAGATCTTTCTGTATACTCCACCTCATGCCCTATGATTTGTAACATTTTCTGGTCTGGCTGGTGCTGTACAGCCCTGTATGAACCCCAAACACTGTTCCCTGTAAATTTTGGCGTGATTCTTTCTCTAGCCTCAGGTCATTTTCACACACATGTGTGCTGAGTATTTGGCAGGAGGTGGTGGTGGGGGTGTGCCCTCTGTGGTTCTCCGAAGACCTCTCTCTGTGCATCCCTCTACTCTCCTACAAGCTCTAGCTGTCTTGTTTGGACCCTCAATTCCATTTCCTCAATACAAGGAGTTTGCTAGGTTCTGTCTGGGTTCCCTTCCCTGTGAAGTTGCCGGGACACATTAAGACACTGAGCTAGGACAACTGTAGGACTTTTGTTTGTTTCCTTTTTCTCAGGG
Organism: Cryptoprocta ferox; assembly: GCA_028646485.1. Taxonomy (NCBI): domain Eukaryota; kingdom Metazoa; phylum Chordata; class Mammalia; order Carnivora; family Eupleridae; genus Cryptoprocta; species Cryptoprocta ferox. The sequence continues at coordinate 76,749,019 of CM053577.1, forward strand.
ATCACTGTTTCATTGCCGTATGTACACTTTTTTGAAAACCACTGTTTCATATATTTTGTCCATTTTTGGCTGTTTCAGGTGGGAAGATAAATTTGGTCTATATTATTCTACCTGAAGCAGAAGTTTTGTCTGTCTTTTGAAGTATTTGTGTGTGTGTGTGTGTGTGTGTGTGTGTGTGTGTGTTTAAATACTATATGGCTAATAAACTTTTCTGTTAGTCAAAATCAATTTCCCCAGCCATACCCAGGTTGCTAGTTTTTAACCCCTGGGTAGTTTCCAAATTTATATTTCCTTCCTGGTTGAAAATCAAAGCTCCAAAATGCCTACAGGCTGCCTTTAATAAGAAATACAGACAATATAATACTTTTCTGCATTTGCATAGTTTAAATATGGAAAAAAATCCTCTGTCTTTTGTTGCTATATTTAATCTATAAAAGTGCCATGGAGGCACTGTACATACATTTCATTACATGTAATGAAACATAGCAAGATTTACAGTGACTCTGTGGAAGTTGGAAGGTAATCAAATATGAGAGTTCAAAGGGTTTCTCTGCATTCAGAGTAAAGTGATTGAGTATAACAGGTTCCAGGTGTCAAAAGCAAGTCTTTGCTATACAAGTGCCCTTGAAATCAATTTTATTTTTAAAAATTATTCCATTTTCTACTCTGATAGCTTAAAAATAATGTTTATAAATATATCCGCTTTCCTATGAAACATGCTGAATCTTTCGTATGCATCCTTGGTATTCTTTTTTGCTAAAAATTAAAAAAAAAAGTTATCTGGAAGGACAGTGAAAATTCCTAAGCAGGTTGCAAAATAAGATACTATTTCTTACCTCTTCAATTGCCCTCCACCCCTAATCATCTGAGGCAAATCGACTCCCACAGAATCAGGTTTAATATGTGGTACTTACTTGCTCTCTTTCTGTAAATAACAGGAAAAGCTGTCTGTTGAGATCAGCTCCTAGCTGCTCAAACAAGAGTTTCTCTGCCTTTCATCCTCTTAATACCATAACTTAAAAAGTTGGCAGATGTATCTTTTAGAAGTACATCTACACTGACACACAGACCATGAACAAACTATAGTTTAGGAGTATTTGTGTTAAAGATTAACAAGTAAATCTGGCAGAAAAAAACTGTTTTCTGCTTTTTCTAACAGTTCAAGAACTGTTTTAAGTCTTCCAATGCCCTGAACTTCTGCTTTCAAGTTCACCAGTGTGGTATATAATCAAAATGTAGCTAGACAGAAATCCAAGTTAATGAAGTAGAGTCACTTTGCTGAAGAATAGAGCTGTTGCATCACAATTTTTATTTTATTTATTTATTTTTTAAATGCTTTTTATTTTTGAGAGACAGAGACAGAGCATGAGAGGGGAAGGGGCAGAGAGAGGGAGACACAGAATCTGAAGCAGGTTCCAGACTCTGAGCTGTCAGCACAGAGCCCCACGCGGGGCTTGAACCCATGAACTGTGAGATCATGACCTGAGCCAAAGTTGGACGCTCAACCGACTGGGCCACCCAGGCGCCCCGCATCACAATTTTTATTTATTTTTATTTTTATTTTTTTTTTATTTTTTTTATTTTTTTTAACTTTATAGTTTATTGTCAGGTTAGTTTCCATAACACCCAGTGCTCTTCCCCACAAGTGACCTCCACCAAGACCATCACCCCGCTTTACCTTTTCCCCTTCCCCTTCCCCCCTCAGTTTGTTTTCAGGATTCAAGAGTCTCTCGTGTTTTTTCTCCCTCCCTCTCCCTAACTCTTTTTCCTCCTTCCCCTCCCCATTGTCCTCTATTGGGTTTCTCCTGTTAGACCTAT
>CM053577.1:76751336-76811955 GCA_028646485.1 Cryptoprocta ferox
TAGTTTGAGAAGAATGGGTATTAACTCTGCTTTAAATGTCTGGTAGAATTCCCCTGGAAAGCCATCTGGCCCTGGGCTCTTATTCATTGGGAGATTTTTGATCACTGATTCGATTTCTTCACTGGTTATGGGTCTGTTCATAACCATCACATAATCATCATAACCGCATCACAATTTTTAAAGAGGTATTTAGGATGAAAATATTTTAAGTATCTAATACATTGAAGATAAAGATAAATCCATATATTCAGGATCCTCATTATATGTTTCATCATCGTAAAACAAAGTGATCACAAATGTATATACATATACACATTTAAACACTATCTTGCAATAGCTATATTAAATTACAAAACAGATTGATACATAAATGCTTCCCATCTCTTTGGTGAAAAATCCTCATTAGATTAGAAATTTCAGTACTAGAAAAGAAACTGAATTCCAAAATTGGTGAGTTTTAAGTAAACTTACCCCCAACATGGAACTCAATCATGACCCCAAGATCAAGAGTCTCATTCTCTACTGGCTGAGCCAGCCAAGTACCCCCAAAGGTGAGCTTTTAAGTGCTTTCAATGAATTTGTCTCCTGGATAAATTAAATCTCAGTTTATTAAAAATTTCTGCAAATGGGACTTCTAAATTATTGCTAATCTCAATTACCATAAAGAAACAGGCCAAAAGCCTCTTTAAAAATACTTATAGTTCTAATTTCCAAAAAAGGCAAGTGTATAAAACTGAACAAACTACATGTAGTAGGCTAGACACCTTTCAATTCTGGGCAAGATTCGAGAAGATTGTTTTAAAAATTAGCTTGTGGGGCACCTGGGTGGCTCAGCTGGTTTAGCGTCTAACTCGTGGTTTCGGCTCAGGTCATAATCTCACAGTTTGTGAGTTTCAGCCCCTTGTCAGGCTCTGTGCTGACAGTGTGGAGCCTGCTTGGGATTGTCTCTCTCTCTCCCTCTCTCTCTCTGCCACTGCCCCCACCACACACTCCCTCTCTCTCTCAAAATAAATACTTAAAAATAATAGTTTGTAAGGAATTAGGAAAGGAAAAAAAGGTTTCTCTGAGAAACAAGATGGGGTCTTATGATTCATTTTGTTACCTTGCCACAGGACTCAAGTACTTTATATGTTTTCTTTTCTTTTTGGTATTGCTGCAATCTATTATTTTCTTCCCTTTTTAAATCTCCCCCAGTTTTTGTTTTTAGTCCTGTTGCTGAAGAAAAGAATACAGGGCTTTCTCATTTTAACAGTCCTCCAAGAGGGCATTCAGGGAAAAACGAAATAAGGACACAGGAATTTAAGAGTAAAATCTTGTAAGATCTCTTAAGTATTGAGTTTCTTGATGAGATGTTAGGTAAAAACTCATCTGACTTTTAACTTTGGTTTTCTCTTGAGAGGGAAATTCACCAACTCTATGCTTTTCTTCTAATCTCTACCTTTCTCAACCACTGCCAAATTATTTTTATCCAAAGGCCAATCTACTGAGCATGTAGATTTGAGATTATTAAGAACAAATCATGATGTACTAAACTTGACTTCCTACCAGGCAAGTTACCAGAGAAATACTGTAGCAATAAAGAATTTATTTTTTACTTAGGATATACTGACATATAGTCTTCATTGGCAACATTGTTGGTTGGGGTCATAGTTAATTGTTACTTAGTATTTTTATTAATTACACAGATGGGTACATGGATGATCAAATCAGCAAGTGACAGAAAGCTGGCCAGGCAGAATATGAACACTGACTGATAAAATCAAGATCCAAAAAGATCCGAACAGGCTGGAAATACAGTCAAATCTAGTTGATAAAATTTTACAGAGATAAATTTAAACTCTCATTCTTTATTCTGAAATAGCAGTAACAAGTATAAAATAGAAATATTTAAAAACAGCATGTGAGAAAGATACTTCGATAATTTTAATTACTGATTATAACTGTGCGCTCAACACAAGGGAACAATGTGATGGAAGTACCAAGCAGTTCAGTCTTAAACATTCCAGAATAAAGGAGATAATCATCTTTCACTAATGTGGACTGGCTAAATCACAATGAGGACACTATAGTTGTGTTGTAGGTGCTTTAGATGGAAATTGGTTAACTCAATAAAGAGTTTGTCTTATTTTAAGAAATGACTAAAGAAACGGGGATTCTTACCCCTGGGAAAGAAAAAAGCATCAACATGATACTGAACTTCAAATAAATACTTCAAGAAAGAAGTATTTGCCTTTTGTTCTTGGAGAGGTACATCATAATAATGGATGAGTACTACTAAGTCAATTCTGGCTTAATGTTAGAAAAATTTGTATTGATTAGATGTCTGAAAATGGAATAAGCTTTTTATATTCATGCACTTATATAATTTCTAACTTTCAATATTCTTACCTTTAAAATAAAGAGAAATAGCAGGTGGGGGTTTAGATAAAGAATCTCTATAGGGCCTTTCAGGATGAAAATTTTAGTTACTGTATAAAGTAATGTTCTACCATCTAATCTTACTTTATATATTTAACTGTCCATGAGGGTATTGGTATATGTTAGACATTATTTTGTACCTTGTGACCCCATAACCCTGGTCTCTGCTGACTGCTGATGCTGACCTAAGGGCAATATTGTATCAGATAGCATGATATAAGAATTCTGGCTATCAGGAAGCCCTATACAAAATATAATTAGATTCTCTCAAGAAATTGAGTACAGGACATTAAAAAGTAAGTATAACAGAAGGAAAAAAAGCAGAGTTTAGCCAAGTCCTCATTTAGTCATGTTCTTCTATCAAAACAAGCAGCCCTAATGCATTTTCTGTAACTGCACAGTTGGTCCCTAAAACAACTCAAGTCTGAAAAAGATGCCAGTTTTCCATGAAACCTATCTGTGTATTTGCTGGAACAGTTCCCTTTCCTCCTTACTTCCTGGGGTACCCTCACACTAAACCCCAATTCACTTAAGATAACCTGAGCCGATGTATGTTCATCACAGCCTGAAGTCCTCATGGTTAATAACTGCTGGAGGAGTGCTAGAATAACTCCCAGCTTTTGATCTCTGTAATACAGACCCTTACCCCTCTGTTCTTCATCCTGTTTTTTTTTTTTCTTTTTAAGATATCCAGTCTCTATTGTGGATATCACCCAGAGCTCCAAATTGAAAAACCTATTTTAGGAAACAATTGATACGATACAGTGATACCAATAGTGTAATATCATAAAAATCATTAAAAATTATATTAAAACTTTTCACATTAAAACTCCCCTTTTTTAAAAAAATTGAAATATAGTTTGACACAATATTATATTAGTTTCAGGTATACATAGTGATCCGACAAGTCTATACTTTGTTTTTTTTTTTTTTTTCAGATTTTAAGTAATCTTTATTTATACCCAGTGTGGAGCTTGAACTTACAACCCTGAGATCGAGTCACATACTCTACCAACCATGCCAGCCAGGTGCCCCAACAAGTCTATACCTGATGCTGCGTTCATCAGAAGTATGTGGCTACCATCTGTCACCATACAACACTATTAAAATACTATTGACTATATTCCCTATGCTGTGCCTTTTATATCTGTGACTTATTCATTCCATAACTGGAAGCCTGTATCTCCCACTCCCCTTCACACATTTTGCCCATCCCCTAATGTCCCTCTTCATACCCTTTTTAAGGTATTTTTCAATCCCAACCACTGTAAAATAAATTTTGCCATGTGGATCCCTAAAGTTATCATGAGTAATTTTAAAATTCCTTGAGATAGTTAACTTTTAGGTAGAAAAATAACAAAACTATTAAGGTAAGTAATGGAGCAACAGTGTATTATAGAAATTACTATCTCAAGGAGGTAAGAAGCCAGGCAGGGTTCTAATTTCCATTCTTTCTTTTAATATGACAGGGAAGTCTGAGACGAAGTTAGCTGAGCTTGAAGTCACACCCTTAATATTAGAAAAATAATAGATTATCTGCCTGGAGGTAGGACTAGATGATTTCTAGAGCTATGTCCCCCCTCTAAACATAAAGATTATCTGACTAGATAAACAAGAGTTTATCTCTAACTCTAACTCCATTCTTGTTTGTTTCCTATGAGGAGGCAGCATGGAACTAGCACATAAATCCCAAGATGTTTGGAAGCTGAAACAAATAGTAGTGCTATAACCTAATCACAACTATAACATACCTGATTTCATAAAACCCCGATATAGGCAGTTGTAGAAATTAAATGTTATCATTGAATGTACAAAAAATATTTTGTTCTTTTTTAATTTAGGCAAAGGCTGAGTGCCTTTTATTTTTTAACATTAATTAATTATAAGAATTTTTTTTTAAGTAGGCTTAATGCCCGGTGCAGAGGCCAACATGGGGCTTGAACTCACACCCCTGAGATCAAAAGTCAGAGGCTTAACCAACTGAGGCATCCCTTAAAGATTTTATTTTTAAGTAACCTTTGTACCCAATGTGGGATCAAACTTACAACCCTGAGATCATGAGTCACACATTCTACTGACTGAGCTAGCCAGGTGTCCCAAGTGGTTTTTATTTAAAAACAAACAAACAACACCCCCCCCCAAAACCTGATAACTTACCACAACAGAGTAAAATTGCATTATGAAAGAAAAGAATGTTGAAAAGTGTTTCACCAACCTGACAATAAACTATAAAGTTTAAAAAAAAAAAAAAAGGTGTTTCAATCCTTATGTTAGGACTCTATTAATTTGCTTTTTATCTGAAAAGAAATTTCCTATAGAGTTTTCCTGCTCACTAGGTGATAACTTTACTAAAATTTTATTCAGGTGGCAATTAACTGCTGTTTCTTCCTTGCTATTTTTATTCCATCTCAAAACAATCTCTCTTACATAAATCTCAGTAAAATTTATTTTAAAAGCTCATACTGGGGCACCTGGTTGGCTCAGTCAGAAGAGCACGTGACTCTTGATTTCCGGATTGTGAGTTCAAGCTCCATGTTGGGTATAGAAATTACTATATATATATATATATATATATATATATATATATATATATATCATGCGAAGGACTCCTACTATACATTTCAGTTCAAGAATAAAAATAAATGCAAACTGTCCCCACAAAGTCATGCTGTTTCCAATTATTTTTCATGATAAGTACATACCTCTGCTTCCATGTGATAAGCATTTTCCACTCTTCTAAAATCCTTTGTCACAGTTACATTTTCTGCCTGAAGCAGAAAGTACAAGAGTATGATTACTAAATGTTTGGCTACCAAATGCAATTACTCTAAAACATAAAGTAGAAACCTGAACTTATTAAACTCAAAATAACAGAGAATGCAGAAAGAACTGGTTTGCCTGATGTTTAAACCTTCCCTAAAAGTTACATAAAATAAATTCAAAGCCTACAAATATTTGCTGAAAACTGCAACATAATTGTCACTCCATTTGTAGTAATTTTTACATTAGCTGGTACAAAAAGTATGAACTTGAGTAATATACATATGAACAATTATTTGTACATAAAGCAGTTTGAATGAACCTAAAATTGTTTCACCATTGATATTCTCCTGGTAATATTTGGCTGGTGGGCTCCCACACACAATATGAGGTTTTCTGCTTATCTAGAGGGTAATGGTTTTTAACCAGAGGGTAATTTTGCTCTCTAGGGAACATTTGCTAATGTCTGGAGACATATTTGATTGCTAAAACAGAGTAGGGGCGTACACTATTGTGATGTAGTAAGTAGACAGGGTGAATAAATGCTCTTGTTTACCAGAAACTGAGGAGGTTCCTGAGACATGGGACTATCAGTTGCAAAACTGGGACAGTCCCAGGTAAACCAGGATAACTTGGTCACCTTATGGGTAGGGGCCAGGAATATAGCTAAATATTCTACAATGCATAGGACAGCTCAACATAACAAAGAAGTATCTAGTCTGGGATGTTAAAAATAGTGCTGAGATTGGGAAATCCTGGCATACTGGGTACAAACTAAAAAATATTAAAATATACCACCTAAGTCCATTAACTTTTCCCAAGTAAGCTACCGGGAAGCTATTTTATGTCTAAATACAAAAGGACAGATTTTATTTTTTAAATTTTTTAGTTTATTTTTTTTAAGGGAGAGAGCATATGTATGACTGCATGCAAATGGGAGAGGTGCAGAAGGAGAGAGAAAGAATCCTAATCAGGCTCCATGCTCAGCACAGAGCCCAAAACAGGGCTCCATCCCGCAACCCCAGCATCTCAACCCGAGAGCCGAAATCCAGAATCAGACGACTAACCAACAGAGACACCCAGGCATTCTGCAAAAGGCAGATTTTAAACAACAAAATGGTCAGTACAAGAATAGCGACTTAAATCTATGAAGGCAGCAAGGTAATATTCTCAATAGATATAAAAAACCATGTTGTGGCAGGAGTAAACTTAAAAAGGATAAATATGAAGAAAACCATAAAACTTCACAGAAAAAAAATGCTTGAATAAATGGACTAGGACACAATACTGTAAAATCAGCAATTCTCCTCAAATTAATATATAAACAATGCAAAATATGAACAGAAGTTTTATTCAGACTCCAGAATTTTACACAGTCTGGATTTTCTGATGTATCCTCTTGGTGTCATTTAACATGCCCTTTGCACGGGAGATCTTTTCATTAGAAAAGTAATGAGGGGATATCTTGCCCTACAAATGTTTTACAAAGATATAATAATTTGAATAATGTGGTACTAATGTAGGAACATAAGCAGGGTCAAAAGAACTAGTATTCTACAACTGATTCAAGAATGTCTGAATATTGCAAATATAATACTAGTAACATTTCAAAAAATTTTTTTAATGTTTTTTTATTTATTTTTAAGAGTGAGAGAGTGAGAAAGACAGAGCGTGAGTGGGGGAGGGGCAGAGAGCGAGGGAGAGACAGAATCTGAAGCAGGCTCTTGGCTCTGAGCTGTCAGCACAGAGCTGGACGTGGGGCCCAAACCCACAGACTGCAAGATCCTGACCCGAGCTGAAGTCAAAGGCTTAACCGACTGAGCTACCCATGTGCCCCATAACATTTTAAACCAATAGGCACAACAAGTAATATGGAATCCTCATATCACATATTCTGCCCCTACTCTCTCTGAGGAGCAACTATGTGGTTCACGGTAAATCCTGATAGGTCTAAACCAGTCAGGATTATCATATCTAACTTGCTACAAGATTAGGTTAAAAATGGGCAGAAATCCAAATCTGAACTAATTAGTATATGGCATTTCTCCGGCCACAAAGACAGATTTAGGTCGTCCATTTACAGTGAACTACAGGAATATTTGTTTTTGTGTTGTTGCGGGAAATAAGAACTACTGTCTTTCTTGTTATGGTACAGTTTGCAGTGTAAGGCTTGAGAATGTTGCAGCCATTTTGGTATCGTGAAAGAAGCCGCAGGAAAACCAAGAGAACTGTATCAATTTCAAGCCTTGACATTGCATACCTAAAACCTTTATTACCCATTTAAGGTTATATAAAGCAATATTTTTAATTTTTAAAGGCAATTTGAGTTAGATTCTTGCACACGCAGTGAGGGAAAGATAGACTTCAATAAATGATTTCAGTACAGCCACTTACCCATTTAAGAGAAAACAAAGTCCTTTTCCTTACACCAAAATAAATTCCAACACAGCAAATATTTAATGTAGTATAAAGGGTCCCTAAAGGTTCCAGGAAATATTAGTTAACAGTTATATAGTCTTAGGCTTGGGAGGACCCAATAAGTATTATACCAAAGGCAAGAAACATACAGAAAAGATTAGTGAGTTGGGCTAAATAAAATTTAAAAATTTTGAATGTTCAAAACTGTAAACAAAGTTATATCGCAAATACGAAATAGGAAAAATTTTTGCAATAATGAGAGACAGAGTTATTGACAATATTAAGGCTCCCTTAAAATAATCTTGAAAAAGAAAAAGCCAGAGGTATCACAATCCGATTTCAAGATACACTACAAAGCTGAAATAATCAAAACAGTAGATGTTGGCACAAAAACAGACACATAGATCAATGGAACAGAATAGAGGGCCCAGAAATAAGCCCACACTTACATGGCCTATGACAATTAATTAATTAATTAATCTACAACAAAGGGAGTATGAATATACAATGGGAAAAAGGCAGTTTCTTCTGCCTGGTATTGGTATTGGGAAAACTGGATAGCTACATGCAAAAGGATGAAACTGGACCACTTTCTTATACCATACACAAAAATAAACTCAAAATGGATTAAAGACCTAAATATGAAACCTAAAGCCATAAAGTTCCTAGGAGAAGACACAGGCAATAATTTTTTTGATATTAGTCATAGAAACATTTTTCTATATATGTCTCCTCTGGCAAGGGAAACAGAAGCAAAATTAAACTACTGGGACTACACCAAAATAAAAAGCTTTTTGCACAGTGAAGGAAACCATCAACCAAACAAAAAGGCAATCTACTGAATGGGAGAAGATAATTTGCAAATGATATATCTGATAAGGGGTTAATATCCAAAACAGATAAAGAATTTATACAACTCCACACCACACATATACACACAAAATAATCCAAATAAAAAAATGGGCAGAGGCCCTGAACATACATTTTTCCAAAGAGGACATACAGATGGCCAACAAACATATGAAAAGATGCTCAACATTACTCATCATCAGGGAAATACAAATTAAAACCACAATGTGATAACACCTTGTTTCTGTCAGAATGGCTAAAATAAAAAACACAAGAAATAACAAATGTTGGTGAGGATAGGGAGAAAAAGGAACCCTTGTACACTGTTGGTGGGAATGTAAACTGGGGTAGCCATTATGGAAAACAGTATGGAGGCCCTCAAAAGTTAAAAATAGAATTATCATATGATCAGTAATTCCACTACTGGATATTTACCCAAAGACGACAAAAACACTAACTGAAAAAGATACTTGCAACCTTATGTTTACTGCAGCATTATTTACAGCTGCCAAGATATGGAAGCAACCTAAGTGTTCATCCATAGATGAATGGATAAAGATGTGAGATACGCATGCGTGCACGCATACATACACACACACACACACACACATACACACTGAACTATTACTCGGCCATAAAAAAGAATGAAACCTTGCCATTTGCAACAATATGGATGGATGTAGAGGATTTGATGATAAGTAGAATAACTCAGCCAGAAAAAGACAAGCACCATATAATATCACTCATATGTGGAATTTAAGGAACAAAGCAAATGAACAAGTAAGAAAAAAAGAGACCAAAAAAGACTCTTAACTACAGAGAGTAAACTGGTGGTTGCCAGAGAAGTGGGGGTGGGATATACACAGATCAATAAAGGGGACGAAGAGTATTACACATTGATGAGCACTGAGAAATGTACAGAACTGTTGAATCATTATACTGTACAGCTGAAACTAATTTTTAAAAAGTTTCTATAAATGAATAGAAAAGGTGGACAAAGTATTATGAACTGGCAACTTACATGAAAAATTTAACCTCGAATGTTAAAAAAAATGAAATATAGCAAATGACAGTAACATTTTTTTGACTACTGACTTGGCAAAGTTAAAAAAGAAAATAATGCCTACTATGCCAAGGATATATTTGTAGTGAAGTTGTAAACTTACTGTCCTACACTAATTTTGTCATAAGCCTTAAAATATGCATAAACCAGGAATTAATGTCCAAAAGCATAATTAAAAATGTATAAATACCTAGCAACAAGGATATTCATTATGTCACCATTTTTAATAATGAAAAACTGAAGTCAAATCATATGATATGCTCAATGTATTGCTACTACTCCCTATCTTACTTTGAATTCACCTAGAAACAGACTCTGAAACATGGATGTGAGTACAAGCAGTTAATTTTTAAGGTAATCCCAAGAGGGGTGCCTGGGTGGCGCAGCTGACCTCACCTCAGATCATGATTCCATGGTTTGTGAACCCCCATTGGGCTCTCTGCTGTCAGCGTGGAGCCTGATTCATATGCTCTGCCTCCCTCTCTCTTTGCCCTCTCCTCGGAAAAAAAAAAAAAAAATTAAAAAAAAAGATAAACCTTGGAAACACCATAGGGGAATGGGAAGTGAAACAGAAGGAAAGCAAGCTATTAAAGTGTGCATTGTCAAGCAGTCACCACTGTGGGCAACTGGAACTTAATCCTGCAGAGGAACTCTGGGAGTCAGGGCAGAACATATGCCTCAGAGCTATCCTGCCCAAGAGGTAAGGTCTCTTTCCACTCACTTCCTTCAGTTGTTAGCTGAAGGCTGTTACAGCTTGGGGAGGGGCTGTTAATTCTCTGGCACTACTGGCTGGCCCACTTGTAGGTGGAGCCAGGGAAAGCTGCAGCCAGGAAAAACTGGCAAGGGATTCTTCATGTTGGCAGATGGAAGTTGGGCCTGTATGCACACAAATGTGAAGTGCCAAGGGATACAGTGTGGGGTATCAATAGCATCTGCTACATCCCCTGCTTAAAACTCAATCACCTACTGCCACGACAATAAAGCAGCAACATATTACAGTGGTTAAGAGCAAGAGCTTTGAGGTCAAAATTCTTGACGGGAGTCGAAACTCTGCCACTTCCTAGCTGTGTGACCTTGGGCAAGCTATCTGCCAATAATCACTCTGATCCCAAGAGTTCTCATCTATAAACAGCAACTGAAATGCCAGTCTCATACTGAAATGCAAGTATCAATCCCATGATACTCACGGGACTGAGTATCAAATGAGACATTTGTAAAAGGTCTAGCAGTAATAAGCAGTTTTTTTTTTTTAATCACCAATAACATTTAGACTCCTCAACGTAGCAAACAAGACTTTCTTCCATGTTCTGCCTGCAGCTTTCTTCTCCAGTCTTACCTCAATTCTCGTCCATTTTCCCCAGGTACTCCTGTGTCCTAGCCATAATGAACTGTATATAGTGCTCTGAACACATACTTGCTGCATTCTAGTGTGGAACTGGAATGCTTTCCTTTCGGTCACTATTCAAGATCTGACAGAGTCACTTCCATTTCTAGTGCCCAGCAACATGCATCTATTACACATTTATCAAAAAAAAAAAAATAAAATTGCGAGTAGGCAAATATTGGACTTTATAGCCTATGAAGGGAACATACACACTGGAAAACAAAATAATTACTATCACATAAAGTGCTATTTAAAAATAAACAGTGATAGGAAATGCTTAAAAAATGTTTGATGGTTGAATAAATATTGCTTAGATCTTTAAAACATTTCTCCATGAAAACAACACTGAAGGGGTGCCTGGGTGGTTCAGTCGGTTGAGCCTCTGACTTTGGCTCAGGTCATGATCTCGCAGACATTAGGTTCAAGCTCCGTGTCCAACTCTTGACAGCTCAGATGCTGGAGCCTGCTTCGGATTCTGTGTCTCCCTCTCTCTCTGCCCCTCCCCTGCTAGCACTCTGTTTCTCTCTCTCTCAAAAATAAACTAACATTAAAAAAACCCACAATACTGAAAATGAAGGTATGCCTTCGCATGTGAAACTATATATGATCATGAAATAATCTATACTATAGTTGATCAATAATATAGTTGAATAGTTTATTTAGTGCTTCATTTTTTTTAGTCATTCAAAAACCATTTTTTAAAGTTTATTTATTTTTGAGAGGGAGGGAGGGAGGGAGGGGGAGAGAGAGAGAGAGACACAGAGAGAGAGAGAGAAGAAAGAGAGAGAGAGAAGAAAGAGAGAGAGAGAGGGAGACACAGAATCCAAAGCAGGCTCCAGGCTCCAAGCTGTCAGCACAGAACCTGACACGGGGCTTGAACTCACAAACTGCAAGATCACGACCTGAGCCGAAGTGGGACGCTTAACTGACTGAGCAACCCAGGCGCCGCTCAAAAACCATTTTTGGAGTATACAATATGTGATGTGTATGAAGCATAACCCTTGGATGCAGAGTAAGAGATATAAAATGGTCTGTGCTAGAGAGGTTTAGAATATGAAGGAGCCACCAGTAAAGCAACAATTTAAAACACAGAGGGTAAGTTTTATTGTAAGTAGGGAATACAGTGTGGTATGGCAGAGACTAAAAGGAATGGCAAGAAGGTAATTTGGGCTGATTCTTTTTTTTTTTTTAAGATTTTATTTTTAAGTAATCTCCACATCCAACATGGAGCTCGAACTCACAACCCTGAGATCAAGAGTCGCATGCTTTACTGGCTGAGCCAGCCAGGCGCCCCTTGGGCTAGTTCTTAAAGGAAAAAAATGGGAGTCAGCTAGTCAAGGAGGGGAAGGAGATGAGAGGAAACGATAGAGAGTTAGGTTCCATCTATAAAGCAAAGGAATCTGGAACATGAGGAGGCCCTCAAGTAGGGGAGTGATGTTTTTAAACCCCAAATTCCAAAGTCTAAAATGAATAACTTTGTGAAAACCCATTCACAAAATTCAACCTGAAAAGTAATACAAATGATTTTCTGCATTATCTACTGAACAAATTCTGTACATGACTGCCTTCTTCCATTAGTAGAGATAACTGGGAGATTACTGACATTCTCTGTCTTGCCTTGAACACCTAACCTCAATGTAATTAAGTTAGATGTAGTAATTTATTGCTTTACATGTTAGAAGTTACAGCCATGCGAGCTCAGTATACTTAAGATTATTAGTTATATTATTCAACCAGGACTGTAGCACTGATGATAGTTGTTATGAGGAAATTTTTTCCACTTAAATATTAAACCACTTAAATCACATTGTCTCTAATTAGCATTTGAATTCTTCTAAACCGTAAAAATCATTGAGACATCTGTTCCAAATGACTTTTAAAATAACTCTATGTCTGTAGATACAGTACAAATATATTTTTTCCTTAAAATAAAGACTTGCTTTTTGGGGGTGTGCCATTTCTAATGATAGACGGGAAGCACTTTTATGAACTCGGTGTTACTCTGGATAAATCACAACTTTGGCCTTTTGAGTCCTACTGTATAAATTGAAGGACATGAGATAGTTGACTCATTCTGTGGCTTCTTCATTTTCTTTGTATTCTAATGATCTGGGGCCAACTATGGTTGGAAGCAATGTAGAGTTTAGTTTCAGGAAGACAAGAGTTCAAACACCGCCCTGGCTAAAGTTTAGAGCATTATGTAACCTCTTTACATCTAAATGGGGATATTAAAACCTGTGTAACAGAGCTGTTGTTCAGGTGAAATAAAAAACTGGTTCATTTATTTTTCTTCTTTTTTTAGAAGTAGAATTAAGGTAAGATTTACTTAGTGATTTGTTTTATGCACATCTCTGGTAAGTAGAGGTATTTCATTTATGTGGCATCTACAGTATACTGGCTTAATTGTCTTTAAAGTTAAAACTAAAAAAATTTGCAGAAATTTTTTGAGTCTTTATTAAATGATGATGGATGCATTTTTTCTCCTCACCTTACTGTTTGCGAAAAATACTGAAAAACCACTCCATGCAAAGCTGTACATGATTGGAAGCATGCTTTTCCCTTGCTAATTGCATGGTGCAGAATAAAAGCAAAAAATTATTAGTGTCTAGTATACTTAGGCAAGCACTTTCATCTAATGTGCCACGTCTTAACAGTTAACCATATCAAGGTAAAATACAAAATGACTGCGGCAAATATCGCCAAATAAAAGCCTACTCAATTTACATTCTTTTATTTCATAAGCCACTGGGGCCAAAAACTACTTTTCATCTAGAAGGAAGATGGACCGAAAGTTTTACTGAGGTCCTGTCGCTCCGTAATACCGATGAAATAAAGATCAAGACCCTCAACACCTCCAACTGACACCAGGGACCGTCGGGGCCGGGAATTCTGCCTCCGGTTTTTGCGGTCCGGCCCGAGGCTCCTCCCCAACGAAACTCTCACCTGCAGACCTTGATGCTGGAGGCTCTGCGTAATGTAGTCCAGGCGGCGGCAAACGCTCTTCTTGGCCTCGGCCGCCTCCTCCTTCGTGCTGCTCACTAGCACCGCCACCTGCGCCCGGTCGGGGCTCGCAGACACCTCACTGGTGCCGCTTACATGCACCTCGCGGGTCGCAGTTTGGGCCTGTGCTGAGGGGACAGGACGTCGAAGTCCGGGCAGCAACTCACCCCCCGAGACCACATTGTTCTCCCGGCCCCGGTCAGCCCAGGGAACCAGTTCCACGAACACCCGTGACTGAGGGGCCTGCTGCAACGACATGGCGAGGGTAGCTGGGTTTCCATAGCAACTAAGAGCCTACGGCGGCCGAAAGAGCCAAACTGTGTTAGGGCTTTCTGCGCGCGGCGCAAAGGATGCTGGGGTGGGCTTGGAGGCCCACGAGTTGAAGATGCGAGCTGCGAGGAGTTTGCAGCATCTACTTTCGAAGGTGTTGGCCGGGCACGTTATTATAATTCTTAACGTGTTTACGATACGGCTTTCAAAAATCTTAGTGAGTTTTCTCTGAGCCCTCCCTCTTAGAGAGCGCCGCCTTTCCACGCCCACCGTCCGAGTCTGTCCCCCTGTCTAGCATACCTCCAGAGAAGCTCCGGAGAGGCCAGGCGGGGCGGAGTGAGAGTGCTTTTATATTTTTCTGACGCCGGTCTGCGATTGTCCCCAGCCCTAATTTGACTTAACCGGTTAGTCTTGTTCACAGTGCTTTGAGGCTGCACAGCGCTATTGTAGGGGAGAGAGTTCTGTTGCAATGAACTGCTTTCAGCTAGTTTAATCTTAGGGAGTTAATGATTCCTCGAGTTTCAATTTCATTGTTTCTAAAGTCATGTTGGTAATACATTTCACGTTTGCAGTGTGGTTTTAGTGCTTGCCATATGGAAAGCAAAGAGAAAATAATGAATAGCCAATAGTAATAGATGTGACATGATTTTTATCTTTTGAATTTTCTTTAAAATCGCTGGAATGGTTCTGGCTTTGAATATGGACAAGAGGGACTTAACTGGTGTCAGAGCACGTTGAACATGAGCATTGCTGGGCCTGTGCAACTTAGATATTATCTGTACCGCTTTCTTGAGAGAACAACACAAACTTCAACCTACTGATCCCCATTAGGTAGGTTTTATTCTTACCATTAAGTATGTAAAATATATTTTGACATAGATATATCACCCCTTCTGTCCTATGAGGGGAAAAAAAAACTTTTTAAAATAACTAAATAAAAAGACAACTATTTTCTTGAAAGGAACCTGAAAAGGCCAATTGACAATCCTCATTAAGTTTCATCTCTATCATTTTTTCTTTTCTTATCATTTAGTTAGCTCAAAAAATGCAACTAAATCATATGGTACCCCCTTTCCTCTTTCATTTGGGTTAAAGTAATTTAGTATTTATTTTGATGTTTATTTATAACTAAAATCAATTATGTGATAGTATTTTAACTTAAAAACTTTCCCTCCTTAATATGTTTATAATTTTTATCATTTGGGACACCCAAAATAATGTTTCTTGAATTTGGTGAAAAATTCTTTTTCCTAATGATAAATGTGGAACAATATGATTTCCAAAATGAGTTATTGAATAAATGAATATCATAAATAAAAAGCAACAGGAGTTTTAAGTGCATATAAGTATTTATAATATGATAAAAATAGATTTAAAATAAATGGGAAAATGGGTAAGTGGTACAGGGATAATTGGTTAGCTATATGAAAAAAGAATTGATCTGTATCTTATATCATACATTGAAAATAAAATTCAGATGAGACAAAAAAGAATTGGAAGAAACTATAGGTGACTATAAGTATGCTGTAACAATGGAAGAACTTTCTAAGCACAATTTCAAACGTAGCAACCATAAAAGGATTGAAAAATTTTACTACACTAAAAAAAACTTTCACTATATAAAACAAAACAGAAAAGTGAGGGGGTACAAAATAAATTGGGAGAAGCATTTGTAACATTTATTTTGTATGAAAGGCTAATAATAGCCTTAATATTAAGAGAGATCCCATCAAAAAAAAATAAGAAAAATGGAATATGAACACAGGCAAACTGTGTAAGCTAGGCCTGCTGTAACAACATACCACAGACTAGGTGGCTTAGCAGAAATTTATTTTCTCACAATTCTGGAGGCTAGAAATCCAAGATCAAGATGTCGACAGTTTTAGTGTCTCCTGAGGCCTCTCCTTGATTTGCAGACAGCCTTCTCACTATGTCTTTCCATAGCCTTTCTTATATGGGCAAGCATCCCTGGCATTTCTTCCTCTTATAAGAGCACTGGTCCTATTGATTAGAGCTCCTTACTTATAACTCAAAATAACCTTAATTTATTCTGTAAAGGCCCTGTCTCTAAGTACAATCACATTGAGAGGATTAGTACTTCATCATATGAATGAGAAGAGGGAGACACATCATTCATATAAACACAAACCAATGAAGCAGGAATACTAATAGTCCATAACATGAGGGAAAAATGAAAAATATTTATTTCCACCAGTAGGGAAATGTAAATTTAACTTCAGTGAACTAACTATTTTTGGATCTATCATTTTGGCAAATAATAAAGCAGTGGAAATGAAGATAGAATAGAAAACAGTAGTTTTGAAAAAAGAATGAAATTGTTCTTGGTGATGGAACTATATAGTAAATAAGAGAGAAGGATAAGCCAAAGCTGACTCTGAGGTTTTCAGCCAGGATAACTTGGAGAATAAACAAGGATGAGTTTGTCTATTTGTTCAGCTTATAATGACCTAGATCTTCCTCAGAGCCAAGGCAAAGCTTCTAGCAACCATTCTGAATAAGATGACTCTCTACATAATTTGTTTGGATCTGTAATAGGCGCTACATTCAAGTATTGCCAGTTAGAGGTGTTTTGGGGCTTCATTTGTTTTTGTTTTTAACATGGGAATCTATATTTACACCAAATTTTATCTATTATTATTATTTTTTAATGTTTATTCATATTTGAGAGAGAGAGAGAGAGAGCATGAACAGGGGCGGGGCAGAGAGCTAGGGAGACACAGAAACCCAAGCAGGCTCTAGGCTCTGAGCTGTCAGCACAGAGCCTTGATGTGGGGCTCGAACCCACGAATGGTGAGATC
The DNA here is from genome assembly GCA_028646485.1 of Cryptoprocta ferox. Taxonomy (NCBI): domain Eukaryota; kingdom Metazoa; phylum Chordata; class Mammalia; order Carnivora; family Eupleridae; genus Cryptoprocta; species Cryptoprocta ferox. Next base: position 76,768,318 of record CM053577.1, read on the forward strand.
ATGACCTGAGCTGAAGTCGGACACTTAACCAACTGAGCCACCCAGGCAACTCTACACCAAATTTTAAAATTAGGTTTCTCAGATGGTGGGCCATGACATACACTCATATTTACCTATAAAACTTTGAGAGATATAGATTGGCCATTTTCCACATACCGTTTCTAGTAGAGAAGCAGAAAATGACAGTGTATAGAGAAAGGGAGAGAAAATGAGAGAGAAAGAAATGAAATCATACATTCAGAGAGGAACAGAGAGGAGATGGAGGAAGGGTCCAGATGGAATTCTAATCTCTGTTTCTAGAATTTTCCTTAGGTCTGGTTTTATTCTTTCCCTGGAGTTCTAGAAAATATTCTTGTATCCTTGTTATAAAATCTCCCTCACCTTTTTTTTTTTTTTTTTTTTTTTTACAGAAGTAGTTTGACTGAGTTTTCTATTTTCTTAAAACTAAAAATATTAGCGGTTAATAGTGGATAAGAGGAGAAGAATTCAAAGTTGACTTCTGTACTTTTTAGCCTTAAGTAGTTTATTGAGCTCCACACAAAGTGGATCATTAGATAAATGCCCAAAGTTTTACCCTTTGAGGAATTTTTGCTCTCCATTATCATTCAAGGACACACTGAGTAATGCTGTCATGCAACTGATTTCCATTTCTCACTGGAACTTTCTTTATCAAGCCAGCCTATCCATAAATCTATACATAAGGGCTCAAGCTTTTTCCTTAGCTGCTAATACAAGAACCACCTTAACCATTGGTGTGAGCTCATAATGGTATTCTAGTGCAATCTTTCCGTGTGGCATGGGAGTCTGGGATACTCGTTCATGCAGCTTGCTTATGCCTTCTGGTCCTGTTCATACATGGTGTCCCAGATGTACTATTTTCATCTTTTGTTGGATTTCTGCTGGGCTGCCTGCCTGTATGACTTGGAGTGTCTGACAGGACCCAGCTTAAGATGGCAGTCCCAAACACCTAAAAAACAAAAATTGTCAGAAGAGAATGGAGCAATATATTCCAAATGCTGAGGGGGGAAAAATAAATTAACCTAGAAGTGTGTGTTAAACTGTTCCTCAAGAATGAAGGAAAATAGAGACATTTTCAGACATACAAAGATTTAAAGGAGTTTACTACCTATAGATTTCTCACTAAAATATGATCATAGAATATGCCTCTGTGATATTACTAAGTCCAAAAGGAAAGGATGGCATAGAAGAAACAAAAATAAATCACAGAAATTGGTAACATGTTGAAAAATTTATTTATTGAAAATGATTTCTTGTTTGTATGTGGGTGGTTAAACAAAAATTGACTCTAAAAAATACTCTAGACAACTATAACAAAAGAGGAGGAGAGACGTTCCATTGCATTTGGTTAAAGCATCTTAAGATCCTTGGCTTATTAAAAAAGAGGCTGGGGATACTGAATTATATTGTACTTTGTTGTAATACTTTGTAATTAATTACCTATGAAAAATATATAAATGAAGAGATCGAAGGAAGCAGAAAAGGCTCAAAGAGGAGGTAGGAAGATTAAGACAGCACAATGTTGTGAAACAGGATATAAAACTTTCAAAAAGGGAAAGGTGATTAATAATGCCAAATGATACAGATCTGTAAAAAAAAATTGAGGGTATAGATGTCTATTGAATATAATATTTAGAGGGTTATTAATGACCTTCAAAAGTTGATTCACTAGGAACTGGTTGACAAAGTGTTAAGGGATGAGCGAATGACTAGAAAAAGGAAAGATAGAGAGGTATCTAATAGTATATGGTTTTTTTTCCTTTTCTTTCTTTTTAGAAAAAGTAATTGGATTCAGGCTTTCCATAAATGAAGATAATATGTTACCTTATCTTATAAATACCCCAGACACTGGAAACAGTCTCCTCTCTTTATTTCCAGGTTTGTGTTTTGCTTCCTTACAGGTTAAAGATGTTTATCTTCTGGTACCTTAAATGGTACAGGTAGAACAGAATAGTGGGCATAGGTTATGCTGTGTCCATGGGGACTTTGGCCAGTCAGGTTTATTTACTTGTCTTCTCTGCCTGTCTTAACACAGAGTTCCAGAGTCTAATAAATATATCTTTACCTCAAAAGTTACAAATTAGTACAGAAAAAGTATTCGCAAGTACATCTCTACTCTCTAAGGAAAAATAAATGTGCAACTTCCTCCCTACTATTTCATTTTGTTGTTAGTCTGGACTGTCCTATATTTTGCTGTTGAACTGAAAACACCTGACTCTATATACACACATGATTGACCTCTTGGACGCTTCAGTTTTTCAGGTAAGCTTTTGGTTTAAATGTTCTCTCACTGCACTCAATTTTTCTTTAATCCATTTCACATCACTGGCCTTAGTTGATATATGTGGCTTATTCTTGGTACTCACATGTTTGGCTGCATAATATAACCACATAACATTTTGTTTACATAAAACAGTGGATGTCTTAATTAGGGGAGAAGTAATACTTTATAAATGAAACTAATGTAATAGTAACAATTACTAGTTATAATTATATCTTAGCTGATTTATACTATTTTCTTTATTCTTTATTTATTATACTTTATTCAAGAGAATAAAAATATTTGATATCTTGTTTGTAAATTTAAGCTGTGAAATTATCATTGGGTAAAGACTACTTCTTGGTATTAATTCCCTTTGAAAACAGTGGATTAGAGATAGCTTTGCCAATAGATACTTTACACTCCAAAAATTATTTAATTCCAAATTCTAGTTGTATCCAAGCCAATAGGACATTGCAGATATATAAATAACTTATGGAGAAAATCTTATTAAATTTCTTGTGTTTATGCAGGTGCAATGGTCAATTTCAATTTATACTGCACATCAGGTGAAATTGTAATGAATAAGAGAGGGCTACTTACAGAAATTGTTTCTCTGGTCATGATACTTTATTAGATATTTTTAAAGAATTATTATAACACCTTGGTTAGATGGTCAGTCACTAGAGATATAACTGGCCACAGTGAGGTGGATGCTAAATAAATTATCAAAATTATCAGAAAACAAAGATGATATCTAAAAAGTAGAAAAAGTAAAAGAGAACAGACCATAGGAAAGAAAACATGGGACTTTGGAAGCTAGAAGAAACATAGTCTCATTTTACAGATAAACAAACTAGAACAAACCATAAAGTTTTTAAAGTTAAGTGCCCCAGTTAATGGGACAGAGGCAGTCTAATGTTCTTTCCACTATGCCATGCTGCCTCCTAAGGAGGAATGATCATTTGCAGCACATAGAGGCCAGTTGCTGCTGGCCACGCTCTTTGTCAAAGCAAATGAACAAGCATCATTTGCTTCACCTCTAGCCTCCCTTGACTCCTATAACACTTTATTCTTCTTGTTCTATTTCCTTCCCTCTGGCCACCTCTTTACTTCATGTTTCATTGATTTCTTTCTTCTGACAAGCTCAGTCCTCAACCCACTTCTTCTGTCTCTATATTTGTAGCTACTTTCATGGATTCAACTTTCACCTCTACCGACTCAGTTTTCTTATTTGTAAGATGAGACAGCTGGAGTAAATTTATTTTAATTTTTAAAAGCAGGGTCAGGGCACCTAGGTGGTTCAGTCAGTTAAGCATCTGACCCTTGATTTCAGCTCAGGTTACCATCTCACAGATCAGATTGAGCCATGCGTAGGGCTTCATACTAACAGCACAGAGCCTGCTTGAGATTCTCTCTCTCTCTCTCTCTCTCTCTCTCTCTCTGCTCCTCCCTGCTCTCTTTCTTTCTTCAAAATAAATAAACTTAAAAAAATAAAAGCAGGATCAGTGACGATGCAAGATGATGGATATTATAAAAGTTTTATTAAAAAAATCAGTGTTATCTGAACAGATACCTCACCAAAGAAGATATACAGCTATTAAGCAAGTATATGAAAAGATGTTCCACATCATATGTCCTTAAGGATTTCAAATTAAGCAACAATGAGGTACCACTGTACACCTACTAGAATGGCCCAGATCCAAAACTGATAACACCAAATGCTGATGGTGTGAGCAGCAGGAGCGCTCAGTCGTTGTTGGGAGTGCAAAATGGTACAGCCACTTTGGAAGACAGTTGGGCAGTTTCTTACGAAAACTGAACATACTTTTACCCTATGATCCAGCAGTTGCACTCCTTGGTATTTACTCAAAAGAGCTGAAAACTTACGTTCACCAGAAGCCTGTACATGGATGTTTACAGCAGTTTTATTTCTAATTGCCAAAATTTGGAAGCATTCGAGATGTTCATCAGTAAGTGAAAGTACACATGAACTGTGGTATCTCCAGAAAATGGAATATTATTCAGTGCTAAGAGGAAATGAGCTATCAGGGCACCTGGCTGGCTCAGTTGGTGGAATGTGAGGCTCTTGATTTTGGGGTTGCAAGTTTGAGCTCCATGCTGGGTGTAGAGATTACTTAAAAATAAAATCTTAAAAAAAAAAGAAGAAATGAGCTATCAAGCCATGAAAAGATATGGAGAAAACTTAAATGCACAGTACTAAGTGAAAGAAGCCAATCTGAAAAGGCCACATACTGAATGATACCAATGTACCATATTCTGGGGAAGGCAAAACTACAGAGACAGTTAAAGGATCAGGGGTTGTCAGGGGTTAGAAGGCAGGGACAGATGAATAGGTGAAGCACAGAGGAATTCTAAGGCAGTGAAACTATTTTGTGTGATAGATGCATGATAGATGCATGTTATCATTACATTTGTCAAAACCCATAGAATATACAAAACCAAGAGTAAACCCTAATCTAAACCGTGGACTTTGAGTGATTATGATGTGTCAGTGTAGGTTCATCAATTGTAACAAAGATACCACAGGTACAGGGTATAGATAGTGGGGGAGGCAGTGTGTGTGTACAGATGGGAGTATATGGGAACTCTCTGTACTTTGATTTTTCTATGAGCCTAAAACTACTCTAAAATATTTTTATTAATTAAAAATTTTTTAATGTTTATTTATTTCTGAAGGAGAGAGAGACAGAGCCTGAGCAGGGGAGGGGCAGAAAGAAAGGGAGACACAATATCTGAAGCAGGCTCCAGGCTCTGAGCTGTCAGCACAGAGCCCAGGAGGGGAGAGGCCTTGAACTCATGAGCTGTGAGATCATGACCTGAGCTGGTCACTTAATCAACTGAGCCACCCAAGGACCCCTATTTATTAATTAAATTTTTTCAAAAATTTGTTTTGCAGATATATAAATAACTTAGGGAGAAAATCTCATTTAATTTTTTGAGTTTATGCAGATGAAATGGTTGAGTTTATACTGCACATTAGGTGAAATTGTAATGAATAAGAGAGGGCTACTTACAGAAATTGTTTCTCTGCTCATGATACTTTATTCGATATTTTAAAAGAATTATTGTAGCATTGTGTTTTAAAAAGACAAAACTATTTAGGGTACAGTGACTTGTTCCCTATGTGAGCTGTGAGACACCTCTTCTGATGCTTTGTTGCTTTATTTGTTAAATGAAATGTGTGTGTGTGTGTGTGTGTGTGTGTGTTAGAAAATATTATTAAACACTGGTACTACAGTTCTACTTACAGAACTGTTTGTATTTAGGAAAATGCTTTGATAAACTTCTATGAGTGTGGAAGGTGAGGCCTTGCAAATGTAGTCTAGAAGGAGACTGCGGTACAAAGAGAGAACTAAGCAGGTCTGCATAAAGCAGTGAACCAAGATGTGGGAGGAAGAATGCCAGGAAGAAAGACAAGAAAGGGTGGAGTTGGAGAAAAAGCCATACAATATAGATAGGAGGCTAGATCCTCTGGAGAAAGATATAAAATTCCCTGGTGGCTTTGTGGCCAAGAACTTCAAAAACCATAGATATCTAATTTACAGCATTTAGTTGTTAGCCTTTCAATAGTGTAACAAATCAGAGCATTGCATTGTCTGTGTGGTTTGGGGGAAGTCAAGGAAAGCAGCTCTGTTTAGAACAAAGAAGCAAGCATCTGCAAGACCTCTGCAAGACATGTGAGATCAAGAGTTCAGTAGAAGTGGGAGCCACAGTTGACATGAGAATAAAAGTGCATAGGATTAAGGGCACTGGAATTTCTCACAGGAGCCTTTCTCAAAGAGAGAATGGGGTTCAGGCTGACAGATCAGATGACTGGATTTACAGGACAATTTTGGGGATGTTTGAAGGTGGGCAGTACAGTGCTTCACACATAGTGGTAAAAACTTAAGCACTTGACTTCCAATTGTCTTGTATAGTCCTACATCAGTTTTGGAGCTGGGACAGCTTTGGCTTTGAGGAATATTCTGGAGTAAGGTAGGGAAGCTCTGATAGAACAAAATTAGCTTACATGGTACCTGACAGAGTGTGGAGGAAAACTGCTTTTCTGAAAATACCACTCACCCAGCTAAAATAAAGGACAGTACCTGTTAGAAGAATAGGTTTAACTCAAGTCATGTCTCTGTGAGGATGGAATTAAGACATATGATTTTTTTCAGACTTGTAGAAAACATGCTTAAGTGACATTAAACTTAGAAAATATATATTGTGAGAACAGAAAAGATTGTCCCAAGGAGGCTTAAGTTAGATAAATAATATTCTGAGAATGACAAAAGTTAGATAAATAATATTCTGAGAATGACAAAACTGAACAAGAAAACAAACTGTTCTCTCAGAAACATGTTCATAAAATTCAGTAGGATCAGAAATACTGAGTAACAAGATATGGAAGTGTTCCTGAGATACAATGAATAAAAAAATAGAGAGGGTAACAACAGCAAATGACTAGCATCATTGGATCTGCTCTTTTTTACTACCATAGTCATCCTAAACAGCTTTCCTGTCTGCTTCCAGACTTTCCCAACAGAACCAACCACATAATTCCATGGCCACTTAGAAAAAATGTAATCATTTTCATCAGCAATTTAGAGCCTAAGGTGGTCTTTCATATCAAATCAGATTTTAAGTCTGTGAACTTCAAGGCTTTTTATTATTTTTTTCCAGCACTTTTTACCAAACTAATCTTTTGGTGTGCCTTGATTTCTATCTGATTTATAGCCACACTTGCTTAATGATTTTTGCATATACTGAACAATCTTATCTATACTTCATTGCCAACTCACTAGTCATTTGCCTATGAAGAAGCTGCTCCACTTTCGTCTTATCACTTCATGTTCTGTCCTTCCCCTAAATGTAATTGGTTTCTGTTTGTCCAGATATCAGGAATAAAATAATCCTGAATATTTGAACAATGTGGCTGAGTTAACATACATAATCTACATAAATTATCAACCTTGAATGAGTTATTTCATAATAGAATTCTTAGTGATAAGATTAAATATAATAAAGTCTTTCTTTGATAATTCAGAAGAAACTTTAGAATCTTGGTATGGCATAGGCTCACCAGTACAACCAAGAATTGTTATTCAGTAGCTCTGAAAAATAAATCTGATTATTAAGGTGTTCTGGGTGTTTTTGGATTCTGGATAAGTAGTAGATTATTCTAGCTTTCAAAACTTAAGTATTCTTTGGTCTTCTCATAGTAATTCTGTTAGACTATAATCATTTATGGAATATCCTGGGAACTTACATATTTGACTATGGCATTTTGGCAATGAAATACCCACCTCTTCAGTTCTGTGTTTTTTGTTTGTTGAAGATTTTCCTCAAGTCATGCAGACATATTCTTTAGTGATGCAAGTGAGAGTTTGATTGCCTAAATAGATTTTCCCAACCTTTCCCTTTTATAATGGCAGGAGAAGATAAATAGTTCAGTCCCCTAATATCTCCTGACCATTTGCTAAATCTTTCCACTGTAAGAAGTATACTGAGATGGTGGCAATTTCTGTGAGTTCTGCAGTGTTACCTAGAAAGAGCATGCATGGGGGGGGGGGGGCTACAGACCTGTGGTTGAATGTCATTTTCTAGGTCTGTGGCCTTGGGGAATTTACTTTATAATATTTCTTTATTTTGACGGGGTGGGTGGAGAGTGCAAGCTGGGGAGGGGCAGATAGAGGGGGACAGAGGATCCAAAGCCAGCTCTACATTGACAGGCTGACGCAGCAAACCCGATATGGGGTTCAAACTCACCAACTGTAAGATTATGACCTGAGTTGAAGTTGGATGCTCAATTGACTAAGCCACCCAGGTACCCCTACTTTAATGTTTCTAAGACTCAGTTTCCTATTCTGTAAAATAGAGATAATACTCTACACTATATTGTTATTTATATCCAAAGAATGTAGAATATTATTCTATATATAGTATAGAATATAGAGATAAGACCTATTGCAAAGACTGATAATGTTTGCAGTATCCATGTTCTCCTTTTATTCTTGGGCATAGTTAAACTCTGTATTTTCAGCCTTTCTTGCAGATTAGTCTGTCCATGGTTGAGTTCTGGCAATGGAATGCTGGTGGAAATAAAGTGCCCGGAAATAAACTTCCTGGTTTGGCCCATAAAAATCCCTCAGGTAGGCTCTTCTCTCATTTCCTCCATCTACTGGCTGACTGGAAATGACTATAGAGACCTATTAGAGATAAAAGCTATGAGACATAAGAAGCTTAGAGCAGAGTCTGCTAACACTCTTACCACCCCTATTAGATATAAGGAAGAAGTAACACGTATTTTGGTAAGCCACTGAAATTTGGAGGATGTTTGTTTCAGCAGTTAGCCTACCCTGACTAACACAACTCTAGGAGTGACATAAAGACTACAGGAGGAATCTTTGTAAAGCATCTAACATAAATTGAGTGTTCAGTACATGACAGTTATCAATACCATTATCTTTTACATGTATAAGCACGTGAGCATTCAGGCACTGCAGGTACCAGAGATTTCCCCAAGTGACCAGACTTATAGGATCTGAGTTGACAGGACTGACTTCTTGCTGCTCTCTTACACTTATACCCACTGTTAATTCACAGATTCCTTGAAAGTAAAGATGGTTAATTCATTTAGTTATAGATTTGTTTTTATTGAGGTGTATTTGACGTATAACATTATATTTGTTTTAGGTGTGCAATGCAAAACAGTCACCACAATTTGTAAAGTTAACGTCCAGTTATAGATTTTGACATCCTTTTGTAATCCTTTTGTTGACCTGCTACTTTTATTCTGTATCATTGTAACATGTGATACCCCTAACTTAGGTCATATGTTTTATACCTAGGATCCAGGAAAGAAAGACTAGACCAGTGCTGTTTGATAGAAATATAATGTGAGGCATATACATACTTTTAAATTTCTAGTATTACATTAAAAAGTGTTAAAAAAAACCCCAGGTGAAATTAATATTAATAATTTATTACTTAACCTGGTATATCCAAATTATATTTTCAACAGGTAGTCAGTATTATTTGCATTCTTTTTTTTCCATGATGATTCTTTAAAATCAGTGTATATTTTATACTGACAGCACATTTTGGTTTAGGCTGGCCTAAGTCCAAGTGTTCAATAGCCACATTTGTATAGTGTCTACCATATTAGTTCAGAAATGGACAAAGCAGAAAAAGCCTTTCAGATTTTGAAAAAAAATCTTTGTAGATGGAGGATAGCATCATTCTTATTGTTCACAGAAAATAGACATGGCAAGACAAACATTCACATCACCAAGTTTAGGAGTTGAACACTTATGTTATTTATCTGGAGATATAAGTCTGGAAACTCCTTTGCAGCTCCACCTTCTGTAGTGCTTTGTATTTAGAAGGTTCTTGTTGAGAGTCATCAATGGGATGAGCAATGTTAATAAAATTATGTATTCAACATTTATACATTTATAATACAAATATTTATAATTTTTGTAAGAAAATGAATATTTTCAGTTCATATGCTAAGGGAAGCATGCAAGAGTCTGAAATACAATGGCCCCAAGGTCTTAAGATCATAATAAAAGTTTCTTTTTCTTTTTTTTTAAATTTTTATGTTTTATTTATTTTTGAGAGAGAGAGAGAGACAGCATGAACAAGGGAGGGTCAGAGAAAGAGGGAGACACAGAATCTGAAGACAGGCTCCAGGCTCTGAGCTGTGAGCACAGAGCCTGATATGGGGCTTGAACCCACAAACCGTGAGATCATGACCTGAGGCGAAGACGGATGCTTAACTGACTGAGCCACCCAGGCGCCCCTAAAAGTTTATTTTTCTTAAGAAAAGATTAATTACTCCTGGCCTTAGTTTTCAGAGTAAATTTAAGTTCTTTGTGTAAAATACAGACTTTAGAAATCCATTGCTGCATATTGAATTGCACATCTATCCTTGTTTCAATGAAAGCATAGAAATAAGTCACTTTCCAATGTATAAAATGAAAAACAGAGTTTAGTTCAAAGACATTGGATTTACCATAGTAAACAATGTTTGAATAGTATGGTTACTTTAAAAATGACAGTCACTCCCAGTAATGAAATAATTTGTTGGAAGTTTGAAAGAAAATGAATTATTCAAGATGTCATTTCATGAAAAAGAAATAATGTCTTTGATATTCAAAGCACCAAAAGAGAACTTAATGTCTTTGCTAAAGAAACCAGAGATATATTTAATGGTTAGAAAAGATAGAGATTTGCGAAAAAAATAAATTACCTTGTGTTTTTCTTGCATCACAGAAAGGAGATTAGATATATGAGGCAAATCGGGGAATTCAGGGAAAAAGTTGCATGTACAAATCAGATAATATAAGGAAAAATTAATAAAGCTAAATACAGCTTGTTAAATGATAATGGAGACAAGTCATGTTTAACATAACTGCATTAAAAAAAACTATAGTCATGTATATTAAATCCCAGTACTTATTTATCCTATAAACATAACTGCATGTTAAAATTAGAGTGCACTGTTGGTGGGAATGTAAATTGGTACAGCCATTATGGAATTTCCTCAAAAAATTAAAAATAGAACTACCATTTGATATAGCAATCCCACTTTTCCACTCTCATTGCTCCACCCTACTAATTCTCCACCACACTACAGAGAACTGAAAACTAATCTTGCTCTTAATGTAAAGGCATGGCTTCCCAGTCACAAATTAGGAGTAGAGGACTGGCCCAACTTTTATTGTTGGTATAAGAGAGATGAGCTTTAGATAACTACTCAAAAGCAGAGATATCGTTTTTAGGAGATGTTCCCCGATCTTTAACTTGCTATACCTATCAATTTATTTAGCAATTGACTCATTAGGTGACTTATAATACATAAACAATTTGTAATGTTTTATTCTTGAAAGACTTAACAAGAAAGCATATTAATTAAAATTAAATGTTCTAGCTCAGCATGGATGGACCTAGAGGATATTATGCTAAATGATGTAAGTCAGAGAGAGAAAGACAAATACCATATGATTTCACTTATTCGTGGAATCTAAAAAACAAAACAAACTGCAGAAGCAGACCCATAAATACAGTGCACAAACTGATGGTTGCCAGAGGGGAGGAGGATGGGGGGATGGGCAAAATGGTTGAAGGGGAGTGGAAGATACAGGCTTCCAGTTATGGAATGAATAAGTCACAGATATAAAAGGCATAGCATAGGGAATATAGTTAATGGCATTGTAATAACATTGTATGGTTACGCGTGTGGTGAGCATAGCACAGCGTTTAAACTTGTGGGATTACTATGTTGTACACCTGAAACTAATGTAACATTATGTGTCAACTATACTTCAATGTAAAAAAAAAGAAAAGGAATGGATCTGAGACCTTAAAAAATGAAATATTCTATAGGGGCACCTGGATGGCTCAATCAGTTGAGTCTCCGACTTCAACTCAGGTCATGATCTCACAGTTTGTGAGTTTGATCCCTGCTTCAGGCTCTCTGCTGACAGCTTAGAGCCTAGAGCCTGCTTCCTGCTTTGGTTTCTGGGTCTCCCTCTAACTCTGCGCCTTCCCCGCTCATTCTCTGTCTGTCTCTCTCAAAAATAAATAAACATTAATAAAACTAAAATATTCTATAGTTGTTATGATATTTTAAAGGCCAAAGTGGGTATTAGGTGATATAATGCCTGATTGTATTTATCGCAGCCTTGCTTTTATATCTTAGAATTGTTTGCTTTTAAAATTGATATACAATCTCTCTCTCTCTCTCTCACTCTCACTCTCTCTACGTGTGTGTGAAGGGGCTAGGAAAACAAGGTTTTAGGTAAGAAAGTTAGAAAAAATGTTTTTTGTTAAGTAAACTTAGGCCTTAAGCACTACAGCTATAGGTCATGTTGGATAAAATCTTGCCTTTTAGGCAGATTTATAATACTTAAAAACATTAACCTCTATATTATAGAAGGTATTGGGAAGCTTGAGTGAGTGAATGCACGCAAGTTTTGGGCACAGGACAAGTGATGAATAAATGGTGGCTGCTTTGTTATTGTCTCCATACAGTGCCTAGGGTGTTTACAAACTGTTAATCCTTTGAAATAACTCCGTGAAAACCCACAGTTTCCAATCCAATAGTTTAGAAGACTCAGAACCTCAGTCCATTAAAATGGATTAGGCCTTTCAGATAATTTTTGTTTTTCTCTTAAAAGGGAGTTGAAATATTGAAAGGATCTTTCAAGTCAAGCCTCCACTGAAAGCCCTTTTTGTTACCACACACACTGGTGAGTATTGCTCAGTTTCATGGCAAGGGCACAGTGCAAAGGAGTTCCTTACTCTGTAGCTGCATTCATCATGGTTAGCGATTCCCTGTAGGGGATAAAATTCTGGGCTTCAAGCTAATTGTGACTTGAGGCTATAAGACTTGGAGTTTTGCCACCTCCTTCCCCTCCACACTTTACAGTCTGCTGGTAATTGGTTGTGTAGTGCAGAATTTCTCCCCGTAATCACATGGCATAAACCAAGTGTTTTAGGTTCTCTATTATCCACAGGGGCAGCCTCTCAGTGGTTAGGTAGCTTCAGCCAGGGGTATCTAAAGCATGTAACCGTATTGACTAGAGTTTAGATCAGTGATTTTCAAACTTCAGTGTGCATCAGAATCACCCAGAGGGCTTATTGAAACATAATTGTTGGTCCTTGTCCCCTGAATTTCTAATTCATTAGCTCTGGATGGGGCCTGAAACTTTGCTTTTCTAACAGTTTCCCAGGATATAATGTTGCTGGTCCATATACCTCAAAATATTCCCATAACTGCTTTTGCTAAAAAAGCATTTAAATTGTAGAAAAAAAATTCACTTGTGTTCTCTCTTCTTAGCAAATTTGCCACTCAGGAATCATTTTATCAACCAATATAATATCAGATATGGATATATTTGGTTGGCAAACAGAACCATATAAAAGTTATTGATTGGGACTTATATTAAAATTGCTCTCAAACCAAAGTATATAGTAATTGTATTCATTTGTGTGCTTTTTTATTTTGTAATTATAAAAGTTAAATGGAAGTGCATTTGGGTGAAAAACAGAGGAAAAATTAGATTTAACAGTTTGAAACAGAATTTTTTTTCATTCAATGATTAAAACTTCTTATTTGACAGTATTTTTTTCAGCTTTATTGAAGAATTATTGACAAAATTGTACTTACTTAGGTTGTACAACATGATTTTTAAAATGTGTACAACATGGTGATTTAATATACATATACATTGTGAAATGATGACCACAAACAGTTAATTAACACATTTATTACCTCACATAGTTATCTGAAACAAGTTTTCAAGAAGTATAATGTAACTTTACTTTTGGGGAATGTATTTTTATAGAAATAAAAATAGATTATGATGTAATGTGAAAGGATTACAATAACATTGCTGAAACTTACGTTCTTGGCTGAACACTGATGAATGAGACGGTTAAGCACATTTATCCCTAAAAGAGGTATGTAAAGTGATTTTAATTATCAACATGTATTAATTGCTGATTACATGCCAGGCATTGTGCCAGATGCTTTCCATACATTAGCTCTTTTGATCCTTACACAACTATATGAAATAGATGTTAAAGATGAGGTGACCAAGGCTCAGGAAGGTTAAGTAACATTCCATAGTCATATATCTATGTAGGATTTGAGAAGGTCTCACTCTCAAGTTTAAGCTTTTAATCAGTATCCTATATAGATTTTAGATCAGGAAAAAATTGAGAAGTCACAGATGAGCCCTCTATATTGTCACCTTTTAAGAACCTCTGCTCTTTCAGTTGGGGCACCTGGGTGGCTCAGTCGGTTAAGCATCCGACTTCGGTTCAGGTCATGACCTCGTGGTTTGTGGGAGCCCTTCGTCAGGCTCTGTGCTGACTGACAGCTCAGAGACTGTTGCCTCCTTCAGATTCTGTGTCCCCCTCTCGCTGCCCCTCCCATGCTCATGCTCTGTCTTTCTCTGTCTCTCAATAATAAATGAAAATATTAAAAAATTTAAAAAAAGAACCTCTGCTCCTTCAGAAAACTCTCTTGTACCCTTCAAGTGTGTAGTTTTTCTCCTGATTTCTAGTTATATATCTCTGTCATATTTCATTTGCATGTGAGAACACTCACACTAATGTGTTAGCTCTGGCTGTTTAATCTTATCTTCTCTGTTAATTAAAGGCTCTGTTTCCTACTGAAGAAATTTTAGGCACTATCAAGCAGGAAACCTTTTTCCAAACAAATGAAAATTCTTATCTCTGAAATCATGTTATACCTGAGATTATGTCTAAAAGCTGACCTGTTTGTGTTAGGATTCTTCAGAGCCTGGGAGAGAAACTTGGATTCTTGGGCCTGTACCATTCCCTTCACTGGTTCAAGCTCTATGGGACTTGGCCAAGTCACTCACCCTACTTACATCTCAGATTCCTCATTTACCCTTTATTCTCTGCATGTTTAACCTTCATAATTTTGATACCTCTAGAGCATGATCTTCTCTCTGAGCACTATATTTAAAAATCAAAGGGGACCTTGCTTGCAATTATCAGACTTATTTTACAAAGCAAAGAAACAGTGTTGAGAACTAGCATTGCATTTCATGCGTCTTATGCATACCTCTAATTTACCTTAGAGCCCAACTTATCTTGTTTATTTTCTATTGTAGGGAGGTAGTTTTGGTAAGAACTATTCTGTTCTGACTTTTGCTTTTTTTTTTACCAAGCATTCTATAAACACTACCTTTGAAATGCTTGATCTGACCCAAGTTGACAAGTGCTTATTTTCCTTCCTGAAACAAAAGCCCATTAACACTTCAAAAGGTTTTAAACCATAAGATCCCCATTACTCCAAATATTCTCTCCAATTTAGATTGACAGGTTTCCCACTCCATCAAACACTTGGCAAAAGAGCATGTTCATCTGTGTCTTCAGGAAAGTATAAAAGTATAAAACAGAAAGTGTGTGTGTGTGTGTGTGTGTATATATATATTTATATATTCCCAGAGTAAAAGATATATATATATTCCCGGAGTAAAAACAAACAAACAAGGAAGGTTATATTTAATGTTCTTTCAGTAATTAATTTATTCATGAATTCAGCACTTATTTAGGACCCAGAATGTGTGAAACACTGATGCTGTGAGACTGAGACCATCTATTATAACATTTGAATATATAAGGGTTTTTTACCTTGACTTTTATCTTGACTGTATAGGAATTTTCAAATGAAAATTGAAAAACTTTGTTAAAATAGTTTGAGGTAATATTCCACAGCCTGTTCTATACTTATATGTGTACAAAGTTGAGAAGAGCCTTTTATTTTCCCTAGATAAGGACATGAGGGTGTTGTATCACAGCCCACATCTATTGAGCATTTGTGGCTGGTGCTGTACCAAATGTTCAATGGTTCCTATCTCATTTAATCCTCTCAAACAGCCCCCAGGCATAGCCATTTTTTTAAATTTAATGTTTATTTATTTTTGAGAGAGAGAGAGAGAGCGAGACAGAGCATGAGTGGGGGGAGGGGCAGAGAGCGAGCGAAACAGAATCCAAAACAGGCTCCAGGCTCTGTACTGACAGCTCGATGTGGGGCTCGAACTCACAGACTGCAAAATCATGACCTGAGTCAAAGTCAGGTGCTTAACCAACTGAGCAACCTAGGTGCCCCATTATGATCTCAGTTTTCTAGTTTTGAAAACTGAGGCATAGAGAGCTAAGTATATTGTACGAAGTTAAACGACATCAGAGTCAGGATTCCAGTCAACTCTGTTGACTTCAAAGTTCAAGCTATTAACTGCCATATTTGTAAAGGATGTTTGCTGAAGGTGAAAGGTGATCCTACACTTTTTTAAAAACTTAACTTTAAATTTTGTGTTAACAGCAAAATTGAGAGGAAGGTACAGAGATTTCCCCCCTACCCCTACACATGTATAGCTTCCCCCACTATTAACATCCCCCACCAGAATGGTATGTTTGTTACAATTGATGAACCTACTTTGGCATATCATTATTACCCAAAGTCCATACATTTTACATTAGGATTTCCCTCTTGGTTTTGTATATTCTACAGGTTTGGGCAAATAGACAATGGCATGTATCTACCGTGGTAGTATCATACAGAATGATATCACTGCTCTAAAAAGTCCCCATGCTCTGCATCATCCTTTCCTCTCCCTGACCCCTGGCAGCCACAAATCTTTTATTGTTTTCACAGCTTTGCCTCTTTCAGAATAGCATATAGTTGGAATCAATAGAGTATGTAGCCTTTTCAGACTGGCTTCTTTCGCTTAGTAGTAGGCATTTAAGTTTCCACCATGCCTTTTCATGGCTCAATAGCTCATTTCATTTTAGTGCTGAATAATATTTGACTGTTGAGATGTACCACAGTTTATTTTTCCATTATCTACTGAAGGACAACTTGGTTGCTTTGAAATTTTGGCAATTGCAAATAAAATTTCTGTAAATATCCATGTGCAGGTTTTAGTGTGGACATGAGCTTTCAACTTTTTTGGATAAATACCAAGGAGCATGATTGCTGGATCATATTTTGAGAGTATGTTCAGTTTTATAAGAAACTGTCAAACTGTCTTCTAAAGTGGCTGTACCATTTTGCCTTCCTGTCAGCAGTGAGTGAGAGTTCCTGTTGCTCCAAATCCTTGTCAGCATTTGATGTTGTCAGTGTCCAGATTTTGGCCATTCTAATAGGTCTGTATTTCATTTTGCATTTCCCTGATAACTTATGACATTGAACAGCTTTTCACATGCATATTTGACATTGGTATGGTGAGCTCTCTGTTAAGGTCTTTGGCCCAATTTTATTTATTTCCTTCTATTTTTTTAAAGTTTATTTTTGAGAGAGATATAGACTTCATTGGGTTGAATTTGGGGGTGGGGGATTTCTGCACCTCCAGGTTCCGGATATCTGTTTCCTTCCCCAGATTAGGGAAGTTTTCAGCTATTATTTCTTCAAATGAATTTTCTGCCCCCTTTTGTCTTTCTTCTTCTGGGATCCCTATAATGCAAATGTTATTTTACTTGATAGAGTCACTGAGTTCCCTACATCTATTCTCATTTTGCATAATTTTTTTTCTACCCTGCTTAGCTTAAATACTTTCCATTACTCTGCCCTCCAGGTCACTAATTCATTCTTCTGCTTCCTGTAGACTTGTATATATTTAATTTCATTTATTGTGTTCTCCCTGTGTGATTGTGTTCTTCCTCTGTGTCTGTTTCTGTGTGTCCTTTTTTTATGTTCTCTATCTCTTTGTTAAGGGTCTCACTGATGTCCTCCCCTCTTTTCTCAAGTTCAGTGGGGATCATTATGATCATTACTTTTTACATTTTCAAAAAATAATTTATTGTCAAGTTATCTAACATACAGTGTATACAGTGTAGTTTTGGCTTCAGGAGTAGATTCCCGTGGTTCATCACTTACATACACCATCCAATGCTCATCCCAACAAGGACTCTCCTCAATTCCCATCACCCATTTTCCCTACCTCCCCAATCCCCCAACCCCATCAACCCTCAGTTTGTTTTCTGTATTTAAGAGTGTCTTATGGTTTGCTCCTCTCTCTGTTTGTAACTTATTTTTCCTTCCCTTCCCCTATGGTCTTCTGTTAAGTTTCTCAAATTCCACATATGAGTTGTTGGAATGTAACACATTGTTACAAATGGCAAGATTTCATTCTTTTTCATTGTGGAGTAGTATTCCATTGTTTATATATACCACATCTACGTTATTCATTCATAAGTTGATGGACATTGGGCTCTTTCCATAATTTGGCTATTGTTTATAGTACTGCTATACCCATTGTGGGTAGATGTGCCTCTGTAAATAAGCACTCCTGTATCCTTTGAATAAATTCCTAGTAGTGCTATTGCTGGGTCATAGGATAATTCTATTTTTAATTTTTTGAGGAAACTCCACACTATTTTCCAGAGTGGCAGCACCAGTTTGCATTCCCACCAACAGTGCAAGAGGGTGCCCCTTTCTCCACATCCTCGCCAACATCTGTTGTTTCCTGAGTTGTTAATTTTAGCCACAGTAACCAGTGTGAGATGGTATCTCAATGTGTTTTGATTTATATTTCCCTGATGATGAGTGATGTTGAGCATCTTTTCAGGTGTCTGTTAGCTGTCTGGATGTCTTCTTTGGAAAAAAAGTGTCTATTTATGTCTTCTGCCCATTTCTTCACTGGGTTATTTGTTTTTTGGGTGTCGAGTTTGGTAGGTTCTTTATAGATTTTGGATACTAACCCCTTTATCCAATATGTCATTTGCAAATATCTTATTATCATTATTTTTAAATTTTCTTTCAAGCATATTACTTATATCCATTTCACTTAGGTCTCTTGCTGTGATTTTGTCCTGTGTTTCATTTGGGACATATTCCTCCGTATCCTCATTTTGTCAACTCTGTGTCTGTTTCTGTGTGTTAGGAAGTCAGCTACATTTCCTGCTCTTGTAAGTAGTGGATAGGGCATACACTTTTAACAAGGTGGTGTTAGTTCTTTGCCAGAGGGGACATACCTCCACTGTCGAGACCAGAGAAGCCAGGGCCCCTCCAGAAATTGTGCATGGACAGGGCACATTGTATCTGCAAGTTTTGCATCAGTACTCTTCCACAGGTGACATGACCCACTGCTGAGACTGGGGAAGTATGGGCTTGATCTGCAAAGCATGCACAGGTGAGCACACACTTTTAACAAGGTATACACATTCCTCTGTGAGAGGTGGGTAGCTGCCCCTGTTGCTGGAACTGAGGACCTATAAAGCACACAGCTGGGAGGTATGATGTTGGCAAGGTTTGTGTAGGTCTTCTAGGGGAGGGGACCTGCAGTGTGGGGACTGATGCAAGTGTGGCTGGAGAGGGCAGGGCGCAGTCTAAGTAAGTTAGGTAGTGAATACCGACACTATGCTAGTTCCCATAGGTGTCCCTGTGTTCATACTGAAGGATGGGGAAGGGAAATGGCACCTACCAGCTCCTTTGTTCTTGAAGAAGTCCCTCAGTGAACCCTGTTCATCATGGACACTCTGAAATAAGTAAATAACTCTCTCCCATATGCCCCAGATGTTTTCGAAACTGTTTATATATTATATCTCTGAGAGCTCTTTGTTGTGCTTTCTCTTTAAGGGTGGGGACTCAGCTTTCTCTGCCCTCCCACTTCTCCCAGAGCTGAGCCTACTGATTTTTAAAGTTTCAGGCTTTAAGTCCTGCTGATTGTAAGAACTCATGGAATTCAGCCCTTCTGGTGGTGTTCAAAGCCAAATGCTATAGGGATTCATCTTCCCTGTGCAGGCTCCCCGGGGTAATAGTTTGTTTCTTGCCCCTCCCCATGCCCATGGACAGACAACATAGGTCACTTTAGGTCCTTGCCACATCTCTGGCTTTCCTATTGCCTTTGATGTGACCTCTTCTCTACATTTAGTTGTGGAGTTTGTTCTGCCAGTTTTCTGGGTTATTCACACTGATGTGTTACTTCTACTTCACCATTTCCCCCAAAGTCTTCTGTAATATATTCTTATTAAAGTAATTTCTTTTGTGGGCACCTGAGTGGCTCTTGATTTTGGCTCAGGTCATGATCTCACCATTCATGAGATTGAGCCCCACATTGGGCTCTGCACTGATAGTATGGAGGCTGCTTAGGATTCTCTCTCTACCTCTGCTCCTACCTTGCTTGTGCGCATGCTCTCTCTCTCTCTCTTTCAAAATAAATAAATAAACACTAAAACTAAAACTAAAACTATTTCTTTTATGAAAATGTTATGTTGGTTTAACAACATGTATAAAATATATATCATATAAAAATAAATTTATAGTATAATAAATGTTTTTTCTTTTTTTTTCACTAATTTCTTTTGTCAGGTAACTCTACTGGTCTAATGTCTTAACTGATAAGCACTGTTCTAAGTTCTTATGGTTTATTGGCAATTGGCCACTTGTTCATATCTACTTGTTGGAGAATTCTGCTTGGTTAGTTGCCTAAGGATAAGACTACGCTTAGGAGTCCAGTGGTAAATCATTTGAGTCATTGGTAGTTTGGTGTGAATGTGATCATATTCTTCCCTTAAAGATGATTTTTATTAGGGAAAGTGTAAGATGACCCTGGATATCTTTAAAGGGTAGAAGACATTGGAAGGGGTGGGTGACTATAACTAAAGACAGGCTTGATTTCCTTTGTAATTTGTTTGGACTCACTGTACTAGAATGCTGAGTCTTGATTTAGTCTTCCATTAAGCTATTTGGTAACAAAATGACTCATAAGTTCTGAATTTTAGAAAGGTTATTTTAAATGTTTATTTACTTTTGAGTGTGGGAGGAGGGGAAGTGGGAGAGAGGGGGAGAGAGAATCCCAAGCAGGCTCTGTGCTGTCAGTGCAGAGCCTGACAGGGGGCTTGATCTCATGAACTGGGAGGTCATGACCTGAGCCGAAGTTAAAAGTCAGATGGTTAACCGACTGAGCCACCCAGGAACTCCTAGAAAGAATATTTTAAAATATAGTTTTGATTATTTTGAATTCTGTTTAGTGTCTCTGTATAGCTTAATCTGCATCTGCTATCTTATTATTTTGAATAATCAGTATATTGCATTTCTGATTAAATATTTAGCTCTGGTTTCTGTTTAACAGCATTGTAACCAGGGTTCTTATCATTCGTGCTTTTTTTTTTTTTGCTTTCAACATTCATTAGAGTAGATTTTTCTTCAGAAGCTTTTTGAAACTATTTTTAAAGTTAAAAACCGTTTTTAAAAACATTTTTAACATTCATTTTGGAAAATTTAAGACATATACAAAAGTAGAAGCCTGCTTGAGATTCTCTCTCTCTCTCTCTGTGACTCCCCCGATCAGATGATCCCTGTTTCTATCAAAATAAATAAATAAACTTAAAAAAAATCATAGTGTATATCCATGTACCTTCACCCAGTTTCATCAGTTACCAATTCATGCCAATATTTTTTTGTTTCTACCCTCACTGACTTCCTCTGCCATATTATTCGGAGACAAAAGCTAGATGTAATCCATAAATATTTCCTCCAGTGGTGACCACGTAGTTTTTAAAATCATGATGATGTCATAAATTTAGATATATTTGATGTCTTTAAACATTAAAGTAAGCATATTTATTGATGCTTAAAGTCTTCCATTTTTGGCTAGTAGATGGTTCTTTTTGATTGGTTTCTAAGGTCATTTTTTGAGTATTTGGTAGATTCCTTGCTGTCTTATGACAAAATGTCCCAGACTCATTATATATATTTCCTACTCCCAACTTTGGGTCAGCCTTTCTTCCGGTGTGTTCTCATTCTTAATAGTGGAAAATAGAATTTCAAGACAAGAATCTGGGTCCAAAGGCTGCTCATTGTTACTAAATTTAGGTTTCTGTTCTTTTCGGTGGACAAAGCTAGATTTTTTTTTTAAAAAGGTAATATATCCCATGGTCGCATCTATATTTCCAATTCAAAATCAGGATGCAGATTTTTAATTTACAAATCTCCTCTTTAATATTGTATCTACTTTCCCCCATGTTGACTATTCTGATTCTTAACAGCATTAGAAATGCTAAAATGCATATATTAGTAATATTAATTCTCATTTGCCTTGTCCTTCACTAGACACACCAACCTCATAAAAACAATTATCAATAGTATACCAACAATGAGATGTTTGAGTACAGTTTATTACCTTGTATTTTATATTTCAATTCTTTTTCCTGCCACGCATACTTTTTTTCTTCCAGGTTTTTATTGAAATCCCAGTTAACATACCATGTAATACTAGTTTCTATATTTCAGTTTGTAGGCTGTATCATCATTATCAGCATCATTCTTGTCTTTACCATCTCTTTGTGTATAAAAGGCAGAAGAGAATATAAAAAGAAGATGAAATGGATGAATTAGCTCAAAAACAAACACTACCTCAGAAAGAAATAATAAATCGGGGCAGTCTGTTGGCTCTGAAAACTCATAAAGAATCAGACTAGATGAATTTAAAACACTGTAGTTCTTACCAAAGCATAGTAGGTATTAAAGTATTATTTACACAGTTTCAATTTTGTAATTCCCAGCTTTGTTGATGTATAAGTGACATATAACATTGTGTAAGTTTAAGGTATGTAATGTGATGATTTGATAGATATATCTATTGCAAAATATTTATAATAAGGTTACTTCACTTCAACACAGTTTTAATTTCTTTAAAAAAATTTTTTTAATGTTTATTTACTACTGAGACAGAAACAGAGCATGAGTAGGGGAGGGGCAGAGAGAGAGGGAGACACAGAATCTGAAGCAGGCTCCAGGCCCTGAGCTGTCAGCACAGAGCCTGACGTGGGGTTCGAACCCACAAACTGTGAGATCATGACCTGAGCTGAAGTCAGATGCTTAACTGACTGAGCTACCTAGGCACCCCCACAGTTTTAATTTCTAATAAAAGCTATGAATTGAATGAAGAGATAGACATAATATAGTTCAAAAAGACCTTATTTTGATACTTACGTGCTTACTTTTTGTATTTTCTGTTTTATAGTATTTATTTTATATATTTATGTGTAAATGAATTATTATATTTCTCAGATTATGTGAAGCCATGGTGTGTAATATGAACTACTGAGTTAATGAGAGATTTTTGGAAAACCAAAATATATTAAGTGTCTGTAGGATCAAATATTCATGTAAAATGTTCATGCTTTCTTTTTTAGTATCCCAATGAAAATTTGAGTTAATGAAGTCTTCACATTTAGCCTCTAATGATTCTCCTTAATTAATTTTTCTTGTTAGTAGTTGTGCATACCTTTGTGGTATCAAGCTACTCTCCATGACTTATGCTCATGTTCTTGACAATATCTAGTGAAGTTGTAGATGTACATGCCCTTCCAACCCACAATTCTACTTCTAGGTGTAAGTAACTCTAAAGGAGTGAGACTTTGAAAAACAGGTTGCTAAAATGCAGGTTGGGGTTCATCAGATGGATGGTGCCTAAGATTCTTTATTTCGAAAGAGCTGCTAAGTGATGCTGATGCTGCTAGTCCCCTGACAACACTTTGAGTAGCAAGATCCTAGAGTAATGCTGTCCAGTAGTTCAAATTTCTCAGAGGATGGAAATGTCTGTGCTCTCCAGTAACTTATTGAACACTTGTTAGTGTGAGTAAGGAACTTCATCTTAAATTTTATTTGATTTTAATTAAATTTAAACAGCCACAAGTAGCTAGTGACTATCATATTGGACAGTATAGCCTAGAGCATATGCCAGGAACTTGTTAGAAATGCAGAATATTAGACCCAATCTCAGACCTGTTAAATCAGAACAATATCTCTCTCTCAAAAATAAATATTAAAAAAAAATTGTATATATGAGGAAGGTACATATGATACTATTTTTATAAATTTTTATCATAAAAGAAATCATACTGTATATTGTTTGGAGATTTAAACATATATGGTTAAATTGTAAAAACATTTATAGAAATAGTAAACACCAAGTTTAGGATTAGGACTGTTCCATTTATTTGGAGAGGGCTGGTAAGGGTGGGGGAGGTAATGGGAGAGGAAGAACACAGAAGACTTCACTGTATTTAAAAAAATTTTTTTAATGTTTTATTTATTTTTGAGAGAGAGAGAGAGACAGCATGAGCGGGGAGGGTCAGAGAGAGAAAGAAACACAGAGTCTGAAGACAGGCTCCAGGCTCTGAGCTAACTGTCAGCACAGAGCCTAATGCGGGCCTCGAGCCCACGAACCGCGAGATCATGACCTGAGCCGAAGCTGGATGCTCAACCGACTGAGCCACCCAGGTGCCCCATCAAGATTTCACTGTATTTTTAATGTTTTATTTCTTAAGCTAGGTAGTGAGTATACAGGTGTTTATTATTTCCTATACTTTCTTATTTATCTGAAATGTTCTTTTTTTAATCTTCATCCATAATGGTTAATTTCAATTTCTCACTGTTGATCCAGTCTCAGTTGGGTCATTTTAAGGGTCATCAGAAAATTGAGAAAACTTTCTGTGAATGTTCAAGGTCACTAAAGTTCCCCTCTAAATTGTTCAGGCTGAAAAATAAATCTTATTGGTAAATGGACTTAGGGTTTCCATAGGACCTGAATTTGGATGAATGCTTTAAAAGATTGTTTACATAGTTGTTTTCAAGGCTTTTTACTTTGAGGTTGGTGACAATACCCACATAACAAAATATCCATATGTTCATTCTGGACAATATCCATATGTTCATTCTGGACCTCCCCCCCCTTTTTTTTTCCTGCTGAGTCTCATTAGCATAGAAGAGAAGTACCAGCAGCTTCATTACTCCACCGCTTGATTTTATTAGCTATTTATTCTCATGGCCCCTTGAAGAGTAAAGGCTCCAGGGAGAATTTTTGCTTTAGTTTCTTTCAATATCACAGTAATCAGCCCTTCAGGTAATTTCTTGGTGCCTTGGCTACTATAAATTATCATCTTCGTGTTCTGAGGTTATAAAAATTATCATATTTTTGTTTTAATTCCCTTTGGAGCAGATTTTTGGTTTGGAACACAATTCTCTGTTTTGAATGCATTAAACCTGAATAATATTATTTATTTGATATCATCTATTGCTATGCTTTTTAATTCTTTCTCTGTATTAGAATCATCTGGTGAATTAAAAAAAAAAAGCATGGGCTCAATTTCTAAAACATCTGATTTAATTGATCTGGTGCTTAAAAAAAAGACTACCCAGGAGATACAAATTTGCAGCCAGGTTAAGAGGCACTGATTGTCCGGATGTATTTACTGCCTAGCTGCCCAGCATTTTATAGTTTTCTATCTCTGAATTCTGATTCTCTGCCCCTTAGTACTCTGAACAGGATGGCATCAAAGTAGAATTTCCTCAGCCTGGTCCTCTAAATTCAGTCCTCTGAATTAACTTTAGGAAGCTCAGGCTAAATATGCAAAATAGAATTAGAGGAATGATTCAGGTTATTTAGTTAATAATCCCTTTAGCTCTAGGAAACCAGAGGAGCCTTATGTGGCTTTAGGCCTAATTTGGTTTAAATTGACTTGGTAATTGAGTTTGATTTAACAGTGATTTGTATAGATACTTTTATCTTAGGAAACCAGGCTGAAAATTGATCTGTTACATATATGTGTTTCTGTGTGTGTCATTGTCTTAGCAAGAAGTGCTATGTATTACTATAATTGGATTTTGTCCAGTTTTTATGTGGCCTATTGATATTTGTGAAAGAATTATTTTATTTATGTTCTTTTGTAACTTCATTGATCAATTTTTATAGTTCTTATATAATGAAGTAGAATGTGGTCATTGTTGAGAATCTATTCCTGTATGTTCATTCTCACATTTATTTCTCTATATAAAGGTAATTATTTAAAGACCTGGAAAGTGAGTAGGTAGGGCAGTTGTTATTATTTTTCATTTCTTCTTTTATTTTTTTTCCTGAAAAGATTGGTACAATATGTTTTTTTATTGGTTAGACTTATTCTTTTGAATATTTTTACTTTGAAGGAGGAACCTCCCACCTAATCTACCATCCATAATTGTTGGTAAAGAAGTTAAATAACCATCAAGTGATTCAACAGTTAAGATCTTAATAATTATCACTTAGATATTGAGAAACTGATTGAATCTATTAATAGTCATAGATTTCATATTAAGAATAATTAATAGTCTATCAAAATTTATTGACATAAAATCTAATTTGTGGAATGGCTTTTTCTTTATTGAATAAAAGACCTAGAGAGACTTCTACATCTTCTACAGTCTCCTTTTTCAGGTAACTGATGATTTGAACCATGTTATTTAACATTTAAATTTTTATTCTTGATATTCCTTTATTATAAAAGATAATGCACACAGACAATGCAGCAAGGTACAAATAAGAAAATGAAAATTTTCCATAATTCCATCATGGTTGATTCTTTCTTGATAGAAATCTAGAAACAAAAGTTAATTCCTGACATGATAGCTTATTTCAGAGTTTATTTCCCTTAAAGTTACAGATTCTTTCTTTTGTTGATCATTTGTATTCCAATTTTGATCTTCTTCTTGAGAACAAAAACTTAATTTTTTCCTAAAACACCTTAAATACATTGAAATAAAAATTTGAACAGAGCACTCATGTATTTTCTAAATGAAATGAAGCAAATCCATTTAATATTTGCTCCTAATACGTTCCATCTACTGGACACACGTTAACATCTATGGATTTTTCCAGTTTCTTTAAAACTCATTTAAATTTGTACAATTAGGACTGGAAATAAGCCTGTGAATATAGAAATATGAGTCAGCAGTATTCTGATAATTTGTGTCTCTTCCCTGACCCTACACATCTTTCCAAATTCAGCTGAAAATTCATCCCCTTTAAGGTTCTTTTTGTAGCTGATGCCCTCATCAGGTCTACTACATTCATCTTTGTGAAGATGTTGTAGAGACTCACAGGGCCAGGGAGTATATATTTGCAATTTTCAATTTTATGACCTCTGTCCTATATCCTTTAACTCTCTAAAATTAAGTTGGTTTTATATTGATTTATTCTTGTAAATGACTCTATGTCCTTTAGCCCTTTTGTTTTCTATGAATGACACGTAAGCTCATTTTAGGGTCATGGGCAGAAAGGGGCAAGTCAAATTTTTTGTTTCTTTAGTATTTTTTATTTGTTTGTTTCCCTTCCCTAACTCCCAAGGACCTAGTATGGATTATGTTTATGGTTATTGTTTGTTAAAGTTGAAAAGAGTTTGACAAAAACCAGATTTGGAAAAGACCATAGATTGATTCCTGTGGACGATTGTGCCACTCATGCATGTCTTTATGCTTTTGTTTATTTTCCAGCAACTTCAATTTTTGTAGTAATTATCTTCTATGTGTTGTGGGTTATAAAGGTATCCCTTTGAGGAGGTTTTCTGGTCCTCAGTTATAGTATGCTACATGGTTAATCTGTTCTAGACTATTTCCATTAACATCTCTCCTTGGAGTTTTTATTCTAGGTGAGTTGTGTCAGAATTCAGGCTCAACACCTGCATGCAATGTGGTCTAGATGCTCTGGTTTCTTATAGAGACTTGTTTGGCCCAGGTCTGGGGTTCACTGTCCATATTTGTGTGGGTACTTACATTGGTGGAGGTATTCTCCTGACCAGACCTCTCCTTCCAGGTCAGTGCCAGCTCTAACATGTACATTGGGTCTGGCATCTCCACTTCTGCCTTTTGGGTAGAAGCATTCCAGTTACCTCTGTGGAATCTGGATTTCAGCTCCCAGCCATTGTTATTGGTTCTTTTTGTGTATGACACTGGAGCATTTCTATTACTTGCTTCAAGCTTAGCTAATGTATATCTTCCCTAACATGTTACCTAGGATTAGTATGCATTTGGAAAGAGAGGGATGCTTCCTATTACAGCTTAACCTACCATCTGGAAAGAAAGTCTTAATTATAGATCAATGTTAATCTCATTCCTTGTGGCAGACATTGTTTATTTCTTCCCACTATCCATTCCTCCCTTGAATCTTGCTAATTTTGTTCACAGTGACCTGTGGTGAAGTAAATACCTTTTCTCCAGCTTCCCTTGCAGCTAGAAATGAACAAATGGAATAGTTCTGGCCATGAGATTAATAACAATAATATGGGATGGATGGATCTGGTGCTTTAATTTTTTTCATTTTGTTCTAGTCTTGACACTGATTTATTGTCTGGACTGATAACAACCATTTTTGTGACCATGAAGTGACAAGCATGAGGACAAAGGTCAATATCCTAAGGATGGCAGAATGGAAGGCTGAAAAGAGCCTTAGTAATTGATGACATTGTTGAGAAATAGAATCAAAGGCAACATACTCTTTTTGGAGATGAATTTTTACTTGTTTAAGCCATGGTTAGTTGTAATGTTGTTGTAGTTGTTGTTGTTTTAGTTATTTGTGAATGAGTGCATTCCTAATTTTCCTAATTGTTATATTTCTCTAATAGTTGAGATGTTGGTGTTAAATAGTCAAATAGGAGTGGGGAGACAGCTTTCCACACTGCATTGTATATTATGGTCTTTTGGAGAGTCATTGATTAGTGCCATGCATTAAAAATGAGTTGTGGTTAGAATTTATAGAAAAATAAATACAAATTTGTGTACTTACTATGTGATTTTTATTTTTATTTATTTTTATTTTTAAATGTTTATTTTTTAATTTATTTTGAGAGAGAGAGCAGGAGCAGGGAAGGGGCAGAGAGGGAGAGAGAGAGAGAGGGAGAGAGAGAATCCTAAGCAAGCTCTACCCTCGGCATGGAGCTTGATCTCATGACTGGGATCAGGATGACCTGAACAGAAATCAAGAGTCAGATGCTTAATGGACTGAGCCACCCAGGCACCCCTACATAGTGATATTTAGATTTAAATGCTGGCATGCATTTAAAATTGGCACATTAAATTAAAATTCTGCTATTTAAAACTATGACTTGGCTGATTTCAGGGATAAACTTCCATAAGAAGTTTGTTGAATTCTGTTGCTTTAAAGAATAGAACTATGCAAATCAATTAAACAAAAAATAAAACAAAACAAAGCAATAACTACAAAATGAATAGAACTGTACCTTGTTTCTGTTTTATTGTTAGACATTTTACTCTCCAGATTTTGTATTTCTCATGCATGTACATAGCATTTTACATTACAATAAACTATATATAAGAAATATAAGTATGATCAGAATAGGAAGTTTAAGAAATTAATAGAAAAGGAATTATTAATAATTGCTCAATGAGCAAACTTAAAAAAATCCTATTGTAAATAGATAGGGGATAGGACAATAGGTATTTAATTTTTACGTGAGAAATGTGAGTTGATATACAACTTCCAGAAAGTATTCTTGCTTTTCCTTAATGTAGCTTTCTCTTGTATTGTGCAATGACGAAACATTACATAAGATGGCAGTAGGAGATTATAAATGTTCCCTCAGCGTGATACATTCCCAACAAATTGGCCAGCCAAGTATAATAAACACAATTATATAATAGCTATTTTGCATTGCTAGATTTCTCACACATATTATTTTCCTTGACTATTCTCCTTTTTCATGGAAAGAATAAAGCTTCTAATTTTGATTTCACATATATATATTTTTGATTTTACATACATTTTTTAAAGGAACCACATACAATGTTATATTTCAGCTTACTTTTCTTAGCCTAACTGTTTAAAAGCTAAAATTTTGCTTAATTTTGTGGAGCTATGACCTAAAAGAGTAAATCAAGATCTCTTAGAATATTTTAACATCTTAAAAGTATAAATTGTTCACCATAATCTTCATTAAAAGGGTATATTTCTAAGAATGAATTATTTCCTTACAATTTTTTTCCCAAGGATTATTGGATTGTATTAAATTTTTAGAGTATACCATTATTTTAAATCTTAGAAAATTTATCTGAGACAAACGAAGTTTTCTAGGATGTGGTCAGATATGAGATATTGACAAGAAGCTTTATGTCAGTCCTTTGTTGCTTCCAGAAGGGATGAACACGTTGCTTTGTGCCTCTCTGTATTTGTGAAGCCTACACGTGAAGACGACTCATAACGATTGTATATTGGTAAAAAGTGAAAAAAATTGGAGGGAAATTTCTAATGTTAAATTTATACTTCTCTTTTCTGAAATAACTTGTCTGTTGTTTAGCTTCAGTCCATAAGTACCAGGGAACCATCTGAACATTTGAACGTGGATGATTATGCATATCTGTCAGATAAATTGGGAATGGAGGCATCGAATCTATGTAGAATTTTTATATGGATTTGTTGTTATCCCCAGAGAACTGAGATCCGTAATCCAGTGAATAAGTTACCATGGGAGAAACACTTAGAGATGACAAATGTGATCTTGTTTAATTATTACTTTTTAGTTTAAGGAAACTGCAATTTAGTTTTCCCATAGTACCTTTCTAGAATTTTAAGGGGGATGACATTTATTCTAAAAACATAGACACTAAAGATTTTGTGTTTGGTGTTTTTTTTAAACTCATTTTCTTGGGATAAAGGGACATAGCTTTTGTTTTACAACTTTATGTATTTCAAACTCAATATTATGTGTTGATCCATAATGCAATTAAATATATATGAATTTATAGGCATATTACAAACTGGAAAAAATTTAATAGACTTTTTTAAAGAAGAGTGGAGTAGTTTTAGTTTCACAGAAAAATTGAGCAGGAAGTACAGAGTTTCTATTACTCCCTGTCCTCACACACACAACCTCCCCCACTATCAACATCCTGTACCACAGTGGTATATTTCTTACAATTGATGAACCTATACTGACTCATTGCAATTACCCAAAGTCCATAGTTTACATT
The DNA here is from genome assembly GCA_028646485.1 of Cryptoprocta ferox. Classification (NCBI taxonomy): domain Eukaryota; kingdom Metazoa; phylum Chordata; class Mammalia; order Carnivora; family Eupleridae; genus Cryptoprocta; species Cryptoprocta ferox. The sequence continues at coordinate 76,798,884 of CM053577.1, forward strand.
AGGATTCACACTTGGTGATATATGGGTTTTGTTCTTGTTTTATGGGTTTTGAAAAAATTGTAACATAACATGTATCCACCATGTGTCCATTATAGTATCATACAGACTCCTTTCACTGTCCTAAAAATCATCTATGTTCTCTATTCATTCCACCCCCCTTCCCAGCCTCTGGCAATCACAGATCTTTTCACTATCTCCTAGTTTTGCCTTTTCAAGAATGTCATATAGTTTGAATCATACAGTATGTAGGCTTTCCAGATTGGCTTCTCTCACTTAGTAATATGCATTTAAGTTTTCTCCATGTCTTTTCATGGCTTGATAGCTCATTTCTTGTTAGCACTGAATAATATTCCATTGTCTTCATGTACCCATTGTATATGATGTTTATTTTTCCATTCACTTTTTGAAGGATATCTTGGTTGCTTTCCAAGTTTGGGTGATTATAAATAAAGTTGCTTTAAACATCCATGTGCAGGTTTCATGTGGACATAAGTTTTCAGGTTATTTTTCAGTAGATACCAAGGAGTGTGATTGCTGCATCATATAGTAAGAGTCTGTTTAGTTTTGTAAGAAATCACCAAACTTTCAAAGAAGCTATACAATTCTGTATTCCCACCAGTAATGAATAAGCAGAGTCCCTGTTGCTCGACATTCTCTAGAGCATTTGGTGGTGTCAGTGTTCTGTTTCTGTGTTGTTTTGTGTGTTTTTTCTTGTTTTCTTTGTTTTTTGTTTTTACTGTTCTAATAGGTATGTAGTGGTCAAACTGAACTTATATACTTGCAAATTGGTGGATCTTAGAACATGTCAATCAATTAGTATTATAAGCCATAATTTAAGATGAAATTGTAGGGTATGATTGCTGTGGCTTTTTAAATTTTGAATTATGAAATTTTATGTTTATTGCTTTCTGGTTATTTAAACCTTATTAGTAACCAATTAAAAATATACTACAGAGTTTCTTTTACTCTGTATCCATTATATGTTTATTACTTCAAGTGTATAAACATTTTTTGATCTTTTATTTTCCTAATGATTTAATGCTTCTTTCATAGTGTTACAACAAAAATTTATTTTTAACTTAATGTTATTATGTTAAAAACTTTACTAGATTTTGTTAAAGAGTTAGCAAGAAAATATTCTTGGATAAAAGTTTAAAAAAAATAACTGCATTATTTCTACTTCTAGTCCTAGTCCCTCAGGTTTTATGATCAGACCCCTGTCTTTTATATTCAACATACCCACCATATACCAATCCTTACCCATGCAGCCTCAATGAGCAACATCGTTCCACTCACAGTTCTTCAACAAGCTTCTACAATGAGTATGCTTCAGTATCATCTATAGTTCTCATCTGGGCATTGTGGGGGAATCTTTCATCTGTTGCCCATTACTTCAGGGTCTTAAACTGTTTCCCCAAATTCTGAAGTAATTCTCTGACATACAGACAGCTATCTGCAAGACTCAGTGTTTTAGTTAAGATAGTAAATACTATGCAAGCACTGGGGTTCCTATTCAGCTCTGACCAGTGACTAACAATCTTTTAACAGGGTTCACAGTTTATGTAATAAACTGTCATTCTGAGGTGGCAGTATAGTGGGATTATTTGTGTGCCTTCCCAGGATGTTGTCCCATCAACTAATTGTTCAACTGAGAGAATTCTCAGAGAGAGACATGGAAACTTCTCTCTTACTTTGGAATACCTTCTTCCCTGGGCTGCAGAGACATCTTTATCATGAAGCCCAGTCTCAGGGAAGGTGAATGACCCCTCATCACAGCCCTGATACCCTTCCATTTGTATAAAGTTGACCCTCAAAAATAATAAGAACAAAAATATAAAAGCTGAGACCTGATGGAAACTGTAAAAAAAACACAAAACTAAAGAATATAACTCCATACATCAGTGGGGATCCAAGTTTTCTCTTATTGAGAGAAGAATCTATGATAACATGTGGGGAAGAGTTTCTAATTCTAGTTTCAGAGGGGGAAAAAAGAGGAAGAAGACAATTATGTTTTGCTGTACAAGTCATCTAGAGAAAGAAATATAATATGAATCAAATTATTTAAAGAAAGAGTCTGTGATCTTACAGAGCTAGCTTCAGTGTAATCCCTACTGTTATGTATGGGGAAAAGATGATCTTAAGAAGCTTTCTGATCAGTAGAAGTTCCTATGATGATGAGGATAATGATACTGATGATGACAGATGTCTAAAATTTTTTGAGCATCTGAAATCCAGTTCTCATTATTCTAATCGTCTAATCTACCCTGCAAAGTAGAGTATTTCCATTTTACAGAGGAAACTGAGATTCGGAAGGTAAATAACATGTACAAGGTCACCTACACACACAAGGTCCAGTGGAGGAGCTGAAATCTGAACCTTTCCTGATACACTAGGAATCAAGTTTTGCTCAGAGAATGTTTAGGGAAAATATCAGGTCCTAAGTGAGTTAACATTGTTAATATCTTCAGTGCTTGTTGAAAGTTGTACCTCTATCTTTTTTGTTTTCTTTTTCTAAGGATGAATGAATAATATGGCCAAATGAGCAGAAGTGATCTTTCTAGGCATCCGACTGACCATATAATACCCTATGGGATAAATTCAGAACTATGCTCCTGAAAAAGTGAGTAACTAATCTAAATCTCTTACATGCTACAGAGTGATTCTGGAGTCCTTTTGCAGGGTCAGGATAAGACATTCAAACTGAAAATTAATGATAGGTCTTTCTAACTATAAATAAAAATAATCATTTTCCAAACACTAAAAATAGTATGAGTGAGCTCCAGTTCTCCCTACTTAAAAAATTGGTTCTGAGGTACCTGGGTGGCTCAGTAGGTTGAGCATCCATCTCTTGATTTTGGCTTAGTTCATGATTGTGGGATCAAGCCCCACATTAGGCTCCATGCTGAGCTTGAGATTTTCTCTTTCTCTCTCCCTCTGCCTCTCCCCCTCCCCCTCTCAAATTAGAAGAAACCACTCCCCTCCAAACCACTTCTGACACTCACCAGCTCTGTGACTTATGGGAAATGATTTAGCTTCTCTAAACTTCAGTTCTCTGGTCTAATAATAGCATAGGTATTGGATGAATTAATCTGAGTAAAAGCACTCAGTGTTGTACCCACCACTGAGTAAGTAAATATTAACTCAGATTATTATATTATTCAAAGATATAGCCAAAATGGCCTAGTTTCAGAGAATATAAACAGCGGCATGTTCGATAGGTGCATACTTAAAAAGTAGCTTTTAGGGCACACCTTGAACTTCAAATAATCACAAGAGTACCAAAATAAGAATGGAAATATCCAGTTTAAAATGTGTTAATATAAGTGCTGGAACTGATATGAAAGCACTTGGTCTTCGGCGCCCTTCACAATAAATTGTACTATTGCAAAATGGCAGCACTTCAGTGAGAGACCAGTGTCATGTAAAATCCAATGAGTTGTGTGATGGACTTGGGCATTGTGTTAGTATTAAACAGTAAACTGGCCAATGGTCAATTGGCATTATAATCCCATAGGTATTCTAGGCCCTTCAACATCAAAGCCCAGTTACATTCCCATTAGTTGTTGATGCAGAATTTTTACACTCATGGGGTTCCTGCCTTATCGTCAGAAAATGCTAAAGAAACATCATGATCTTAGTGCTGAGCTCAGTATGAGTAAATCACTGATATACTACTGTTTAACCAAAGCAATTTTGCTTTCATCTTTCTAGTCCTAAAAAGGAACAGTTTCTCAAAAAAAAGTAAAATTTCTCATAAAACTGTGAAAAATCTAAAAATCGGTTTTTCAAGGTTTGAAACTCAAATTCAACCAATACAATCAACCCTGAAAATATGTGAAATGATGAATGTGGCATTCCACAGTTTGCCTGTAAAGTAAGTAACATTAGGATGCCCCATCTGAAAAGGGCAATGATAATTTGGTGGTTTTGAGAAATGGCACAGTGGGTGCTAAATGCCAAGTCCTTGATATGCATCCTGATGTGCGGAAAATTCCTCAGGTTTTTGGTACTATGAGGAATTGGGAATATCTCTGCTTCCTTAATTTCCTACTAAGGAATTTCCTACTAATTTCCTATTTAGTTTTTCTATGAGAGGGACACAAGTTAGCAGTAACTTTGGGAACCACTTTATAAGGATCACAGGAGCCCTTTCTGGGAATATTGGTCCTTAGAAGCCAGTTTTCTATTTAGTTTCTGTTACTTTGCTGTACCTACCCCAGTAGGATCACTACTTTGAGTTTTACCAAAAGAAAACCTGTGTCATCAATAGACATTAAAAATTCAGCTGTCATATTTGGGTACCTGGCCTTGAGAGGAGGAGGTGTTTCAGGCACAGAAAGAAGCCTAAGGAAAAAATCTGGCGATTTGAAAGAACATTCTGTATTTGGGCAATGGCAAATTGTCTGGTTTGTCAATAATATTGGGGCTGAGGTCTTGGAGGGAAGTTATAAATGAGGAAAGGGACTTTTAGATCTCTGGAATAAAAGTGTCTCTCAAGCAAAAGTAACTAACAACTCAAAGGCCTTCTCCACTGTATGCACTTTTGCTGTTCTTTTTTTCTTCAGTTTCTTCCTATTGGTTCTTGCAGCTGGTAACGGAAGTACTGTGTTTTACTCTGCCTTTGAGTGACAGTTTTGGCATGGCTGGAGCCCTGTAAATCATGTCCATAACTGTCTTCCTATTCATATCTTTCTTTTATCTTTTTTCTGAGATTCTCTTGACGAATCACATTTTTGCTCCTCAGATGCTTTGATTTCTTCTGGCTTGGCTCCTAATGCCCTTCTGTTTGTTCACTCATTTTTGATAGTTTATGTTTATATTGGATAGAATCTTTCTCCCCGGCTTTCAGTCTTGTCTGGACAAGATTCTGTCCCCACTCTACTGCTACCTCCCCCACTGTTCTAGCCATATTTTTTCAGACAGAACTAACTCCTCACATAGCTTGCTATTGACTTCAACTCTCCGTATCCTGCCTTGCAGTAGAATTTCGCCCTTTCTTTCTCCTTCTCTTTCTCTTTTTCAAGATTTCTTTGGCCATTTGGGGCCTTATGTGGTTGCATACAAATCTTAGGGTTGGTTTTTCTATTTCTGTGAAATGATTTTGAAATTTTGACAGGGATTACATTGAATTTGTAGATAGTTTTGGGTAGTATGGACACTTTAACAATATTAATTCTTACAGTCTTGTTAACTTCATGCTCTGTGTTAATATGTGTGGTTTAGTCCAACATAAAATCATCCTGGTAGACATATACAATGATACCTAGATGCTCTAAAAGGCATTCCTCAGCCTCCCAGCTACAGCCAGTAATGCTCCAAATGTCATTTTTATGCTCCATTATGAACAGTTTTTCTCATTGCATTGCAATAATTTGCATACATAGTTACGACTGGGCTCTTGAGGCAGGAGTCACACACACCCAGTCCATATTTGGCCATCAATAACCATTAATTGTTTGAATTGTTATATATGGTAATTTTATATTATTTGGGAAGGCTCCTGGATGTCTCTCATGATCATTTTTTGGTACTTAGAGAATATGAATCAATATAAACATTAGTATAAGGTACACGTGATAGAGTGATTCTTTTGGGAATCACAGTATTTTGTTAGCCATATGTAACTGATATATAACTTGTTGCTCATTTTAAACATCTTATTTTTGCTCTTCCTTTATTATTTTGAAAAGTAAAGAGTGAATCTTCTTGGTTTAGGTTACATAGGTGGAATAGGAATTTTCTATCAATACACGATGGCCACCTTTAAGTTCTCAAGTAACAAATGTGACACGGCCTCTCTAGAACAGTGGGCTTCAAACTTTGTTGACTGCATACACATGTCTGTTAAAAAAAATTGAGGATATACCTCAACACATATACATTAATTTCTTTAATCTTTTAATTTAATGATACTTATGTAGAATTTACTATGTTCAAGGCACTGTTGTAAGAACTCTATAAATTTTAACTAATTTTTCTTTGTAACAGCCCTGTGAAATAGGTACTATAACTATCACCACTTTACATAAAAAAACACTGAGGTAAGGGCACTTGGGTGGCCCAGTCTTAATGTCTTAATGTCTGAGTCTAAAGTGTCTGAGTCTTAATCTTATCTTAAGACATGATCTCACAGTCTGTGAGATCAAGCCCTGTACTGGACTCTGCTCTCATAGCGCGGAAGCCTGCTTGAGATTCTCTCCCTCCCTCTCTCTGCCCCACCCCTGCTCATGCTCCTCTCTCTCTCTCAAAATAAATAAACTTAAAACAAAAACAGAAACACAAACATCAAGGCATAGAGACATTAAATAAAGTGTCTATGTCAGTAGTAAGTAGCAGAATTTGGCAGTCTGGTTCTATGTTCATGCTGTTAATCCACCAACCTGCCTTTTTAATAAATAAAAAATAACTGAAATAAATAATGGTAAAATATTTCATACATTACAAAAAGCATACAAAAATTAAAAAGAATAAGGCAAAAGCAAATGAGACAATGTTAAAATGTCAAGTTAATTGTAAGGATTGCATGTTATCCTGACTAGTTATTCACAATGAAGAATATATGCATGAGAATGTTCATAATTGAATGGTTGTGGATGTAAAAGAATAATTTAAATAGTTCTGATAATTTTGAAATTTTGACCAACTCTTAGATCTAATTAGATCATCTTTGTTTTTATCTCATAATACGGACAATAAGGAACTTACACCAGGAATAGAACTTTCCATGCTGCCATTTTCTCATTCACTTACATGTTTGCATTATTGGCATTATCTTCTACATGTGATGTCTTTGTCAGAATATTTTAAATAAATTTTTTGTTCTTGTGAAAGTTAGTTTAGATAAAACTTGACAATGAAATCTGCAAATCCTCCTAATTGGTTCTCTTGTAAAATGCTGTAAGGTGTAACCTGCTGAAATAAGAGAATGAGTGCATGTGGACACCACCATTTATTCCTCTGTTCCTGGATTATTTACCCTTTCTTTAGGATGTTTTTCTCACTGTATGAGATGTGGGGTCTCTGATACACTTACTGAGCAAGGATGCCAGTGATAATTTGTATATTATATATAGACTTTCACCTTATTTTTCATTTTTTGAAAAAACTAATAGATATGGAAATCCTGATATTTTTGTTTACATATCCCCAGAGGATTGTCTTGTGCTTCTCCTGGGGATATGCACACCTCCTCTTGGTTAGCAAACCCTTAAAATGCAACTGAAGTAGTTGTTTGAATGTTAGGACTCAAATATGAAGTCTCCTGAGCTTAAATATTCAAATATGAATAGAATACAAATATGAATACTGTTACTGCTCAGAGAGGCAAAGGAGGGCTTGTAAACATGAAGTGCAATTGAGTTGCAGCAGAAATTTGGCCTACAAATAAAAAGAGGTATTGTTAATCTACTAAAAAAGTGAGAAAAATTTAAGTTGCGCTAGCTCTTTCTGTTAAAATATATCTTTTTAATTAATTTTTTGTCAGCCAATTGCTTTACAGTTATGTTTAATCCTTAATTTATATCTTTTGGGTGAGGCCTATAGGCACACTGTGGAGTTAACACAACGGGACACACCCCACTGCTTCTCTCTTTACACTGCTGAGCTGGGATCCATTACTTGATTCTATGCATTAATGAGCCATGAAATATTATTCTTCTGCTAATTTAGCTCAGGGAGGCCATTGGGGATTTGTTTGAACAATTGAGGGAGGGATGGAGTGCTTGGCTTACAAATTAGCTCAATGAAATACATGAGATTTTTCTTTGGGAAAAAAAAAAACTAAACAGTCAAGAAAGTTGTATGACAAAAAACTATTGCACAGTTTAAAAAAATAATTTTCAGATAACTATTACATTGTTTAGTCACTATTACTTAAAGATGACATCATGTTTTATAAAATAAAATGCTCTTTGTAAATATCATTGTCTTCACACTTTTTCCTTTCTAAGCAATCTGAGCCAAGAAATCTTACTTTAACAGTTTCATGTTTTTCACTGACCTAAGATTTTTATTTTACCTTTTGTAGTTCAAGAAATTTAGCTTAGAGCAATTAATAAGCCTGTCATTATCCAAATGTAAACATTTACATGTATGTTTGGATAAGTTAGCAATGAAAATATCACAGCAAAGTTAAAAATCTCTTTTGTTTGTTTAAACTTAAGCAGATGAATAATAATTTTAAGAAAAACTCTAACTTGAATCTGAAGGGTTATTATATCTTCTATAAATGCAAAGACATTTTTAATAGATATTGATCAATGCTGAATGAGTAGCATAATTGAATAAATTGAATTCACAAATTACACTGTTTTTATAAACTGTATTCATCCTCTGTTTTCACTAAATTAACATTTTTCATTTCTTTTTTTTCCTTAATTTTTTTAATGTTTATTTATCTTTGAGGGAGAGAGACAGAGTGGGAGCAGGAGAGGGGCAGACACAGAATCCCAAGCAGGTTCCAGGCTCTGAGCGGTCAACACAGAGCCTGCCACAGGACTCGAACTCACAGACCGCGAGATCATGACCTGGGCGGAGGTCGGCCGCTCAACCGACTGAGCCATCCAGGCACGCCTACATTTTTCATTTCTAAGCAAAGAGGAAATGGCACAAATATTCTTTGAACATATAGAATTTAAGACTATTTCATTCATCCTCACTTATTTTTCAAAATAATTCATGCTTATGAAAAATCAAATAGTATAATAATGAAAAACTGCAGTCCTTTGACTCTCCCTTCCAAAAAATACTGGGTCCCCTTTCCCAGAGACAAACATTTTTATTTCTTTCAGGTGTTTCTTCTAGTATTTTCCTTCATATTGTCTGTTTTTTTCCTATCAAGGTAAGGCTCTCTGAATTGGTATCTTACATTCTTCTTTCCTCACACTTTACTTTCCTGCCCAACTATCCTTCTGATATAATAATAAAATAATTTGGGGGGTATGTCAATATTCAGTTTTTACTTTATTATGACTATGAAAATATTATTTACAACAAAGCCCAGTAGTAGCCTATTACTGTTTCTCATAAAAGTTTTTCCTTCATAGAAAATAACCATTTCCTTTTTTTCTCTTGCATTATTTTTCATACCTACATACCTACTATCAGTTTTAAGGGCTCTATCTTATGCTTATCAATATTCATTTCCAAGGGTTCCATATTTCAGATAGCCTATCAATTTCCTGAATTTTTTACTTTGCTCTGAGATCTTTCCATTTTACTTTTTCTATCTGGATCAGTTATTCCTTTGGCCTGGTGAATTCCTGTCATCCTAGTCAGTTCTATCCTGAGTTGGCTTTACTGTTTGCTAGATTCTGTGTCTTCATCTCTTTTTCTTGTATTTCATCTTTTTCTGAGGCACATCTCCCATGGCTTCCAAACTTGTAAAATTTATTGCATACCCAAAATTTCATTTACTTTCCCCTCACACTTGATTGATACTTTGGCTAGATGTTGTATCCAGAGTTAAAATAATTTTTCCTTTATATTTTGAAAATACTGAATTTCATGCCATTCTGAATATAGGTCTTTTGTATATGACCTGAATTTTACTCTGGAAGATTTTAAAGTTTATTTATTTATTTTGAGAGAGAGGAAGAAAGAGCATGTACGTAAGTGGGGGACAGGCAAAGAGGGAGAGAAAGAATCCCAAGTAGCTAGCACAGAGGCTCAGTCTCACTAAATGTGAGATGGTGGTCTGAGCGAAGCCAAAATCAAGTCAGATGCTGGACCGACTGAGCCACCCAGGGATCCCAACTCTGGAACATTTTAGATTGTCTTTGCCTCTGGTATTCTGAAATGTCATCAAGATGTGCCATAAATAGGTCTTTTCTCCTTCATTGTATTGGGTATTCACTGGAACTGCTTATTTTGTAAATTCAAGTCCTTGAGTCCTTGTACATTCTTTATACAATTGTTTTTTGATGAATTACTTCCTTTCAGTTGTTTCTGTTCCATCTTTCTGTAACTCCTATTATTCAGACTTTAGATCTGATAGATTAATCCTTTAATCTAATTAAGTCTCTTTTCTCAATTATTTCCCAACCCTTTAGCTCTAATCATTTTTATTTTCTGAGAGATTTCATTTACTATATTTTCTAGACTTTTAATTGGATTTTTTTCTGACTCTGATATTTTAATTTCCAACTGTTCTTTCTTATTTTTGGGTCATTTCTTTTCACAGTGGTTTTTGTTTTTGTGGATAGAATGATTTCTGTTATCTTTCTGATAATATTAATAATACATTTTACTCTTTAAATTTTCTAATTTCCCCAGCTTGCTTTCTTTCTTTCTTTCTTTCTTCTTTCTTTCTATCTTTCTCTCTTTCTTTCTTTCTTTCTTTCTTTCTTTCTTTCGTGTTTTGATCTCTTTCTCTCAGTGTGGAAGCCTTTCTCAAATGTTTAGTGATCTTTTGCTGTCTGTTTGTGTTTAAGAGTAAGGGGCTGATTAGAAATGGTGTGTGAGTAGTTAGGGCTGGGTGATTGAGTGCTGCTTTAGGCTTTTTGCGAAGATATCCTTAAAAGTCAGTATCTGTAGTTCTTTTCTTTGGGTTGACTGGCTTCTCCAGAGAAAGACCCTCCAATACAGTGCTTGGGAAGTACTAACCTGGCTGTAAATGTTCTGAAAGATGGGTCAGAGAAGACAACTCTGGGGCGGGGGTGGGGAGGAGGGGTCCCATCTCTGCCTTCTCTTGTGTTTGATTTCCCCAACACCTACAGCCTTTTTGGTTCATATTTTCCAAAGAATTAACAATTGCTATCTTGCCTAGGTTAGAGGTGTGGTGGTAGTAGGAATGGAGTATTTGCTTAGTTAAGCAAGATAGTGAGGGGACCATTATGTAGTCTCATCCAGCATCTGTATTTAGCCCATGTATTACTTCTACCTTCTGAAACTTCTGAAGTATCAGTATCGAAAGTATGAAGTTATCTCCAAGTCCTTAACAACTCAAGAGTTCTACAGATGACTTCACTCAGCTTTCATCAATAGCCATCTCTGCGGAGACTTTTTAAAAATTTTATTATTATTATTTTATAGTTTATTGTCAAGTTGGTTTCCATATAACACCCAGTGCTCATCCCCACAAGTGCCCTCCTCCATGCCCATCACACATTTTCTCCTCTCCCCCAACCCCATCAACCCTCAGTTTGTTCTCAGTATTTAAGAGTCTCTCATGGTTTGCCTCCCTCCCTCTCCCCAACTATTTTTTCCCCTTCCCCTCCCCCATGGTCCTCTGTTAAGTTTCTTCTGTCCACTTATGAGTGAAAACATATGGTATCTGTCCTTCTCTCCCTGACTTATTTCACTTGGCATAACACCCTTGAGTTTCATCCACGTTGCTACAAATGGCCAGATTTCATTCTTTCTCATTGCCATGTACTATTACATTGTATATATAAATCACATCTTCTTCATCCATTCATCAGTTGATGGACATTTAGGTTGTTTCCATGATTTGGCTATTGTTGAAAGTGCCACTATGAACATTGGGGTGCATGTACCTCGATGCATCAGCACTTCTGTATATCTTGGGTAAATTACTAGCAGTGCTATTGCTGGGTCATAGGGGAGTTCTATTGTTAATTTTTTGAGAGAGCTCCACACCGTTTTCCAGAGCAACTGCACCAGTTTACATTCCCACCAACAGTGTAGGAATGTACCCCTTTCTCCACATCCTCGCCAGCATCTATAGTCTCCTGATTTGTTCATTTTAGCCACTTTGACTGCCGTTGGTGGTATCTCAAGTGTGGTTTTGATTTGTATTTCCCTGGTGATGAGTGATGCTGAGCATCATTTCATGTGTCTGTTGGCCATCTGGATGTCCTCTTTGGAGAAGGGTCTATTCATGTCTTCTGCCCATTTCTTCACTGGATTATTCGTTTTTCAGGTGTGGAGCTTGGTGAGTTCCTTGTAGATTTTGGATACTAGCCCTTTATCTGGTATGTCATTTGCAACTATCTTTTCCCATTCCATCGGTTGCCTATTAGTTTTATTGATTGTTTCCTTTGCAGTGCAGAAGCTTTTTGTCTTGATGAGGTCCCAGTAGTTCATTTTTGCTCTTGATTTCCTTGCCTTTGGAGATGTGTTGAGTAAGAAATTGCTGTGGTTGAGGTCAAGGAGGTTGATTCCTGCTTTCTCCTCTAGGGTTTTGATGGTTTCCTGTCTCACATTCAGGTCCTTTATCCATTTTGACTTTATTTTGTGTGTTGTGTAAGAAAGTGGGGGCGCCAGGATGGCTCAGACGGTTGAGCGTCCGACATCAGCTCAGGTCATGATCTCACTGTTTGTGACTTTGAACCCCACGTGATGCTTTGTGTGGACAGCTCAGTGCCTGGAGCCTGCTTTGGATTCTGTGCCTCCCTCTCTCCATGCTCCTCCCCTGCTCACACCCTGTCTCTCTTTCAAGAATAAATAAAGATTAAAAAAAAAGAAAGAAAGTGGTCTAGTTTCTTCTTCTGCATGTTGCTGTCCAGTTCTCCCAGCAGAGTCTGTTAAAGAGGCTGTCTTTTTTCCATTGGATACTCTTTCCTGCTTTGTCAAAGATTAATTGGTCATACATTTGTGGGTCCAATTCTGGGTTCTCTATTCTACTCCATTAGTCTATGTGTCTGTTTTTGTGCCAATACCATCGTGTCTTGATGATGATAGATTTGTAGTAGAGGCTGAAGTCTGGGATTGTGATGCCTCCTGTTTTGGTTTTCTTCTTCAATATTACATTGGCTATTCGGGGTCTTTTGTGGTTCCATACAAATTTTAGGATTGTTCTAGCTTTGCAAAGAATGCTGGTGCAGTTTTGATTGGGATTGCATTGAATGTGTAGATTGCTTTGGGTAATAATGACATTTTAACAATGTTTATACCTCCGGTCCATGAGCATGGAATGTTTTTCCATTTCTTTGTGTCTTCTTCAATTTCTTTCATAAGTTTTCTATAGTTTTCATTGTACAGGTCTTTTACATCTTTGGTTAGGTTTATTCCTAGGTATTTTATGGTTTTTCGTGCAATTGTGAATGGGATCAGTTTCTTGATTTCTCTTTCTGTTGCTTCATTATTGCCATATAAAAATGCAACCGATTTC
>CM053577.1:76812455-76834951 GCA_028646485.1 Cryptoprocta ferox
AACCTCATCAAGACAAAAAGCTTCTGCACTGCAAAGGAAACAATCAAAAAACTAATAGGCAACCGACAGAATTGGAAAAGATAGTTGCAAATGACATATCGGATAAAGGGCTAGTATCCAAAATCTACATGGAACTCACCAAACTCCACACCTGAAAAATGAATAATTCAGTGAAGACATGGGCAGAAGACATGAATAGACACTTCTCCAAGGAGGACATCCAGATGGCCAGCAGACACATGAAAGGATGCTCAGTGTCACTCATCATCAGGGAAATAAAAATCAAAACCACACTTGAGATACCACCTCACACTGGTCAGAGTGGCTAAAATGAACAAATCAGAGACTATAGATGCTGGCGAGGATGTGGAAAAACAGGTACCCTCCTACACTGTTGGTGGGAATGTAAACTGGTACAGCCGCTCTGAAAAATACTGTGGAAGTTCCTCAAAAAACTATCAATAGAACGGATCCCCTATGACCCAGCAATAGCACTGCTGGGGATTTACCCAAGGAATACAGAAGTGCTGAGGCATAGGGGCACATGTACCCCAATGTTCAAAGCAGCACTTTCAACAATAGCCAAATCATGGAAAGAGCCTAAATGTCCATCAACTGATGAATGGATCAAGAAGATGTGGTTTATATATACAATGGAATAGTACATGGCAATGAGAAAGAATGAAATTTGGCCATTCATGGCAACGTGGATAGACCTTGAGGGTGTCATGCTAAGCGAAATAAGTGAGGCAGAGAAGGACAGATACCATATGTTTTCACTCATAGGTCTAACAGGAGAAACTTAATAGAGGACCATGGGGAGGGGAAGGGGGGAAAAGAGGGAGAGGGAGGGAGGCAAATCATGAGACATTCTTGAATACTGAAAACAAACTGAGGGCTGAAGGGGGAGGGGGAAAGGGGAAGGGGGGTGATGGACATGGTGGAGGGCACTTGTGGGGAAGAGCACTGGGTGTTATATGGAAACCAACTTGACAATAAACTATAAATTTAAAAAAATTGGAACCAAAAAACGTTAAATCAACAAATATTTATTGAAGCTCTATGTCTTTTCCATTCTTGATTCCTGTATTAGTTTGTATTTTTGGCAGGTTGCTAATAGGCAATCTTCTCTCAAAAGTATTGTGAGGCTCTAACATGTCTACAAGTGCTGTTTTCAGACTCTCCTATTGCTGACTGGTATCAATCACATAAAGTTATATAAACCCCTACTCCATAGAGAAGCAAAAGGCAAAAATGTTCCTGTCTGGCATTTTAATGCAGTCAAACTCAGCCACAATAGCAGTAGCTACCATGTCCCATTTCCAGTATAACAACCAATAAGGAGACCTTCAGCTTCTCTCAGAACCCAGATAACACATAATAAATCTTCCATATCTTCACATATTTTTTAACAAAATATTTTCACTCTTATTCTAATTTTTAAAATATGCATTATAATCAGAATACAAAGACTTAAATAAAAAATAGTATCATCTTATGATGATATCACTTTATTGCATTTAAGAAATTGAGTCCAAATTATAAAATTATAGATAAAAATTCAGAAAGCAGCATAGTGTAGTGGTATCAGGCAACTTGAGTTCAAATCCTGAATTAAGCATTTACTAGATGTGTAGCTTGGCATATTTTTTAATACTCTGTGTTCATTTTCTTTGTATATAAAAAGAGAATAATAGCAAGTACTTTATAGGATAGTTGTAAGTATTATATGGATTCATACATGTAATGACCAGTAGTTGATAGCACATAGTAGCACCATAAACTGTGTTTATTATTGTTACTATAATTATGCAATAATAAAAGAGGCTGTCCATGAGCATTTAGGGAAAAAAAGTAATCACCAGCAATCAAAATTTATTCATAGTAAATTAACTTTTATTTTATACAACTACCAATTTGAAAGATATGTACACCTTGTTCATTCCTCTTTCTGAAATTTCAGTTTTTACCTGTGGAAAACAAGTTAAGAGAAGAACTTTACTTACATAATTTAAGAGGTTTTTAAAAAGAACCTAGGAAGATAAGGTATTAATTCAACAATTAAAAAGCCTGATGCCTTTAACCTTGAAGCATCTTGTTTCTTGCTTACTTATAACTGTCATACAAGATATTAAAGAAGTCAGACTGTCAAGAAAATGCCTCCAGGATCTCACAGAGGAAAGACCCCTGTAGGGACTCTAAACTCTGAGTGAAGATTAAGAAAATACCAGCAATATTCCACTGTAATAAATGGGAATTGTCGTTAAGGAGAAAAAACAAAATGGAAAGTGATAGTATCTAAAAAAGGCAGTATTTTCCTTCTTATTTGCTTCTTATGTTAGATTGTAACCTTTCCTACAGTCTCTGAATTTATCCATATGTCAGCCTTACATACTCAAAGCACTGATGTCTGAATAAACAAGTGCTCTTCTGTGTGCTCATGTAGGTGTATATTTTAAAGAAAACTGGTTTTCTCTGATTTATTAATCCTTTTCTTTAGATCCTGAATTCTTAATAACTAACTTTCTTTGGAAAATAATATAAAAACAGAAAGAAAGGCAAACCATAAGAGACTCTTAAATACAGAGAACAACCTGAGGGTTGATTGGGCAGGGGTGTTTAAATGGGTGAAGGGCATTAAGGAGGGCACTTTTCTGGATGAGCACTGGGTGTCATATGTGAGAGATGAATCACTGAGTTCTATCCTGAAGCCAAGACTACACTAAGTTGAGAATTAATTAATTAATTAATTAATATCTGGTCTCACCAAATATGCAAGCACTGCCACCTGCAGATAGCTACCTATTTCGAAGTAGTCAAACCACAGAGATTGCTGTGACGTTTGAATGCCTTTCTAAAGTAAAACAAATAACACACAACTGAGCATTCTGGCTGAAGTTCTAAAACCATCCATCACCCTTATACTCTCTTGAGAAGTAATCACAAGAAAAACTTCCCTGAAAGTCTTCCATGAAACTTCCCTTTAGCTTTGCTTACAGGTTCCTTAATCTTTCTTCTTTCTCTTGTCAGTGGCTTTCATCTTGGTTGCTATCCCCTTTTACAGCATGTTATCTATAAAACTTATTTTAAATTATAACAAGCTCTATTTTTAAAATTACAAAAATGGATTTAATTTGAAGCACTTTGTCATCAATTACTCTTCGGTGTTTATTTAGATGATGAACTTCATATGAATTCTTTCTCATGGATTAAAAAAAAAAACAACATTCAATTTTATTCTGTTTCTCTCATCAGTCTCTAGCCACCAAGTATCTATTAGACTAGCAGGACTGGCAGGAGCCTTAGGTGGCACTGGATTCTAGAATCTTCTAAGCACACTAACATAATAACCCTAAAAGGCATTCACGTTTGGCACCTCCTCTACACAATCTTGTTCTTTAATTTCTTCTCCCAAAACTATTAAAGCCCAATAAAAGATTTACTATCTCTTCCTTTTCCACTTTACCTATTTAAGCAGGCTTATTTGGCTGTGGACTGACCAATTCAGCAAAAACAATTAATCACCTAAAAGCAACATGAGATTGTATCCTATGATATTGCCTTCATCTTTCATTAAAGAAAATTGGAAATCCAACTTATTGGCTATCATTTTCCTGACTGTACTGATAAAGTTTAGGCTTTGAAATCCAGTAAATGTTCTTGTGACCAGAGCTGGCTACATAATTTGTAAAACAAAAGCATGGAGTCTCTTGTTCAAAATACTGGGGGGAAAATAGCTATCGAAGCTATTAAAATATAAAGTTTTTTCCTTTCTTCCATGGTCTCTCTCTTAACTTGTTATGGTGTTTTTTATTTGCTACTTAATGTCATTCTAAGTTTTAAAAAAAATTAAAATTTTAATTATTAGCCTGACTTTTACTATTCATGTTTACCTTATGCAATAACAATTTTTAAGTACAAGAGCATTTAATGATATGCAGAATCACTGAAATTACATAATTGGTATTTCATGTCATAAATGCATATGTAGTTCATTCTTAGCAGAAGAATGAAAACTCTACACAAAACTAACTTAACTTTTTAAATTTTATTTCTTGGTACCAGTACATACTACCAACACTTTCTACTTTTGGCTTACTATTAAGTATGGAAGGACTGAAAAGAAAAGGAATTGTGGGTTACCCTATCTTTCCTTTTCTTTATGATCTACCATAATTGGCTCACAAAGAGTTAACACAGTTTTCCATGGGCATTTGTGTTTCCTAGAATGCCACTGCCTTCCTTCCACACTCAAGGCAAATTCTGGTTCAAAAAGAGTATGGCCAGAGCTGTCAGCACTCCTACTTGGTCATAGGCATAACACTTCGCCTTGTACTCGTCTGAGTCTCATTAAACACCCACACATTGTTCATTCACTGGAATTCTGTGTTCATGGAGCATGTTAGCTCCATTAAGTGAATGGAGTTGGAAGGTAAGGTGGACACAACATGTTAAATATACCACTGTGCATGTTCATGTTCCATTGTCCTACTGGATTTAACTTACATAACACAAGCTCAAAGCTAAAATTATTAACAATTTCAAGACAGTGACAATAAAGCATTAAACCAAGCATTGGACCCTTCTGAGTACTGGGCCCTGTCTGACTGCATAGGTCATAAAATTACACCTACTTATAAGATTTATTAGAAAAGAAAAGCTTCATTTTTCTTTAATAAGAGGGAGGAACAGAAACTATATTTATTGAGTATTTACTTCTGCTGAGCACTAAGTTAAATCCTTCATATACACTACCTTATTTAATCATCAAATAACACTTTGGGTTGGATATTTTTATCCCTGTTTTACAGAGGGGGCACATTGGGGATTTTAGAGGCTAAGGGATTTGCCCAACATCTCTTATAGAAAAGGTGGTGGAGGGGTGCCTGAGTGGCTCAGGTGGTTGAACATCTGACTCTTGATTTCCCCTCAGGTCATGATCCCAGAGTCATGAGATCGAGCTCCACATCAGGCTCCACACTGAGCATGGAGTCTACCTGGGAATCTCTCTTTCTCTCCAGCTTACTCTCTATCTCTCTCACTAAAATAAAATAAAATAAAATAATAAAATAAATAAAATAAAATAATAAATAAATAAATGGTGTTGGAGTAGAGAGTTTAACACAGGTTTGACTGATTTTAAATCCCATCACATCCCACTAATTCCTTAAAAGATTTAGTTCAAATTTTGAAAAATAAAATATTTTTTTAATATTTATTTATTTTGAGAGGGGGGAGAAGCAGAGAGAGAGGAAGAGAGAGAATCCTAAGCAGGTTCCACACTCACCACAGAGCTCAATATGGGGCTTCATCTCACATACTGCAAGATTCTCACCTGAGCCGAAATCAAGAGTCAGGTGCTTAACCAACTGAGTCACCCAGGTACCCCCAAAATATTTTTAAATTGTTTCTTTCATATTTCATATATATACATATATATCTTAATAAGACCAGGTATGAATTAATAAAACAGCATGATTCACATACTATTAAAAAAGTATCTCAGGGACCTGGGGTGGCTCAGTCAGTTGAGCAACCAACTCTTGATTTTGGCTCAGGTCATGATCCTAGGGTCATGGGATTGAGCTCCACACAGGCCTGCTTATGATTCTCTCTCTCTCTCACTCTGCCCTTTTCCCCTGCTCACTCTTTCCCTCTCTCTCTCTCTCTCTCTCTTAAATAAAAAATAAAAGTATCTCATCTAGGCTTCTAGTTTAAAATGACAAGCTAAAAACACATATTTACTTCCTCTCCCTCCTGAGCCATTATTAAAATGATAATGCCTTTTTTTTTTCTCTAAGATACAAGCTGCCAGCTACAAAGAACAGAGTGGAAGCTGTCAGTGAATAAGCAATTTCAAAAATCAAATAAAAATGCACAGAGAAACATGTAGTATGAATCCATCTATAATATTCAAAAATAGCCAAAACTGAATAACTGGTGTTTAGGAATACATACATAGATGATGGAACTATTTTTAAAAGCAAAAGAATGATTAACACAGCCTTCAGTGTAGGAGCTATCTCTGGACAGGGAGGGGAACTATGACAAAGAGAACATGGGAGCTTCTGTGGTACGGCTGTTTCCTTTCTTACCTGGGGTGATAGGTACATAGGTATTCATTTTATTATATATTTATAATATATAAGCCATAAAAATACTATTTTTAATGTATGATGTAGTTTCCCCAAAGGATTAACTTCTTAAAAAGATACTCCATTCATAAAGTAACTACAAGACAGTATGTACAAGATAGTACCAGAAAACAACAACAAATCAACAACAAAAACTTTTGGAAATTAAAAGTGAACTGTCAAATAGAAATTCAATAGAAAAGTTGGACAATAAATCTAAAGAAATGTCCCAGATTACAATACAAGGAGACTGAAACATGAGAGAAAAGATAACCTGCTCAAAGGATTATTCTAAGACATTTTATATCAGAATAAGAATTTCAGAAGGAGACATAAAAAAGAAAGAAGAGGGGAAAATTATTACAGAAGTGCTAATAGATAATTTTTTAAAAAATGGATCTAGTCTTCAGACTAAAAGGATTCATTCTGTGGCTAGGACTTAGAAATGTCCTGGCAAAATGTCCTACCTCTGAGGATAAAAAAAAAAAAAAACAAACAAAAAGCTGCCAAGGAGGAAAAAAAGACAGTTTATCTACAAGGGAATGAGAATCACAGATATTAACTTTCTCATCAGAACATGGGATATGGAAAGGCAATGGGGCAAGGCCTTCAAAATTCCCAGGAAAGGGATACCCGGGTGGTTCAGTCGGCTAGGCATCTGACTTCAGCTCAGGTCATGATCCCATGGTCTGTGGATTCGAGCCCCATGTCAGGCTCTGTGCTGACAGCTCGGAGCCTGGAGCCTGCTTCAGATTCTGTGTCTCCCTCTCTCTTTACCTCTCCCCCACTCATACTCTTGCTCAAAAATAAATATTAAGTTTTTAATTTCCAGGAAAAACTATTTTTTATCCCAGCTTTCAATAGCTAACATAATAATCACTCAAAATTCATTATAAAAAACACTTTTGAACATGCAGGAAGTCAGAATTTTACCTTAAGTGTACCCTTTCTTAGGAATAAAAATGTATTTTAAGAGAATAGACAAGTATTCCATCAAAACAAAGAAGAAAACCTGCCCCCCCACCAAAAAAACGATTCCCACCCCAAGAGAGCAGTGAAGGGCAATTTCAGGATGATAGCCACATAGCTATTTTAGCAAGACCTAGTAAAGATTGGAGCCAGAAGACAGAGAGTGGGAGTGGAATGATTCGGGAAGAAGATGAGAACAAATAGAATAGATAATGTGAGTGGGAGTTTGGAAAAACTTGAGAATAAAACAAAGATATTTGGTTAAGTGTAAAAAGGAGAATCTATTTGAACAGGAACATTCTCCACTGAGTGGCACAGGGGTAGTAACTTGAATCCCACAGACAAGGAAATATAATACTAGTATATCACTTGGCTCTACAATGAACCATTTGCATGTGTGCCCATGTCAGTCTGGATCTTCAGGAAGCAGTGGTCAAGTCAGAGTTAGAAGTGCAAGAGATTTACTAGGTGGAGATGCCTATGAAAGGTAAAGGGGAGAGGGAGTAAGAGTAAGCAGGAAAAGCTTTCAATGTTCAGTATAGTTCTGACACCTGTAAAACGAAAGGAAGAAAGAGGAAGGCTTGAGTAGGAAGAGCCTAGACTATGGTAACACTCTAAAAAACTCTCAACCAGCCCAACAGGGAGCTAAAAAGCACAGGTTTCCCTCTGCATGAGTCTCATGTTGGACAGCAATGGCCAGCATCTAGAACATCCACCATGTTCAATCATTGGCTAGAGTTGCCCAGAGATAGTTAGGGAGAATGTATACTCTGCTTGAACACTTTAACATCTCTCAAAGGCTCCACAGCTGACTGTATTCCTTGCTGCAGAACCTCTCTTAAAAAGAGACCTGAGTGGCATGCTTCCTCCAATGTATACAACACTCTGATTCAGACCTCAAGGGACACCACGTCAAGGCTGTATCCAATTACTGTCTTAGTTCAAAATCCAATTGTTTTCAATGATATGCTCTTCTTTTTGTCAAGTCCAAATATGTCTAGTCATGTGCTACTCCCTCCAAAAAAAAGTGGGAAGTGAGGGGGGGGGGGGAGTTGGCTTACCCAATATACACAATCATAAGAAGGTACAGAATAGAATAACCACAATAAAAGCTATCCAACTATCAAATATCTTCAGTGATATGAAATACACTTATTTGGAAAAACCTCATGAAGGTCATTCATATAGATTATTTTCTCATTTACATTTGAATAACACAGTCATGGTGCTGAGTGCCTCTCAGAATCAGTGATAACTGAGATAATCTCTCCATTATCCTTGATTTCTCACCTCTCCCCAAGGGGGCAGTTATATTCTGCACCAAGCCTTAGGAGAGGATATAAAGGCAGGTCCAAGGATCAAAAAGGTTCATGATAATGGATAAACTAGATTGAAAGCATTATATATAAGTAATTGTGTATCTTTAAGATTATTTAATATGGGGCATATTTTTATGAGATAAAACTTTTAAGTGATATGTGTACTTAAATTAAAAATTAATCTTAAATTTGAAAAAAAAAAAAAAAGGTCCTACATTGTAAAAATTCCCAGAGCTCATAAGTGTCTCCATTAGCCAATCTAGAAGACATCAATTCTGCTGTCTGCTTGTCCATTATCCTCACAGGCCTCTGGTTTTTCCCTCTAGGGGTTTCTTTCTTGTCCATTTTCCTTCTTAGATACATCTGAGGCGAGGCTGCACAGCTTTCACAACCTACTTCTGACCAATGTAAGTTTGCAGACTTGAAATTTGCTTTAGAGGTCAAAAAATCACAAGCTTCAGCAGCCCAGAAATGTGGATTATTTGGCAATAACATTCCCTCAAAAACTCACTAGGGTTCTAGTCTTTTCCTTTTCAAGGGATAAACAAAGCCAAACACAACCAAGGTGATTTCAAGACTTGAGGACTGACATTTATTTACTATCTCTGTGCTATGCCTACAACACTCTCTGGCACAACCAGCAACTATTGGAAGCCAATTGAGATGTGGGTGGCACAGCAACACCCTTAATCTCATCTCCTCAGCTAGAATGGCTCCCATAGTCTGATAGTGATGCTTGAAAAGGTTTGGGGTCCTATTATCTTCTGCTAAAAATGACAGTTCCATAACTGCTTGAATTTGAATTACACAATCAGTTGACTCAGGTGGACAAGGCCCCAAATTAACAAACCCCTTGTCATCTAAGATTGTCTCAGGCACAAAGTCTCTCAGCGGAGTTATATTCCTTTCCATTTTTACTTGCAAACTAGCTAGTTCTAGCCTGAGTTCTCCTCTCTGTTGTAGGGCCTTTTGAAAGAGGTAAGGAGCAGGCAACAGACATTGGATTTTTCCCACCATTTTCCCTGGAGAGTTATTGGCTCACTTGGCTTATAATCTGCCAGTCCAGGTATCAGAGGTATACTTGCCACCATTTTGCTACACCATTAAAAAAAAAAAGTCACCCTTTTTACATTCTGCAATGTCTATATCCTTGAAACCATCAAACAAATGCACCTATTTTTCTGTTATGTGCAGTACTCCACTTGCACATACCAAATTTTAAATTAATTAGGATATAGGTTTGGCTGCATGAAATAGAAACATGAGTTAATGTACCTTTGAAAAGATAGATCATTTCTCTCTTACAAAATATCAGGATAGAAGTAGGGGGCACATATTTTCTAAGTGTTCAGGAAAAACATATCAACAGTTCAGACTTTTCATAATGAGGGAGGATCATTTGCCTATCTTAAAATAACATGACTCAGTGCTTATTTTTAAAACTGGATAATATAAATACCAAAAAGGAGTGAGCCACTTGTTATGGAAACCCTATAGTATTATAGTTCTTAATCTAAATTTAAAATTTATATTTCTCCCTTATGGCAAAAACTACAAGCCACCATATGTACACACTACACAGTGAGTTGGACTGGCTCTCGCATAGCCTTTGAGTGTATTACAGAGTCCCAGCCATTATCACCTTTCTCTTGTTATTTTGAAAGGGGTTTTTTTTATATACATTTTGGCTACAGTATCACTAGTAGATTATATTATAATATGGATCATCTCTACTTCTGTATTTATTATTACTAGACCTCAACCACAGTCTTCTTTTTCCCCTTTCACCTCTTTGTCTATAGGATGTACTATATGTAGTCATGAACTTTGTATTAATATGTTAGAAATCTACAAATCTGTTTTGGACTTTTTATACTGTTGGATCCTTATAATCAAAACTTTTACTAGGGTACTGAATAAATATAGTCTTACTAGAAAAAAATAAGTAGGGGGGCACAAACAGTATGGCCCCTTCCTTAAGGACATATCTTTGGAAGTATCACATATCATTTTCCCTCACAACCCCTAGGCTACAACACATTACATAGCCACAGTTAAGTAAAAAGAAAGCTGGGAAATGGATAGCCATGTACCTCACTAAAAATCCCAAGTTTCTCCTGCTGGAGAGTGAAGGAAAATCCCTGGGAGAGAGAAGGGAAATCAGGGATAACCAGTCTCTTCTGGTACTTTCCCCCCAGTCTCAACCCCTATTCAACAGAGAACATCCAGATTAATTCTCCTAAGTCAGAATTACCCCCAGAATTTGCTTCATCAAGACTAGTGAATCTCTATTGCCCAGCACATAAAAATTTAGTTTCTCAATGTCCTGACTTTCAAGGCTTCTTAATCATATTTTTTTCAAAGCCATGATTAAATCTTAATGTTTTTCATAAAATCTCAGGCTGCTCCAGCCTGATCTCTCCATCCTCTGTACTCTCAGTGAGGCAATTTAGCATTTGATTATTCTCATTATTCTCTAATTTTTAGTGTGCATATGTTTTGTCTATTAAGAATGATGTTTTCATTACAAGAAAATTCCATGATTTATCATCCTTTTTTGTTTCTGCCCCACAACACATATCAAAGTGTAATTAGTATAGAGATTGCTTAATAAACATACAAGAATTATAAGGGAAACAACTTAAATGTACAACAAAGAATCTTTATTTTCTTTAATATCACAGTTCAGTAAACGTACTATTTGGGTTAGATTCTTCTTACAAGTAAATTTCTAAAAGCTCACAGAGACATGTATTTCTTCTCTTTATTCATATTAAAGTAAAAAAATTAGCAAAAAAATACCGGAAATATAAGTAGGTAAATAAAATTATCTATAATCTCTATAAGAATAGACTAGACCTAATAATACTTGAATATATATTCTTCAGTGAAAGATAGATTTCAAACATTTCAATGAGAATTCCATGCACAGGGTCATGGAATTGTCAGAAAAGTATTAGAATATTTTCTTAAGAAGCTTTATGATCTTTCTTACTTGTATCTAACAGGACTTCTTCAAGCCTGCTCTCTATACTACTTTTACCAAGGTATATACTTAAGCTGATTTCATTCTTTCAGGATTTGGTATAGATAAATTCATGGCTTTCAGAAGTATAGTGACAAATGACACCCATCTATAGTCATAAAAAAAGCATATAGTATTTTTATGTGTTTCATATTTCTAGTCTCTGTTATAAACATCAATAATATAAATTTTCAAACAAAAAGGGATACTTACACTATATATGTTTTGATGTATTTTATAGTCTTCACAATTCTTGGCAAGGAAAAATGAAATGCATTTTCTGAACTTTCAAATAAAACTTCCAAAAGATATATTTTCTCTTTAAAATGTTAATCATTAAATTATATCTACCTCTTCCTATCTACATCACAGTTATGATGATAATAAATGGAGAAATAAATTTGAAAAAAATTTGAGCTCTTGAAAGGAATAGAATTAATAACATTATATAAAGGTGAAGTACTATTTTATTTACAAATTCAAGATTTATTTTGAAATAGAAGTCACTGTACCATTGTATTGTATATATATAGAGAGAGATTTCTCAGGATCATTACTTTCCATATCAGTAAAAATCAGATTATTGATTTCAGATCTGAAGCATTTCATGAAATGACCTCTTCACTATATTGAGAAATAGTACATCCCACTGAGAGTAAATGGCCATGCACTTGTTTCAAAAGGAAATCACAAACGTGAAGACTGCTCATGAAAAACTTGGAAGGGAATGTACCCACAATGGGCAACAGAATTACAAAAATGAACACTACACATAATATAAAATCAGGAGGCAGGACTATCCTCATAATTGCTCTATTCCTTTATTTTTGATTTATCAAACTCTTATTACCAACTTAATATTTTCCATGTTGGCATTCGACAGTATTAGAAAACCAGAGAAAGAATAGATTCCTAGCAAAATGTGAGTGATTATTAAATCCCAGTGATAAGCATATGGGTATTTGTTTTATCACTCATTACTTTTCTGTAGTTTTCTTAAATTGGGATAATAAACAGTTGCTTTATCCCAAGGTTTCAATCACTTCCATGTCATCAACTAATAACTCCTCCCTGGCCAGAACTAGGACCAGCAAAGGAATTCACTTTATCACTTTTACACCTATTAAAAATGTGGTGTGTGATTTTAACTAAATAAGCCAAGTAATAAATTTCCAGATAAGGAAAAGCCCTGCCTTCTTTATCTCTTGCCTCTGTGCACTTTTAATGATCTATTTCAAGAATACATCATTCACGTTTAGGGAATGTGGGTGGTTCAGTTGGTTAAGCATGTGACTCTTGATTTTGGCTCAGGTCATGATCTCATGGTAAGTGAGTTCAATCCTCACATTGGGCTTTGCACTGACAGTGTGGAACCTGCTCTCCTCCTCTCTCTCTCTCGCTCTCTCGCTCTCTCGCTCTCTCACTCCTCTCTCTCTCACTCCTCTCTCTCTCTCAAAAATAAATAAATTTTATATATACAATGCATCACACATGTTCATTTGCCCAAGCAGTCTCTAATACTCTCTAGTGATATCATTTATGTCCATTCTTCCAAAGGATTTCTTGGGTACTTCTGGATGTGGATTCATAGATTTCTATATAAGAATAAATCTTTTTCAGAGTGCCTGGGTGGCTTAGTTGGTTAAGCGTCCAACTCTTGGTTTCAGCTCAGGTCATAGTATCATGATTCCTGAGTTCAAGCCCCATTTTGAGCTCTGCACTGGCAGTGCGGAGACTGCTTGGGATTCTCTCTGCCTCTCTCTTTCTCTCTCTCCCCCTCCCCTGTTCACACTGTCTCTGTCTCTATCAAAATAAGTAAATAAACTTTAAAAAAAGATAATATATCCTTATCATTGATATATATTTCTTCTTGTCTCATAATAAGACCTTTTCTTTTGATAGTCATATTGAAGAAAAAGAGGGGCAAAATAGAGGTTTTATTCGAATGACTTTGATTGGCCACTGAAGGAGTACCTTACACCTTAAATTGATCATGAAAATAATTGTAAATAGCAATAATTAGTAAACATTTATTGAGCACTATTTTGCTAGCTCTGGGCTAAGCACTTTAGTTGCATCTTTTCATTTAATTCTCATAATAATAATAATGACACTATGGTTACTATACCTGGAGAGAAAATTTATCTACTTTTAGCCAGCATTTGAGTTATTACTGTGTTTTTACAAAATTTAGAAATTTACAGTGGTGTCAGCCCTAGTCACTGGGTCTTATTTGAGGTGACTTTTTTGCACATTCAGAACCTCTTCATTTGCATTTCACCTATGATCCCTCTGCAGTAGCCTCTGCCTCTCTATGAAACTGTTTAGGCCTGTCTACCCACATTTGTTTAGGTTGCATAATCACCTTCCACAGATTTCTGTTGTTTATCTTATCCATTGTCTTCCTCCAACAGATCCTCTTACTGCCATCCTCCATCATGGGCTGCAGCCATCTACCTTTTATATATAAAGTGGGGAAACACAGACTTCAGTCCCCCAAGGATTTCTTCATGGAGTGTTACTGTTGTCGGTTCCTTGAATCCATTTCTATCTCATAATTCCACAGTTTCTCCAAGGTTGATTTGGGGGAGCAAGCCAACCACCCTGGCTCATTCATCTTCAGCAGAACCAGAAACCTTGATGTTGCTTGTTTGTCTGTTATTAAAACCTACACTTATGGATGAAGCCATAAATCAGTCTAAAATCATGGTCAGTGTTTATGTAGTTAAACTCAGAGCCAACTGAAGTACCATGATGAGAGGAATATCCCTTACAAGCCTGTGGACAAGGCACACACAACACAAGCAGTCAGTGTTTCCATATGATCTTCCCTTGGACCAGACTGCATTTGAAAACAACACATAAAGAACAGACTTGAAGTCACCTGTCTTCTCTGCCTACGTCAGGAAAGATATACATCAATGTTCATGAGCCACTCATGAAACTTAGTTTTAGTTTTAAGTCCTGGCCTGTAAATTTTTGTAGAAGAAGCATCACATAATTTTTCTAGGACTTAGGGGCACCTGGATGGCTCAGTTGGTTAAGCATTCAACTCTTGATTTTGGCTCTGGCACTATTTCACGGTTCGTGAGATTGAGCCCCATGTTAGGCACTGTGCTGCCAGGTTAGAGCCTGTTTGGGATTCTCTCTCTCTCCCTCTCTCTCTCTCTCTCTCTTTTTCTCTAAAAATAAATATATATGCTATCGAAGCAAGCACTAAAAATAAATAAATAAACAAAAAAATTGCTAAGGCTTACTCTGAAAATCTTATATATTAAAAGGGGGGAAACTCTCTTCCCCATTGCCTCAGCTATAACATTCTTCCTAAGCCTCTGAAGCCCCACTTGTCCCAAATACACTGCTAAATCCAGAGCCTGTATACTTCAAGATTGAGCTGCAACCGACGTACATCATAGGCCTGGACTCTATTACTGTTGCTGTGGTCAGAATTAAATGTGACAACCTCCACCCCTGCAACTTGTAGCTGTAGCCTTGCTAAGATCTGCATTGCACGCCCCCCATCCTCGTGGAACTCCTAATATTTGCCAAAGATGCAACTCTCACTTTTATTGAACATCTCTCTTTTGATTTAGACAAGGACTGAGACATAGTTACTTAAAGCAAGTTTGATCCATATTAAAAAGACCAGTTATATAAAAACAGCCACTTACCAATGAACAAAGCTTCCATAAGGTGTACCACATCAGGATGATAGCTGCACCTATCAGGGATGAAAGAAGAGACTTCATAACTAAAGCCATAGACATTAAAAGGATAAATACACATTATGAGCAATTTCATGCCAATAGATTCAAAACCTTACAAGAAACTAGATAAAAACTCTTCTAGAAAAACACAACATACACACACACACACACACACACACACACACACAGAGTCCAAATAACCACAGAAGGTAACTGAATTTTTAATTATTTCCCACAAAGAAAACTTCAGTCCAGAATTACTTCAGCAGTGAATTCTATCAAACATTAAGGAAGAAATAAAATCAGTATTATCCAATCTCTTTCAAATAACCTAGAAGGAGGAATTACTTCCCAACTTGTTTTATGGGTTAAAATAATCCTGAATCCAAAACTGGACAAGAACATTATGTAGAAAAAACAACTTGTAGTTCAAAATGCTTAAGAATAGGAAAAAAACTAAAAGGCAACCTACACAATGAGAGAAGATATTTGCAAGTGACATATTGATAAAGGGTAGTATCTAAAATATATAAAGATCTTATAAAACTCAACACTCAAAACATCAAATAATCCAGTAATCCAGTTTAAAAATGGACAGAATAAATTAACAACACAAGAAACAACAGGTGTTGGGAAGGATGCAGAGAAAGGGAAACCTCTTACACTCTTGGTGGGAATGCAAACTGGTGCAGCCACACTACAAGACTGCACAAAGTTTCCTCAAAAAGTTAAAAATAGAACTACCCTACAATCCAGCAACTGCATCAGTAGATATTTACCCCTAAAATACAAAAATACTAACTTGAAGGGATACAGACACCTCAATGTTTATAGCAGCATTATCAACAGTAGCCAAGGGGCACCTGGGTGGCTCAGTTGGTTAAGTGTCTGACTTCAGCTCAGGACATGATCTCATGGTTCATGAGTTCAAACCCCACATTGGGCTCTTTGCTGACAGCTCAGAGCCTGGAACCTGTTTCGGATTCTGTGTCTCCCTCTCTCTCTGCCCCTCCCCCACTCATGCTCTGTCTCTCTGTCTCAAAAATAAACAAACTATAAAAAAAAAATTTTTTTAAAGTAGCCAAATTATGGAAAGACCCAAAATGTCCACTGACTGATGAATGGGTAAAGAAGATGTGACACATATATACAATGGAATACTACTCCACCATAAAAAAGAATGAAATCTTGCCAGGGGTACCTGGGTGGCTCAGCATGGAGCCTGCTTAGGACTTTCTCTCTCTCTCTCTCTCCCTCCACCCCTCCCCCTGCTCTGTCTCTCTCTCAAAATAAATAAATATTTTAAAAAGGAGGGACATCTGGGTGGCTCAGTCAGTTGAGCACCTGACTCTTGGTTTTGGCTCCGGTCATGATCTCATGGTTTCATGGGTTCGAGCCCCATGTCAGCCCTCTGTGCTGCTAGTGCAGAGCTTGCTTGAGATTCTCCCTCTCCCTATCTCTCTGATCCTTGACCAATCATATTCACTCTCTCTCTGTTTCAAAAGAATAAATAAACTTAGGAAAAAAAAGAATGAAATCTTGCCATTTGCAATGATGGGGATGGAGCTAGGAGTATTATGCTAAGCAAAATAAGTCAGTCAGAGAAAGACAAATACAATATGATTTCACTCATATGTGGAATTTAAGAAACAAAACAAGCAATCAAAGAGGGATACAAGAGAGAGGGAGACAAATCAAGGAACAGACTCGTAACTATAGAGAACAAACGCACGGTCACCAGAGGAGAGGTGGGTGAGGGGATGGATTAAATGAGTGATGGGCATTAGGCAGGGCACTTGTGATGAGCACTGGATGTTTTATGTAGGTGTTGAATCACTAAATTGTACACCTGAAACTAATATTACACTGTATGTTAACTAACTGGAATTCAAATAAAAAACAGGAAAAAAAGAAGAAAAAAACACATATGAATATTGACATAGAAATCCTCAACAAAGTATTAGCAAATTAAATCCAGCAATATATAAAAAGGATAATAAGATATGACTAAGGGATGTTTATGCCAGGAATGCAAGATTTAACATGGGTAAATCTAATCAATGTAATCCACTTTGCCATAGTAAAGGAGAAAAATATTGAATAATTCTCTTCTAAGATCAGGAACAAAGTATATGCTTTCACCACTTCTATTTCACAGTGTATGATGCTTCATAAGGGCTAAAACACAGTTTAAAAAAAGACAGACTGTGTGAGAAACAAAGACAAAGACATAGACAAAGACAAGGAAAATATAAAACTGTTTATTCAAAGATAATATGGATTGTATAGAGATTTCAAATTCCTAAGAAATCTATTTTTAATAGACTTTATTTTCAGAGCAGTGTTAGGTTTACAGAAAAACTGAACAGAAATATAAAAAGTTCCCATATGACCTCTCACACTTTCACACATAGTTTACCCTATTATTAACTTCTTACATTTGTGTGGTCCATTTGTTATGACTTGTTGAACTGATATTGATACACTTCACCCTTTGTGTTGTACAATTCGATGGGTTTTGATAAATACATAATGTTGTGTATCCACCAGCACAGTACCATATAAAATAATTTTATGCTAAAAATACTCTGTGCTCCACTTATTCATCCCTCCCTCTCACAAACTCCTCCCACTAATTTTTTTACTGTCTCCAAAATTTTGTTTTTTCCAGAACATCACATACTTGTAATCATAGAATACAGCCTATTCATATTGATTTCTTTCACTTAGTAATATGCATTTAATTTTCCTCCACATTTTTTCATGGCTTTATTCTTACTACTAAATAATACTCTATTGTATGGATGTGTCAAAGTTTGTCCATCCAGTAATCTATTGGAGTGCACCTTGGTTGCTTTCATGTTTTGGTGATTCTCAATAAATCTGCTATATTCACATGCAGGTTTGGGGGTAAACACCTAAAAACATGATTTCTGTATCACATATTAGGCCTATATTTAGCTTTGTAAAAATATGTGAACTGTCTTCTAAAGAGGCTGTACCATTTTGTCTTTCCACCAGCAATGAATGAGAGTTGAGACTAACTGTTGCTCCACATCCTTGCTGGTATTTAGTGCTGTCAGTGTTTTGGATTTTATCCAGGAACCTATTTTTAAGAATTAGAACTAACATGTGAATTTAGCAAGATTGATGGATTCAAGGTCAGTATATAAAAATAAATTATATTTGTATATACTGGCAACAAACAATTAGAAAACAGTTTAAAATACGATTGATAGAGGAGGGGCAAGATGGCAGAGAAGTAGGGAGCTCTGTAATTTTTACCCGCCGGCATCTATCAAACTGAGAAGGACTGAAGCCACAATACTCTGATCTGCAAGAGTGGGAGGAAAACACACAGAGTCCACAAAGAAGACAGCCTCATAGGGGTCTATGTGAGTGCGAACTGGGGAAATAAAAAAGGTGCAGCCTGGAGGCTCAGAGGGGAGGGAGGGAGCCCCCCTCCACCCCCACCTCAGAGTAGTGGAGAGCACTCAGAGCCAGGGAGAGTGCACAGAGCTGGGGAGAGTGTGCAGAGCCTCAGAGAGACGAGGAGAAGAGAAAGAGAGACTGAAAATCTTCACAGAGCTATCTCTAGAGAAGAGAAAAACCTCGGCCCAGGACAGAGAGGGATACTATCATCCCATCTATAACCACTGGATGCGGGGAGAGAAATCCGTCCCCTTTAGCTGGCACATGTTCCTTGGGCTCCACGTGCCAATTCCAGGCAGAGCCCGAGAAAGCTGCTCCTCAGTCCCCCTACTCAATCCCGGCTAGGAAGCCACCCACCTACAGGAGAACATCTCATCTCGGGTGGTAGCATTAAAGTGCATGGACTAGGATTTGGACACAAGGCAGGGCTTGGAAGATACAACTTGGCCAGCCCCTGGCACAGGGAGATCAGACCCAAAAGAGTGGCTTACAACACTTGGTTCGAGAAGGGCTTGGGGCGCCGCCATTCATCTCCCCACAACCACCAAGCCGGGGCCTCGGAGAGCAGCCTGACAGCAGCCAATGAGACCTACCTACACCAAACCACACCCATCCGTGCTGGAGAGCTGCCTGTTTTTTACTTTTTCTCCTTTTTCCCCCTGGAGCACTGGAAAGACCAACATTGATGCATTGCCGTGATTAGATCAATTCTTGCCATTAAGATATATTTTCCCTTATCTCAGTCTTATCTCTCCCCTCACCTGGTTTTATGCATTTAGACTGTCCTTTGTCTTTTGTTGTTTCTGTCCCCCCCCTTTTTTTCTTTTCTTTTCTTTTTTTCCTTTCCCATTTTGGTTTGCTTCTTTGTTTGATTTGTCTGTGCATTTGCATGCTTTTGTTCTCTGTGTGTTTGTCTGTCTGTTTTCCATTCCAGGGCTACCTCAAGAAACAAGCCAAAGTACACATGGTAGAGAGTCCCCAAATATCGCTGAGGAGGGAAATAAAATAATCAAAGGCACAACAAGAGAAACCGAGAGACACCATTAAAAGAACACTTCCTGAATGGACAGGCCCTGGACAGTCAATGAGCCTCTTTTAACAGAGCAATACTAACAGGTACATAGTGCATAATGAGCTTTTAAAACTGACAAGAGGCAGAAAGCTAGCCAAAATGACGAAACAGTAGAACTCTCCTCCAAAGAAATTCCAGGAAGAAGTCACAGCCACAGAACTGCTCAAAACAGATATAAGCAACATAATGGAGCAAGATTTTAGACTAATTGTCATAAAATTAATCACTGAGCTTGAAAAAAGCATAGAAGTCATCAGAGAAGCTATTGCTACAAAGACTAGGGACCTTCAAAATAGCTGTGTTGAGTTAAAAAATGCTATAAATGAGGTGCATAATAAAATGGAGGTGGCCACTGCATGGACTGAAGAGGCAGAGAGGAGAATAGGTGAATTAGAAGACACAGTTATAGAAAAAAAATAGGTGAATTAGAAGACAGAGTTATAGAAAAAGAGGAAGCCAAGAAAAAGAGAAAGAAATTGATCCAGGAGCACAAAAGGAGAATTCGAGATCTGAGTGATACAATCAAATGGAACAATATCTGTATCAGAGAAAAAGGTCCTGAAGGGGTGCTCAATCAAATTAGAGCTGAGAACTTCCCCAATCAGGGGAAGGAAATAGACATTGAAATCCAAGAGGCAGAGAGAACTTCACTCAGACGTAACTTGAATCAACTTTTGGCACAACATATCATAGTGAAACTGTCAAAATATAAGGATAAAGAGAGAATTCGGAAAGCGGCTAGGGATAAAAGGGCCCTAAAATACAAAGGGAAACCTATCAGAGTGGTTACAGACCTACCTACTGAAGCTTGGCATGCCAGAAAAAAATGGCAGGAAATCTTCATAGTGATGAACAGAAAAAATATGCAGCCAAGAATCCTTTATCCAGCAAGCTTGTCATTTAAAACAGAAGGAGAGATAAAGGTTTTCAAAAATAAACAAAAATTGAGAGAATTCATCACCACCAAACCAGCCCTACAAGAAATCCTAAGAGGAACTCTATGAGGAAAATGTTGCAAGGAATACAAGATACCAGAGACATCACTACAAGCATGAACCCTACAGAGAACACAATGAATCTAAACCCATATTTTTCAATAATAACACTGAATGTAAATGGACTGAATGCTCTAATCAAACAACACAGGGTAGCAGAATGGATAAAAAAACAAAATCCATCTATTTGCTGTGTACAAGAAACTCATTTGAGACCTGAAGACACCTTCAGATTGAAAGTAAGGGGATGGAGAAATATCTATCATGCGACTGGAAGTCAAAAGAAAGCTGGAGTAGCCATACTTATATCGGACAAACTGGACTTTAAAGTAAAGGCAGTAACAAAAGATGAAGAAGGACATTATATAATAATTACAGGGTCTATCCATGAGGAAGAGCTAACAATTATAAACATCTACGTGCCGAATTCGGGAGCAGCCAAATACATAAAACAATTAATCACAAACAGAAACAATCTTATTGATGAGAATGTGCTAACTGCAGGGGATTTTAATACTCCACTTAACAGCAATGGATAGATCAGCTAGACAGAAAATCACTAAAGAAACAATGGACCTAAACGACACATTGGAACAAACGGAATTAATAGATATATTTAGAACTCTGCATCCTGAGGCTAGGGAATTCACTTTCTTCTTGAGTGCGCATGACACATTCTCCAAGATAGACCACATACTGGGACATAAAGCAGCCCTCCATAAATGTAAATGAATTGAGATCATAGCATGCACACTTTCAGATCACAATGCTATGAAACTTGAAGTTAATCACAGGAAAAAGTCTGGAAAACCTCCAAAAACATGGAGGTTAAAAAGCACCCTACTAAAGAATGATTGGGCCAATCAGGCAATTAGAGAAGAAATTTAAATATACATGGAAACAAATGAAAACGAATATACACCAATCCAAACTCTCTGGAACACAGTAAAGGCAGTCCTAAAGGAAAATACACTGCAATCCGGCCTATTTTAACAAACTAGAAAAAGCACAAATTCAAAATCTAACAGAGTACCTAAAGGAACTAAAAGGGGAACAGCAAGAGCACCCAAACCCAGCAGAAGAAGAGAAATAATAAAGTTCAGGGCAGAAATAAACAATATAGAATCAAAAAAAAAAAAAAAAACAGTTGAACAGATCAATGAAACCAAGAGTTGGTTTTTTGAAAAAATAAACAACATTGATAAACCTCTAGCCAGGCTCCTCAGAAAGAAAAGAGGGAACACCCATATAGACAAAATCATGAATGAAAATGGATCTATTACAACCAATCCCTCAGAAATACAAGTAATCATCAGGGAATACTATGAAAAATTATATGCCAACAAACTGGACAACCTAGAAGAAATGGAAAAATTCCTAAACACACATGCACTACCAAAATTCAAATGGGAAGAGATAAAAAAAATCTGAACAGACCCATAACCAGTGAAGAAATCGAATCAGTGATCAAAAATCTCCCAACAAATAAGAACCCGGGGCCAGATGGCTTCCCAGGGGAATTCTACCAGACATTTCAAGCAGAGTTAATACCTATCCTTCTCAAGCTATACCAAAAAATAGAAATAGAAGGAAAACTTCCGGACTCATTCTACGAAGCCAGCATCACTTTGATTCCTAAACCAGACAGAGACCCAACAAAAAAAGAGAACTACAGGCCAATATCCTTGATGAATACAGATGCAAAAATCCTCAACAAGATACTAGCAAATCGAATTCAACAGCATATGAAAAGAATTATCCACCATGATCAAGTGGGATTCATCCCTAGGTTACAGGGCTGGTTCAATATTCGCAAATCCATCAATGTGATACATCATGTTAA
>CM053577.1:76835451-76852095 GCA_028646485.1 Cryptoprocta ferox
GAAGGAACTTACTTAAACATCATAAAAGCCATTTATGAAAAGCCCATAGCTAATATCATCCTCAATGGGGAAAAACTGAGAGCTTTCCCCCTGAGATCAGGAACACGACAAGGATGTCCACTCTCACCACTGTTGTTTAACATAGTGCTGGAAGTCCTAGCATCAGCAGTCAGACAACAAAAGGAAATAAAAGGCATCAGAATTGGCAAAGATGAAGTCAAACTTTCACTTGGCAGATGACATGATACTCTACCTGGAACCCCCGACCGACTCCACAAGAAGCCTTCTAGAACTGATTCATGAATTCAGCAAAGTCGCAGGGTACAAAATCAATGTACAGAAATCGGTTGCATTTGTATACACCAATAATGAAGCAACAGAAAGAGAAATCAAGAAAATGATCCCATTCACAACTGCACGAAAAACCATAAAACACCTAGGAATAAACCTAATCAAAGATGTAAAAGACCTGTATGATGAAAACTATAGAAAACTTTCATGGAGCGGAAGAATAAACATTGTTAAAATATCATTATTACCCAAAGCAATTTACACATTCAATGCAATCCCAATCAAAATTGCACCAGCATTCTTCTCAAAGCTAGAACAAACTATCATAAAATTCTTATGGATCCATAAAAGACCGCAAATAGCCAAAGTAATATTGAAGAAGAAAACCAAAACGGGAGGCATCACAATCCCAGACTTTAGCCTCTACTACAAAGCTGTCATCATCAAGACACTATGGTATTGGCACCAAAACAGACACATAGACCAATGGAATAGAATAGAGAACCCAGAACTAGACCCACAAATGTATGGCCAATTAATCTTTGACAAAACAGGAAAGAGTATCCAATGGAAAAAAAGACAGCCTCTTTAAGAGGTGGTGCTGGGAGAATGGGACAGCAACATGTAGAAGAATGAAACTAGACCACTCTCTTACACCATACACAAAAATAAACTCTAAATGGATGAAGGACCTGAATGTGAGACAGGAAACCATCAAAACCCTAGAGGAGAAAGCAGGAAATAGCCTCCTTGACCTCCACCGCAGCAATTCCTACTCGACACATCCCCAAAGGCAAGGGAATCAAGAGCAAAAGTGAACTATTGGGACCTCATCAAGATCAAAAG
Source organism: Cryptoprocta ferox (assembly GCA_028646485.1). Taxonomy (NCBI): domain Eukaryota; kingdom Metazoa; phylum Chordata; class Mammalia; order Carnivora; family Eupleridae; genus Cryptoprocta; species Cryptoprocta ferox. The sequence continues at coordinate 76,836,589 of CM053577.1, forward strand.
CTTCTGCACTGCAAAGGAAACAATCAGAAAACTAATAGGCAACCGATGGAATGGGAAAAGATAGTTGCAAATGACATACCAGATAAAGAGCTAGTATCTAAAATCTACAAGGAACTCACCAAACTCCACACCCGAAAATCGAATAATCCAGTGAAGAAATGGGCAGAAGACATGAATAGACACTTCTCCAAAGAGGACATGCAGATGGCCAACAGACATGAAATGATGCTCAGCATCACTCATCATCAGGGAAATACAAATCAAAACCACACTTGAGATACCACCTCACGCCAGTCAGAGTGGCTAAAATGAACAAATCAGGAGACTATAGATGCTGGCGAGGATGTGGAGAAAGGGGTACATTCCTACACTGTTGGTGGGAATGTAAACTGGTGCAGTCGCTCTGGAAAACAGTGTGGAGCTTCCTCAAAAAATTAACAATAGAACTCCCCTATGACGACCCAGCAATAACACTGCTAGGGATTACCCAAGAGATACAGAAGTACTGATGCATCGAGGTACATGCACCTCAATGTTTATAGCGGCACTATCAACAATAGCCAAATCATGGAAAGAGTCTAAATATCCATCAACTGATGAATGCATGAAGAAGATGTGGTTTATATATACAATGGAATACTACATGGCAATGAGAAAGAATGAAATCTGGCCATTCGTAGCAATGTGATAGACCTTGAGGGTGTCATGCTAAGAGAAACAAGTCAGGCAGAGAAGGACAGATACCATATATTTCACTCATAGATCTAACAGGAGAAACTTAATAGAGGACCTTGGGGAGGAGAAAGGGGGAAAAAGAGTTAGGGAGAGGGAGGGAGGCAAATCATCAGAGACTCTTGAATACTGAAAACAAACTGAGGGTTGAATGGGGAGGGGGAAAAGGGAAGGGAGGTGATGGTCATGGAGGAAGGCACTTGTGGGGAAGAGCACTGGGTGTTATATGGAAACCAACTTGACAATAAACTATAAAAAAATACCATTGATAATAGCCTTTAAATCTTTAAGAATAAATTTAATGAAAAATGTATGAACCCTCTAAATGGAAACTAGATATTCCCTGAGGGAATTAAGGAAGACCCAAATAAATGGAGATATGTTATACGTTCATAGACTGGAAAACTAACATTATTAAGATATCAATACTTTCCTATATTTATCTGGGATCAAAATCCCAGAAAGACATTTTAAAGAAATTTACAAGCTCATTCTAAATTTACATGTAAATTCAAAGAATGTAGGATAGTCAAAACAGTTTTGAAAAAGAACAAAGTTGGGAGAATTAAATCCCTGATATCAAGGTTTACTACAAAGCTATAATAGTCATTACAATGTGATCTTAGTCTAAGGATAGACAAGTAAATCAATGGAACAATAGAATCCAGCCATAAACCCACCTGAAAATGGTCAACTGATTTTCAACAAATATACTAAGGCAATTCAAGATGGAAAGAAAGTTTATTTCAATAAACAGTACTGGAACAACTGAATCTCCATTAAAAAAAAAAATTCTGACCACTACCTCATACCATGCCCAAAAAAAGTAGGAACATATCTCATGACTTTGGAGCAAAGATTTCTCAGATCACCCCCCCCCAAAAAATCACTAACCATATATTTAAAAAATTAATAAATTTTACTTCATCAAAATTAATAACGGTTGTGATTCACAAACACCATCATGAAAATAAAAAGAACACAGACAGACAGAACACAGACTCGGGGGTTGGGGGAAGTGGACGTGGAATCTTCCCCAAATATACACTTGATTAAGGCCTGCTATGAAAAGTATATGAAGAATTCTGTTATTCAAGGCTTGATCAAAGAAACAGAACCACTAGGAAGTGTGTGTGCTCATGCATGCGTGGAAGAAAAGTCAGATGTGAAATGAAGGAAGCAAGGACAAAGGAATGTGCAAGTTTGGGTTAGAAACCCCACAGACAGACTGGAACCCTTGTAAATCTCTCACCACCTTCAAGCTTCCAACTTCAGTCATCAGAAAATGTATTAATTTGCTACAGCTGCCGTAACAGTACTAAAAACTGGGTGGCTTAGAAAAGAAATTTGTTGTGCTAGTTCCAGAGGCTAGAAGCCAGAGATCAAAGTGTCGGCACAATTGGCTCCTTCTGAAGGTTGAGAGAATCTTTTCCGTGCCTCTCAGATCTTAGCTTCTTAGTTTCTAGTGGTTTGCTGGCAATCCTTGGTGTTCATTGGTTTCTGCTGAGCCACTCCAATCTGCTTTCATGTTCACATGGCATTCTCCCTGCAATGTACATGTCTGTCTGTGTGTCCAAATCTTCCCTTTTTATAAGAACACCAGTTGTGTTGGATTACCACCCACCCTAATGACTTCACTTTAGCCTTAATAACCTCTGTAAAGATCTTTTCTCCAAATAAGGCCACATTCTGAGGAATTGAAGATTTGGACTCCAACATATCTTTTGAAGGGACATAATTCAACCAGTATTAGGAAACAAATATGCACCTAGCCCAGGATTCAGGGCCAAGTAAAGAGAAGCCTGGCTGAACAAAAGGAGCTACAAGTCAGTTGCTGTCTCATGTCAGCAAGGGAACTAGCAAATAAGCAACAAGATGCCACCTGCTTTGCTCCGGCCTTCTACAAACAAAAAGATGACTGTTTTCTCACATATGTATCCCAAATTTGTGCAAATGTCTTCTTGTGACCCACACTAATCAGAACTATGTAGGGCAGGGAATCCTGGGGTTAGTAATTCCAGCTTAGGTAAGTTGACATAACACAAATGAGCCACAAATTCATACAACTCAATACAGATAGAATGGAAGTTTTCAAAATGGATAAAATTTGACTCTTTACAATATGACATGCTAGCAGCCAGTGAACATATAAAAAGGTATTCACTCTTTATTAGTCTTCAGGAAAATGCAAATCAAAATCCAAGATAATTACTAATATTAAATTTAAAATATTAAAATTGCAATATCAAGTATTCCTGGGGATTTTTCTTTGTTTGTTTTAATGTTATTTTTTTAGAGAACAGAGAAACAGAGCCCGGGCAGGGGAAGGACAGAGAGAGAGGGAGACACAGAATTTGAAACAGGCTCCAGGCCCTGAGCTGTCAGACAGAGCCTGACATGAGGCTTGAACTCACGAACTACGAGATCATGACCCGAGTTGAAGTTAGATGCTTAACCAACTGAGCAACCCAGGTTCCCCAATTCATCAGGATGAATTTTTAAGTTTGAGTGTCCAACTCCTGATTTCAGCTCAGGTCATGATCCCAAAGTTGTCCGATCGAGCCCCATGTCAGGCTCCACTTAGTGTGGAGGCTGCTTAGGATTCCATCTCTCTCTCCCTCTGCCCCTCTCTCCTGCTCACATTCTCTCTCTTTTTCTCTCTAAAATTAAAAACAAAAATTCATGGACTTGAACTGAAAAAATATAACATGAGAGTCCATTAAATAAACACTTTTCCCAAAGATATGCCAGCTATCTAACCAAAAATTTCAGTTTAAAGTATTTAACTTAGGACCTAAAAGACATTAGAGCCTACCACATATATCAATAATTTAAAAAAATTTTTAATTGATTAATGAGTCTCCCCTAGCTTAATGCCAGAAGTCTCAGTTTGTAAAGATATCAAATAAAGGACCATTGAAAAAATGGTTCAGAAAAGTAAAATGTTCTATTTGGACAGAAGGTCAAGTGTCAAAGTTAATAAATCTTTTTGAGAAACTGACTTAACACATTAAATTATGAAGCAATCTAGACTATCCCCTAGGACTTCTTATTCTAAACAACATAAATAACCTTAGAAGTAAATAAACATAAGGGAGAGCACAGCAGCTCTACATTTAAACTCCATGGGGCATCATTCACATGAAAGACATGTGAGGAGTGACCCTTAGAATTGTGTAATGCAGTGTCCCTGAGGGTTCAAGGATAAAACAAATATTTTATCAGGACTGTATACTGTTCTGCCTGTCATACTCATAAACACTGTCCTTATCTGTAGAGGGTAGTCAGTTAAGCACTGTGTTTTATGGAAGCCAGAAGGGGAGTCAGAAAGCATGAAATTCTATCTCAAAGTTATTCCTTTGGATTGAGGCTCTTTTAACTCCTAATAACTTTTTATTACTTATATTATTATTAATACCTGTATAAACACTACTGACTTATTGTAGAAAAAAATTAAAACACAAAGGAAAAAATCCGTAATTCTATCACTTATAGGGGCCTCTTCCAGCCTTCTTTAGATAATACATACCATCACCCACACTAGATCTCTCCCTTAGTAGGTGTGGCCTCTGTTATTGTCCTTCTGATGCAACCATGGCCTCATGAGGCAAGCAATGACACCACCACTCAACCCCAAGGTATATCTTTTTTGACCACAGCATACATGTATATCATGAAATCACTTCTCATAGGATAATATTTCCCAATTTTCCCAAGCCCTGGCCACACAACCCCTGCTCATATGACTCTATATTTGATATTATATGACAGGGATAGAATCTTTATCAGAAGAAATTAAAGAAATCAGGAAATTTCATCCCCAACTGGATGGGAAATGCTCGTGTTTGAACATCACCCTCCATCTTCTTGTGAACTCTTAGCATCTAGTAAGGTTTAGCATCGTCCCCAAAACATGAAAGCCAAGCTTTAGTGAAAACTCAATACCAAGAGGGGATAGCTGGGATTCTACCCCTATAACCAGGATTAGTACAATGGACATAAACATATGTTAAATAAAGACCACATACTGAGTTAGAGAAGATGAAAAGCTTATTAAGCATTAAGAAAAGGTAGGTTTTCATGAGTGGCCCAGTAATAGAGGGTTTAAACAGGGAGCTTAAAAAATGTCTAAATCTGAAAAACTTAAGAACAAAGGGAAAAAGACATCAAAATCTACCCAATCCTAACAGATAATTCTTTCTTACAAACTTCCTAAAATATATTTTGTTACAAACACAAGAATTAAGATATAATTATAATTTTTTTCCATGTTAATAAATATAATTCTCCAACATGAATGTAGAGTAATGTAATTTATGGATATGTGACAATTTATTCAATCAGTCTCAATTTTGGGACATTTAAAGCTTTCCCAGTTTTTGCTATTATAAACAGAACTACAATAACCACAACTATATGTAAGTCTCTACACATATTTCATTATTTTATAAATTTTTGAGCTAAAACTATGTGGAGGGATGCCTGGTGGCTCAATCAGTTAGGCATCTGACTCTTGGTATCAGCTGTAATGATCTCACAGTTCATGAGATTGAGCCTTAATCAGGCTCCATGCTGAGTGTGGGGCCTGCTTGGGATTCTCTCTCTCTTTCTCTCTCTACTCCTCCCCTGCTCATGCTCTCTCTCCCTTTCTCTCTCAAAAATAAATAAATAAATAAATAAATAAATAAATAAATAACTTTAAAAAGTATGTGTACATTTTAGTGTTTTATTACACATTGAATATGTAATTATATATTTCATATTGACTTCCCAAAAGTTAATATATTCTTTCTATCATTGCATTAGAATACTTGCTTCCTCACAACTTTCCCAAAATTAGGTATCATAATTCTAAACTGTTAGCTAATTTGATAAGTATGCAGTGATAGCACCTTATTTTGGTCATAGCTTACCCACCCTGTTTTAAGGGTTCAGAAATAGCACTTGCAGAAAGGCAAGAGGCTAAGAGGATGCATGCAATGAAGAAAAAGGACTTTGAAATGGGCAGAACTACTACAAGACTATATAGTCAGAGGAGAAGAAGCTTGCCAGAGGGCATTTGCCATCTGGTCTGTATAAATGCCGCAGTCAGGTAGGGAAATAGCTACCAGAAGGTATGGCCAGAGCTGCCACTGAAACAGCTGCTAGGTGGGAGGCAGGGGCTAGTCCATGAAGGCCACTGAAGAGAGACCCACTGGGCCATCTGCACACTGATCCATTGACTTCCACAGTGAATTAAAAAAGAAATGAGTATTGGAACTTGGAAGGGAAGTGCCTTCCTGCCACCATCACCTCGACAAGGTCACTGCAGCACCTTGTATTAACAAAGATTAACATCAAACCAGCTGACAAAGGAGAAATATTAACAGGGTTCAGTTCCAGTTTCACAAAGCAAGTTACAGAATGGTGAATTGGGGCTGAGAGACAATAATTAACTGGTATATAGGTATAAGATTTTCTGAGTGATTCAAAAGCTTAAACAATATAAAGGAAAAGAAACCTAGGATGTCCTTTTAATCTAAATATCAATAGTCTTAGCAAAACTTTTGATAGACTAAGAGTCACTGGTAAGTGTCCCAATTTACCAACTGCTGTAAATCAGCTGTATGAATTATTCCAATTCTTCACTTCACCCTTTATCCTCATCTTTTGCCATATATCTTTGCAGTTCTGCTCCCTAAAAGTCAGAATCCACTTTCTTATCCTTTGAATATAGGCTGGTCTTGCAACTTGTTTGTGCCAATGAGATATTAACAGATGTGATGCAAACAGAAGCTTGAAAAAAACATGCTTATGACCCTGCCTGCCTCTTGCCCTCTGCCATTGCCATGAAAACATGTCCAGGCTAGCCTACCAGAGGACAATAGACATATGGAGTGAAGTCAAGTCATCTCATGGAACAAGAATTGACCAACAGCCTGCTAATGCCCCATCATGGTAGCAAGCCTAACCAAGAACAAAAGTTGCCTAGCTGCCCTGTGTAGTCAACCACAGGCACCTAACAAGTCCTGCAAAGCCCAGCCCAAGCCAGGGAACCCCACAGATTTATGAGCTAAATAAATGCTTATTGTTATAAATTACCGGGGGGGGGGGGGGACGGGTTGGTTGTTTGTTATACAGCATTATAGTGATAATAGCTTACTGATACCCTGCCCTTCTCTATGTTAATAGAAGAAAGTAACATGATTTGTGCACCACACAGAGATATGGAAAGTTGGTATTTCACTATGAAAGTTTAGATTGTTCCCTGTTTTCCCACATTAAAAACATCCAATCTCTGCTTTGAAGTAATGAGCAGGTATATTACAAGACAGGATGAAAACTTTTTCCAGAAACCAGTTTTGAAGCTTCCAGGCATAAGAGAGTAAACTGCTGTGGGATCTGCTGAGGCATAAAAAAAGAACCTAGCATTTGCAGGCTAGAGGAGTGGTTCCTTTTATCCTTAATGCCTTCAGTTTAACACTCCCTAGCACAAGCATACAGACACCCAAACTCTTCAAGATCAGTTTAGTCCACCACCATCTTCTCAGTCTATAAGACTACGCTGATATAAGTCTCATGTGAAACAGAGAAAAATAAAAACTTTTTCTTCAGCCCATTCCTAATGGCCATTTCAGGTATGCTACCTTCAATAGGGCACCTCTTTGCCACAGGTATTCAAAATCCTCATGCCATTCCCTGGCAGCTTTGTGGCCTCTCATGCATCATCTCTCTCCCATCCCTGGTTTCTTTCCATCCTACTATATATCAAATCTATTGTGAGCATCTACAACTCACAATGATGGAGATTACAGTGACTGATAACTTAGGGGCAACTGTATCTCACCAGGGAGAAGACAGACTGGCAGACACCAGTAGTAGAATAGGAAGGAAGATGGGTAGATATCTGGAGGATTAGAATACCGCCTTGGCATTCTGAGCAAACACAGGCAAAGGACGGGCTGCTCCATGTACATGAAATCTATTTGGTTACATAGTGCCCTACAGTTAGAAGAACCCCACACCTAGTTTAATGCTGGGCTGTGACTCTTCCAATGGCCTCTGCATTGTCATTTTGCACTATGCCCTATGAATTATGTAGCCATATTCATCCAGAGGTTAACAGCTAGATCTGCTCCTCATTAGATGTGTTCTGTCTTATACAAAAGAACAGGTTTCATGTCTGGAGATCATTTTATGTATAGTCTTCTAGATACTACTGACCTAATAAGCTACTGAACTCTAATCCTCTAGTATTTTTAACCTCAGTTTTTTCTTCTTCTCCATAATCATCCATATACCAGTTCATATACTCTTAAAGAGTTCAAACAGAAAATTGGTAAGAGTCTGAAAATTATCTCTGAGAAGATTGTTCTGATTCCCCCCTACCCCAAACAAAATACATTTACCATGAATACTTCAGCACCATATTAAATGTACCGCTGGGACTGCTGTATAAATCCTTATCTCTCTTGCCTTCGTTTCACATTCTGTTCTGTGACAGGGCAAATGGAGATCTAAAATGTAATTTTTCCCTAGAGGTAACATTTTATGTACTATTTATTAAACCTACATTCTGTGTCAGGTATCTAAAAGAACACATAAAAATGGCCTCTTTCTAAAATAGCCTTTTCAATTACCTCTCAGTGTTGTACCTTGTAGCTCTTCCAGAGGCCATAAAGCCCAAGGACTGGACTTTCCTAGAAGTGTCATTACCGCTGCTAGGCAACAATGAACCTGCTCACTGGGTCTTTCCATAGTCTCTACTTGTTGTACTTTATTTTATTCCCTCTCTTATGGAACATTCCCCCACAGTCCAGTGATACCCTATCAATATAAGGAAGAAAAACCCAGCCTTTGGTACCCCTTACTTACATATGGATGAGGCTATCTACTTGTTTAATAAAATAACACACTAACTCCTTGGGGTGCCTGAGTGGCTCAGTCACTTAAGCGTCCAACTTCAGTTTAGGTCATGATCTCACGGTTCGTGAGTTCTAGCCCGACATCAGGCTCTGTGCTGACAGCTCAGAACCTGGAGGCTGTTTTCAGATTCTGTGTCTCCCTCTCTCTCTGCCCCTCCCCTGCTCATGCTCCGTCTCTCTCTGTCTCTCAACAATAAATAAATGTTAAAAAAAATTTTTTTTAATGACACACAAACTCCCATCCTTCTCAAAATATCCCCACCACTAACCTGGTAAAACGTCTAAAATTCCAACTTCTTGAGTCATTCTGGTATTGAGAACTTTCACCAGAATGATTCTGTTACAATGCAGTTGATACTTGAAAGAAGCAATATAATCTATATAATATTCAGCAGGAAATAGTTAAATATGAAAATCTCTACTCTTCCCTGAGCTTCTGTTAGATAGGTAGAAGAGGTCAATAATGTTTGGGGTCCATCTTCTTGCTACAAGTTGGAAGATCACATGCTTATACACCAAACAGGAAGTGACTTTCAACCAGGAGGGGCTTAAATAATCTTCCCATTGATAGAGCCCCTAGGGCCCAACTGTAGCACAGAATGCAGATCATGGTAGAACACAAAAATGTAGCTGCCAGTGAGAGAAGGAAGAATCAAGACAAAGAACTTGGGCTACAATGAAAACTGAAGGGCCAACCAAGTCATAAAGTCTATTTCTACATTAAAAGGGAACTTAGTTGCCTAAAATTTTCAGACCACAAAAAAAGAAAAAAGAAAAGTCTCTTTTTTTTAGCATGAACTTTGAAATTACTGATAGAACCATAGCCCAAACCATATTTGGGCTGACAGCAAATAGTAAGGAATCTAAAAGAAAAAGCAAAAACCCAGTGCAAGCATCACAGAGCAAACTATTATGGAACACATGAAACATATCAGAATAACTGAGACAACACAAGACATGGACAACAAACCAGACTGTTCTTTGGGCACATGTATCTATGATGAACTGAAACATATCACAACTGAATGTCTGTGTTTTTTAAGTAAATGTATGTCCAAATGAGCTTAAATTAACGTTTAGTACTTGTACCAGAGACTAAGTGTAAACACTACACAAACTTTAGTTATCTTCATAAAGTTGTTAGTTTATAAATCCCAGCAAATTTTCAGATATTAAAACATCAACCTAAAGACAGACCTGTTTACCATTGGAAGTCATTCCAAAAAAGAGCAGGAAACAGAAATGCAAACCCCATCTCCAAATACAAAATGAGAAAAGGGCTGCTAAGTTCACCAAAATGTTAACTTGGAATGTGGGAAGCTTTCAAAAACAGACTTCTATGTCTGCAAATCTCAGATAAAGTTGAAACACCTTAGTGTTCAAAGTTAGTGGCACACCCACAGAATAGCAAGAGACAAGGGGATAACTGAGGAATCACATATTTAGACAAGCAGTATCATGATGAGGCCAACTGGAAGAAATATTTTCTGTAATGTGAGCACATCTGAAGTTACTTGGCTCTGCTGGCTGAAGTGATATAAGATTAATAAAAGACATACACACTCAAGTCTGTTTTATAAGGAAATTAAGTAGAACTTCCTGGTCTGGGGGATTTCAATTCATTCAAAGATGTGTAACAATTAAATAAGAGCCAGTACAAGATTTATATGAATATGTTAATAGAAAAAGAGTAAAGGAGAATGAAAAACAAATGACAGATAAAGAATATTCATATCAATGTTTCCATGGAATAGAAAAAATGCAAAATGTAACCAAATATAAACCATGAATATAAAACATTTAGTGGGGTGCCTGGGTGGCTCAGTCGGTTAAGCGTCTGACTTCAGCTCAGGTCATGAGCTCGCAGTTTGTGATTTCAAGCCCCACGTCGGGCTCTGTGCTGAAATCTCAGAGCCTGGAGCCTGCTTCGGATTCTGTGTCTACCTCTCTCTCTGACCCTTCCCTGCTCGCACTCTGTCTCTCTCTCAAAAATAAATAAATGTTAAAAATTTTTTGTAAACATTTAGTAAAACAAACACCTCAATAAAGTAGGACTTCAAAACAGAATTATGCAGGGTCAAGGAAGACATAATGAAACAACAGATTTAGTTAAAGATAAGTTTGCAAATGCACAAAAGAAATGATAAAGAAATATAAAGCCATTCCAGAAATTAAAACTACAAAAGTCAGAAAGAAAAAGAAAGAAAGAAAGAAAGAAAGAAAGAAAGAAAGAAAGAAAGAAAGAAAGAAAAAGAAAGAACGAAAGAAAGAGAAAACAAACCTCAGGTACATGGAGTGCAGGATTAAAAGAAATTATTTTTTTAAAAAATGAAGTGAAAGTGATTAAAGATCAGAGAGAAAATGATGGCTATGGAAGGCAAAAGAAATCCAACATACATATAATTGATATTCCCGAGAGAATGGAAATAAAGGAGAAGAAAAAATATTAAAAGTATCATTCAAAAGAACTTTACAAAAATAAAATAATATTCGATGGGGCATCTGGGTGGCTCAGTTAGTTAAGTGTCCAACTCTTAATTTTTGCTCAGGTCATGAGAATCTCAAAGTTCTTGAGATCAATCCCCACGTCAGGCTCCAAGCAAACAGTATGGAGAGGGATTCTCTCTCTCCCTCTCTCTCTCTCTCAAAATAAACTTTAAAAAAAAAGACTCAAATCCACAAACTGAAAAAGCACATTATGTCTCTGGAAAAACTAGCACAGAATGGTCAATGTCAAGACGTATCTTAGTAAATGTATCAGATTCCATCAAAAGATAGAATCTAATTTGATCCAGGAAAGCTTAATATAGGACAGCTTATTAATTATAAGAGGGGATTGAGGTAATAAGGAATTGGCTAGTAAAAAGTAAAAGCAATGAAAGAATAAACGAATAGCAGATATAAGGAGCAGCCACTACCCCTAGGGCTGAGATAAGCAGCACCCTCCCAACCCTGCACCAGAACTAAAATCCAGACCTTCTTGGAAAAAATATAACATAACTGTGACTCATTGGATATTGAAGAACTTGTTGAAAATCCATTCTTTTGTAAAACTATCTTTAGGAAGTTTCTATGCCTTAAAACTTACTGCAAAGCTTTCCAAGAGAGTGCCAGGAGAAGTCATTCAAGGAGAGGTGTCTTGAGGGTGGCATTTCACTGAGAAGTCACTGAAAGATACTAGGGGAAGTTGCTGGCCAATGGGGGCTGCTGACCAACATGTTACAGGAGCCATGTATAGAGGAAGCAGGGGACCATGGGAGCCAGACACTGGAGAAGCCACAGAAGCTGGGCAATGGAGAAATCATCCACAGTGCTAAAGCCAGACACTAGAAAATCTCCATGTTGGGGAACGCATGTGCTGGAGATGCTGCCCATGCTGAAGGAATGGGTATCTGAAGAAGCTACTGGTGCTGAAGGAGCTGGCTAGAGAAGCTGTCCATACTGCAAGAACCAGGCAAAAGAAGCCATCCATGCAGCTGGGTGCTAAAGAATCCATTCATCCTTCAGAAGCCTGGCCAGAGAAACACACTTTCTCCTCCTGTGTCCCTCCCTCACCCTGCACAGACAAAACTCAATATGATGCCATCTGGCAAAAGAGAAGTATTTACAGTTCTCTTCAGGGTCCTGAAACCTGCCAATGGGAATTGTATAGATATTTTAGGATGGGCAGCATTGTTTTAATGTCCAGTTTTTCTTTTCCATATTTGTAATAAATCACCCATATTAAAAATTATTTCTTCACATATTCTGTGGACTTTTCTTTCTCCAGAGGTAAAAGAGAAATGGAGAATATATAAGATAACAGAGTAGTAAAGGATGTCTCTGTTTAATTAAATTGATAATAAGGTTTCCTTCCTAAGTGTCCAACTATTTTCCCAATAACTAGTTGAGAAATGAAAATGCTTCTATGGCTGATTTCTTTGTATTACTGGCCTCTAAGGTGATCTTAGTGTAAAATCCCCTTTCATTTACTTGGTTTGTCTCTAAGGGCACTCATAAAAGTTCACTTCCACTGAAAATGAAAAACCATAATCCAGGGAGAAGGTGACAGGAGTGCTAGAACCTGGAATATTCAGAACATTCACAGAAACAAAAATATAACACTAAATTTAAAATCAAAAAATCTTGCAAGAGTCAGTGATTTTATTAATTCTTAACCAAGGAATTGAGAAGCCAACAGAGTCTGATAATGCTACTTTTAAACAAGACATTTTAAAACATAGAGCTGGGCTACAACCCAAGTTTGAACACCATTTCATATAAATTAATTAGTAGAGTTTACATATTTATAAAAGTCTTAATAGTGTTAAATTTTGGGAGTTTGTTACAAGAAGTTTTGAGGAATGATATAGAAAGGTATTTTTTATGGTTACTGAAAAAGAACAGAATTAAAAGGTATAGCACAGATTTAAATCTGACAACCAGTTTCCTTTCCAAAAACTGGGTTTGGATTTATTTTCAATCTAATGTTTTAAAAAATATTCCCAGCCATCGGTTTTATCAAAGAGATTCTAATTGCTGTACCACTTAAAATGAAGCATTTGAGCAAATAAGCATTATATCAGAAAAAGCTTTTTCTCTAAGCTTGCTAATTAGAGGTTTACAGTCCCTAGCTTTAGTCAGAACCTATTACCCAGCATTAAAATAAAGAAATATCTATATGGTTAACGGATCAAAGTACAAACAAAGAACAGAATAAGAAATTGTAGTTTTTATACTGAGATCTTAAGGGGGTTATTATGCTGTGCATCTACTTCTTTGACCTCCAAATAGCTAGAGACTGCCAGAGAGACCCAAAGAGATTTCAGAGTAATTCAGGGGTCCTATCATCATGTTTAATACTACTCCTACTTCCAATGGCTATTTAGACTGTTGAGACATAGACATAACACGTGACTTAACTGATCTTTATAACAATAGCTTGTATTTATTGTTTGTTTGATTGGTAGCTGTGTTAGATAGAATCTAGATATGAGCAGTGGAAGGAGAGCCCCAAGGCTGAGTCCCAAATCCTTGAGGGGGGAATAATAGAGACATGAGCTGGAGGCAAGGATTATGATAAATAGGTTAACACTGGAAGCCACTAGGCATAACATCCTGATTTTGTGGCTTCCAAGACCTTGGCACTGACAGACCAACAGCCAAAAGCACAGAGCATGCAGCTTTCCCTCTTCCACCTTTGCCTCAGGGTAATCCCTACACTCATTATAATGCATTTGCCTTATGGTCAAAACTCTCCCCCACTCCATGGAGAAAGGCTGCCATGATGATTCTGGTACAAACCTTGCGGGGTCAAAAACTCCCCCCACTCACCTGTGATGGATTGGAAGCAGCCTCCATTAGAGACCACCCCACTGTACATCACAGCTCCTCCCAGTCCAGAAAGATCCAATAATATCCAATCCCAAAACAACCTAGGGACCAGTTCTACCTTGTGTAACCTGCCCGCTCTCCCAACTTGAGAGTATACCGTTGTGCTTGCTACTTTCCTTCCGACTGTCTTTATTCTGAGTATGGGTCTTCAGTAAATCTTTTTGTGGGGAATCCAAGAACCAAGTCCTTCAATTCACACAACACAGACTCTCCCATCAGTAACAGTTGTCACATTTAATCTCAAAATCTAAAAGAACAAAGAGCCAGGCGACCTAGGTGGCTCAGTCAGTTGAGTGTCCAACTCTTGATTTCAGCTCAGGTCATGATCCCAACATTGTGGGACCAAGCCCCATGTCAGACTCCATCCTGAGCATGGAACCTGCTTGAGATCTCTCTCTCTATCCCTCTGCCCCTCTCCCCAGCTCATGCACTCACTCTCTCTTAAAAGAAATAAATAGGGGGAGAGGACAAGATGGCGGAGAAGCAGGGAGCTCTGTAATCCGCGCACGCCCGTATGGATTGAACTGAGAAGGACTGAAGGGATAAAACTTGGATTTGCAAGTGGGGGAAAGAAGAAACAGACGCCAGAAAGAAGACAACCTCAAAGATGCCTGAGTTAGTGACTGTGATCTGGGAAATTAGGGGACGGGCGGGTCCCGGTGGTAAAGGGGAAAGGAGCCCCCGAGCCCAACACAGGGAGAGCGCACTGTGCCCCGGAGAGACCAGGGGAAGAGAAAGATGGAAAACGCAACTAGAACCATCTCTAAGGGAGGAAAAACTTGCCCGTCTCCCCATATATATCTGCCGAGCGCCGGGAGAGAAATCCGTCCCATCTGGCCGGCGAGCTCTTCCTTGAGCGCAGTGGCAGCGGGAGCCTTGAAAAGCGGCGGCGGCGGCGGCGGCGGCGGCTCCGCGAAAAGGGTGGCGCAAGCCGCCCGGGAGGCCAGCCACCAGCTGGAACGCCATCTCATCCCCGGTGACGGTGTTGAACGGCACGGACTGGGATTTGGAAGTGAGGCGGAGCTTGGAGAATACAGTTTGGCTCGCCCGTGGCACAGGGAGATCGGACTCAGAAGGGCGGTTGCAATGCTTGTTTCCGGCAAAGCTTTCAAGCGGCGCCATACTTCTCCCCGCAACCACCAAGGCGGGGCCTTGGAGAGAGCAGCCCCTGAGACCTGACCTGACGCCAGACCACGCCCATCCGCACAGGGGAGTTGTCTTGTTTTTTGTTTTTGTTTTTGTTTTCTTTTTCTTTTTTTTTCCTTTTCTCTTTGCTTCTCCTTCTTTTCTGCTGCCATCCAGATATATATCCCATAGCATATTCTTATCTCTCCTCTTGGCTGGTTATATGCTTTTGGACTGCCCTCAGAATTTTGCTGTCTCTGTCCCCACCTTGTTGTTGTTGTTTTTTTTGTTTTTTTTTTTGTTTTTTTTTCTTCTTTTTGTTTTTGCTTCTTTTTCTTCTCTCTTTTCTTCTCTTCTTTCTTTTCTTTCCTTT
>CM053577.1:76852595-76876829 GCA_028646485.1 Cryptoprocta ferox
CATCTATACAATGGAATACTACATGGCAATGAGAAAGAATGAAATCTGGCCATTCGTTGCAAAGTGGATGGACCTCGAGGGTGTCATGCTAAGCGAAATAAGTCAGGCGGAGAAGGACAGATACCATATGTTTGCACTCATAGGTCTAACAGGAGAAACCCAACAGAGGTCCATGGGGAGGGGAAGGAGGAAAAGAGTTAGGGAGAGCGAGGGAGACAAAACATGAGAGACTCTTGAATACTGAAAACAAACTGAGGGGGGAAGGGGAAGGGGAAAAGGTAATGGGGGTGATGGTCTTGGTGGAGGTCACTTGTGGGGAAGAGCACTGGGTGTTATATGGAAACCAACCTGACAATAAACTATAAAGTTTAATAAAAAAAAAAAAAAGAAACAAAAAAAAGAAATAAACTATCAGATGTAAACTGACACAGTGGTTAAGAACACCGGAGTCAGATGTCTGCATTTTAAATCCAATAAAGTTATTTAACCTTGCAAGATATCATTTTTCCCATACATAGATTGGAGGTAATAATAGCACTTCCTTATAGCTATAGCTATAAATTTCATATTTATATAAATGAAATAATCCACATAAATAATTTAGTATAATGATTCCTCAACTATTATTAGCTCCTTTTATTTTTTGAGAACCTGGAATACAACAGACACTCAATAATTGTTGGTGCTATCACTCTCCTCTCTATTCCCAACCACTATATCTTTTACCTTTAACTATTCTGTATGGAAAGTACATATGTCCTTTAACTATCTTGTTTTTATCAATAATAATCTTATTCTTAGCAATAATAATGGGTAAGAGACACATGTCTTTGCTTTCTTTTTTTTTTGGCAAAGAATCCTAATTAAACCTCTTTGCTACTTTAGTCCAATTTTTTAAGATCTTTCTGAGGATTTCTTTTAAAACTTCATCCAGTTTAATACCATTAACTGGTGCTAAATGAGACCCAAGATAGATGGACAAATAAATGTATTTAACATTTATTGCCTTAGGCAATTTTTTACGTAGGCAGCACATGTAATATTTCATTTAGCATAACCTTGAACTATCTCTTTCTACCAAAAGGGTAAGTACTCCTGAATAGATATAATTTTTAAAGAATACAAGCATATTAGTACGTACTTCAATGATTCTCAAACAATATGGATGGGATTAAGGAGGGGAAAGGAAGTTCTTATGATCCAACATAGTCTTTCATGGCTCATCAGAGCTTTTACTATGTCATTTTCTTTCATTCATACTGATTACAGTTGCTTTTTTTTTCCCCTTAATGAACTACTTTTACACAAAATTCTATGACCGGTCATGTACTTTTTATAAAATACACCTTGTTATCAAGGCATAAGTTTACAAAAAAGACAGTTATTCAGTGTTAGTACTTTTGTCTAATTCCAATCTGACCCAAACACTAACTCTGCTATTAGTCATAAATATTCTCATTATTCTGGGCAGACCACTAGGCACTATAAAAATAAGTTAATTAATTATCAAATATTATTAATTCCACTTTAATTCAATAATGTTTTGACTTCACAAATTTTCTTCAAAACTAAGAAAGATGATTCTGAATTAAAATAAAATTTTTCAGGGCACCTGGATGACTCAGTTGGTTAAGTGTCTGACTCTGGATTTTGGCTCAGAGCATGATCTCACAGTTCATGAAATTGAGCCCTACATCAGGCTCCACGCTGACAGCATGGAATCTGCTTGGGATTTTCTGTCTCCCTCTCTCTCTATGCCCCTCCTTCTCTCTCTCTCTCTCTCTCTCTCTCTCTTTCTCTCTCTCTCTCTGTCTCTCTCTACCTATCCCAAAATAAATAAATGTTAAAAAGATAAAAATTTTCATCTTCCCATGATGCCAAAATGCTTCAAATATTCTTGGGCTAAATGATAGTACATTAATTTTAAAGTAACAAGTATGCCCACAAACTCCATTATGCTAAGACTAATTAAAATTCTAACTTAGGGTAAAGTCAAATCAATCCATTCAGAAATAAAGGCATCTATTGTTACTCTGCCTGTTATGATGGAGATAGATTAGTCAAACCTACATCCATACATACATAGACTCTTTAAATAACCCTAACTTCTAGATGCCTCATTTCCCACTTTATCAATAAGGAACACTATTCTACCTCCTGACAAATTTGCAAGTTTCTTTTGAAAATGAACCATTCCCATCAACTGTGAAATTAAAATTCCTCAACTAACAGAACTACAAAAGATAAATCTCCTACTATGTATTGGTAACTTGGTAGTCAATGAAATTCACTGTATCTTGAGCTTAGGAAAAGTACTTTAAATAGGAAGGAAATATAAATGAGGAACTTCAAGGAGAAATAAGCCCACTATTATATTTGGAGACTTCAACATCTTTCTTTCAGTAGGAATAATTCAGATGATATGCAGAATACAACAAAAAAATCTAGCTGTATTTATTACAAATGTATAAAGCAATCTCACTGAAAGGGGTGAGGGAAAAGGTACTGACCTGGGTAACTTTGGAAATGAACAGAATCTATAAAACTACAGTCAGAGGAACTACACATAAGAATTGTACTCTAATTGATAAAGCTATTTCCCTGGATGTACAGATTAACAATTCAGACACTGTTATACATGTACACTGGAACTGAACAATTAGGAAAGTGGCTGGCAGTGGGTGGGAGCCAGGTTTCTCATTATCAAAGTGGAAATTCACAAACAAGTAAAGGTAAGAAGCTGTAATGATCCATACAGTAATGTATTAGAGTTGGAGACATCAATAAGAAATTATATTTTACTGATTACATATAGAAGTGTGTGTGTGTGTGTGTGTGTGTACATGGGTTAGTATGTATACATACATTCTATACTTTTTCAATTGAGGAGGTCTAGAAGCAATGGCATCCCAGTAGCAACAAGAATACTTAAGGCCCAGATCTTGGTTTCTAATACCATTTTTCAGTAAAAGGAAACAGAGAAATGGCTGATTCTAGGACTGGAGCAGGAAATATACAAGGTGAGCTCTTGTAGTGACAGAAAGTAAGTTCCTATGCAGTATTCAAAAAAAAAAAAAAGGCAAACTGTGATGATGGGGTATGTCAAACAGGCACAAGAATCAACTGAGAGATTCCAATGGCCAAAGTGGAACTACTTGAGCAACAAAATTTAGTAGTATTGGATTAAAGCCCGAAGTGTAAAATAAATATTATGAGTCTATACTGATTTATACTGATATAAATAAATGGCTAAATTAAGAAATGGAGAAAAGACAAATCTCCCTTGCAGAAGAATTCTAAATAAATTTATATCGATACTACACCCAATAGGAGGGTGTGGGAAACAAGCTTAGGAATTCCCTGAGCTTGCACAGATGGGTTAATAAGGCATAAAGAATTAGAAAACCATAGGATGTACACACCCAAATTTGGGTAAACAAGATTAGATAAATAAGATTAGGTAAACAGGGCAGAGGCACCAAGTACAGGTAAAGCAGGGCAAAGGGCCCAGTATAGGATAAAGGTATAGGAATGGGAATCTCAGGATGAAAACATCCAGGATGAGGTAAACAAGATTAGGTATTCTGGGAGGAAACGCCCCCCAATTTAGTACAATAGCAGAAAGCTGCTTTCGCAGGAAGGACCAAGTTAGGTAAACAGGTAAATAGGGCTATAGACTGCTGCAGGCCCAGTTAGGAAAACAGGTGAATAGGGCTATAGACAACTGTAGGCCAAATTTGCCCACAGGGGAGCTAATTAGCAAAAGAAAGGTATTTTGTTGACCCTGAGGTGACATGCTGTGTCTTTCTTGTCCCCTAGACCAGTTTAGGTAAACAGAGGTGGTGCCTCACATCTGCTGTAAACAACCTTCCACCGGGGTGCTGGGATTTTGTTTTGTATTAACCCAAACCCTTAACACGGCATATCTTCAAAACCCCCTTTCCCTCATGCCCATGAGTTAATGTTCACAATTTCGTTGTCTCTTTGTGCATGTTTGTAAGATTTCTGATCCTAATAAAAACAGAGCAAGGACCCTTATTCAGGGCTCTTGTCTCCTCCTGGACATTAGTCTCTCTCACATTTTTAATCCTGCATCCCACTTTCTTGCTGGACCCAGAGTCTATGACAGGAAGGGAAGCAAAACTCCTTGCTCCTTCAGTGTAAGCTGCCCTGGTAAATTCCTTGCAAAGAGTACAGTATGGAAAGGGGGAAAAAAGAGTAACTTTAAGGTAGAGAAACCTAAAAACCACTATTTCAGCCAGGTGATCAAGGTCAACATCAACAGTTGTAAATCATGTTGACTGTATGTGCCCTTGATATAATGTGGTGAAAATGGCACTTTAACTCTGTGATCTTCCTCCTAAAAACCCACAAGCCCAGTTAATTAGGAGAAAATGTTCAGAAAAATTCCGAAAATGGGACATCCTACAATATACCTAACCAGTACTCCTGAAAATTGCCAGTGTCATTAAAAATATAGCAAGTCTGAGAAACTGTCACAGCCAAGAGGAGCTTAAGAAGACATAACAAATAAATGTAATATGGTAAACTGGATGGAACCCTAAAGCAGAAAAAAAAGTCATTTTATAAGGGATAAATGACATCTAAATGACCTGCTACTTTAATTATACTTGGAAAGCAACAGACCCATGAAGCATATAGTAATAACCAAGATGAGCTCAAAGTATGTACTGAGCCTAACTCTTCACTGTTTAACAAAGAAAGCATGAAAATTAACTAACTAAACATTCAATTCATGGGAAAGAGAACAGTTAAAAATAGAAATATAAGGAAAACAAGAGAGGAGAAATAAAATCTTAAATATTTTTTAAATCCATAAATAAAAAAAAGAAAAAATAGATCTAGCAAATAGTCTAAATTTTATTTAAAACATAACAGACCTCCATTAATTTGGTTTACCTTAGTTTTGCTTCGTAAAGAAAAGACACTGGTATGCATAAGCAAAAAAAGAAATGAAATTTAACAGATAAAATTATATGGTTTTGAATTGTAACAGGTAGACTGAGGTAACATGAAGCAATTTTAGATGCAGGCTCTGCAATGCACGACCTTATAAGTCAGCCCACAAGTATACAATTAATTTGAAGGTGAGTTAAATATCACATGAATACTTATACTACAACTGTAATTAGAGCCAGTTATATACAGGAGGAAAAACAGGATATTTCAGTAACAGGAAAGCCAAATAAGGAAAAAGTTTCCAGAAACAATGGATAATCAGTAAACCAAACCACAGTGAGATCAGGCAAAATGGATTCAGCATAGATATAAAGCCAGAGGGTCTCTTTCTATACTAGTCTCTGAAATGGATACGCATTAGGGGCACCTGGGTGGCTCAGTTGACTGAGTGTCCGACTCTTGATTTTGATTCAGGTCATGAGCTCAAAATCATGAGCCAGGGAGTCTGCTTAAGATTCTCTCTCTCTCCCTTTCTCTCTCTCTTTCCCTTTGTCACTCCCTCTCCCTCCCCCCAGGAACATATGTGTGCTCTCTCTCACACACACGTGCAATAAATCACACTCATGTGTGTGCTCTCTCTCTCTTTAAAACAAAAAAATAATAATAATAATAAATTTTTTAAAAGTGACTGGTTGCCCAAGGTTTGTCAACAAAATAGCAGGTCAATTTTCAAAAGATAGAGGAAGAGAAAGGGAACAGACAGAAAAGAAAGATGAAGAAGAAACCAGAACAGATACAATCTGGTTCCTTCTGAGGAATCATCATCACAAGAATTCCATCCATTAGTTTTCATAGACTAATATCATCTGATGAGTACCTCAAAGATAATTTTCTGAAGCCCCATCATTTTACACATGGAAACATCTTCCTAGATGAGGAACAAGGAAAGTCACACATTTAAAAAGAAACTTCAGACTCCAGATTTACAGTCCAGTCATTATTCCATTACACAGTATAACCTCTTATTTACTCTAACAAAAGATATAAAGTAACACTCC
The DNA here is from genome assembly GCA_028646485.1 of Cryptoprocta ferox. Lineage (NCBI taxonomy): Eukaryota > Metazoa > Chordata > Mammalia > Carnivora > Eupleridae > Cryptoprocta > Cryptoprocta ferox. The sequence continues at coordinate 76,858,574 of CM053577.1, forward strand.
ATGATTTTTCACTATTTTTTCATTTCTTTGATATTTTTATTTTTTGTATGTCTTGAGAAACACCTACATTGCAGTGGGGTAGGAGAAGAAAGGAAAAGGGGGGAAAAAGCTATCTCCAAACTCCATTTGGTTCCATTTCTGCAGGGCTGTTTCTGCTGAACCCAAAGCATTCAGACTCTTGAATAGAAAAGGTCTTACAAAGTGCTGTCCTATAGGGACTTCAGCACATCCATTCTGATCCTAATTCAAATGTGTAAATCTCCTCGAAGCCCCCAGTAACAGGCTGTAAATACAGTTTTTGCCTTTCAGTACAAGATCAAGACACAATTTAAAGTTCTTTGTAATACTCCCAGCATCCTAGTCCCCAGGCCTCTGAGAGCACATAAGGACACAAACCTGCCACTGGCAATGTTTTGCAGTTCAATTAAGCTGGAAGTAGGAAGTAATTCTAAGAGTCTGAATAGGTTCTTGATGAAAATATTGGTTAGGAAAATGATTGTGCCCTCATGCCTATCCAGCACATCTGGTAGGAAAGGATTGTTACTTTATTTGCATTCCATGAACAATTAAAAAACTAATTTGCAGTTTGGGACAAACAAAGAAATGTGAAACAGCAGTTGACTTACTGAAAGTTCCTCCATTAAAGAGTAAAACTGACTAAATGACTTTAAAGTATATTTTTTTTCTTTAAAAACTCCATTAATTCAGTTCTATTACTTTATGATTTATTATGGTTTGACATTTATCTTTGCACTAAGTAATTTTGCAGAAATTGGGGATTGGAGAGAACTGTACTATAGAGAAAAGGGTTAAAAGACATGAAAGGGAAGAGGTTTACAAAGATTGACTAGCCAAAGGGATTACCATAGACCTGGAGGGAGGTAGAGGAGGAGGAAGAGAGAAGACAGAAGGAAGCTGACAAGACGTGCCACAAACAGAACAGAAAAGAAACCAAAGTTTCTTTCTTTTCACAGGAAGGTCAAGAGGTTTGAACAGAGGATTTGCTAATAGTCCAGCCAGATAAGCATGTAGCAAAATCCACATCATCTTAATAGTATTTCCTACAATACTGAATAGGCTGGAGGTCTGGTCCTCAGCTAAAGTGCCTTGCCTATGAAGGAAGATGCACTATCCTTCAGGCACATGACTGACAGGGAGGACATTTACAGATTCAGATTTTGTTGACCTAAAGAACTACATTTACCTTAGGAAATTTCTTACCTAATATTTGGTATATTTCATTTCTCATTGGTAATTAAAGTTACATTGAGATAATTCTGCTTAAAAGTGTCTGGAATTCTATTTCAGATGTGCTCATGTGTTCTAGAAGCAGTGGCTCCATTCTGTAAACTAAGTATCTATAGATCAGGAAGTGAGTTGAGAAGGATGCAAGTTTGTTAGGAACACGGTTTAACCTTGTAGTAGTGAACACAGGAAAGTATAACCTGCTGAGTTGCAGTATGGGATACACTCTTATTTTCAGTACTTCCCCTGAATCTGAGACCCCCTTTCCATTAACCTAGGGAGAACAAGCACAAGATCTGTATACAACAATCCATACCCCTCCCAACCCCTTTTCAGACATTACTAATTAATCACAGAGCTCTTTCCTGCCTTTGGCAGGACTCAGCTTCATCATAGTATTCAATTGATAAGAGCTGGCCTGAGAGTCAAAGAAATTGGCTTTCCACCTGTGATCTATTTGGTTCTCTTCTGAGGTATCTTACTCAAAAATAACTAATTAGTAATTGCAGTCAGCCCAAATAGTTAGCACTGAAAAACAAAACTGGAAAAGTTTACAGAACTACAAAACCCTCTTTAAAATTGCTATGAGGCTTCCTAGAGTGAAAAGTTCTATTTTAAATTCAGTTTTTCTGTAATAAATATGCCGTTGTATGGTGTTTTATAATCTTCAAAGACCCTTCACATACAGATTTTTTATTTGATTCATATTGCAACCCTGTGTGATAGAGGAGGAGGATAGAATTAAACAAAAGCAAGAAACTTCCAGAAGATAAGATACTGAGTCACTAGTAATTTTCCTTTGAGGATTTTGAAAGACAGAAGTATTTCTGTTCCCACAGTGCAAGGAGGGGCTCGTGATTTCTCCTCTTCTTAATTTATCATGAAACACTCTCTTCAACCTGATTTACTTATGTGGACCTGCCATACCCATCATTCTTCTTTGTATTTCTAACTCCATATTTCTGAGGTTATGAATAAAACTGAAATCACAACTGTTCCATGATCTGAAGCCAAGATTTGGTCTTAGAAACATAAACAATCACCAAATTAATATGCTTTAAGAATACTTCTACTTTCACACACTTTTTACTATACAGAAAATCAGATGCATTTTTCCTAGATCTAATACATTTCAACACAAGTGATCTTAAGTATAGGTGATTAAACTAGACATTTGTCACCACAAATTGACATCAAAGACATCTTTGTCCTCTAATACAAAAAATAAAAATGAATCAGTCTGAATAAATACTGAGATCCTTTCAAAACTTAAACTCTCCCCTCCTCCAGTCATTTACTATAGACAACACATACCAATTGATCTCACTGGGCTCCTTATAACTTGGTTTTTGACTGCTAAAGTAAACTTGTTATTTGTATATACAACTGTGATATCCTTTATTATGATGATTCAAATTATGTATGGTCCAAAAAGAAATCAAGTCCTGACTCAGCACAAAGAAAAACATAGTATAAAAATCCCCATATATTCAATCAAATCAATTTTCTCTCATTTTAAGATGTACTTTATTCTAGATACATCTTTTCTTATACTCTATGTAAGTTTTCTTCTAGGATTTTTTTATTGTGAATCATATCCAGCAAAAATGCAAACTCATGAAATCCAGCTTACAGAAATGCTAGTTACATTAAACAAATTGATCTCACTCCACCCAAAGTGCCTACCTTATTTTACTGTGTCTTCCACTTTAGCACCTCTATCTTAGATTTGAGAGATTAATAACAAAGTTAGAAATGTGTTTCTGGGAAATGTTTCCATGTCATTGTGCTTTTATTCACAAACTGTTCAGGAGTAGGAAGCCTAGAGCCAGGAGAAGGGTGTGACCACGTTGTTGTTTAATGATGAGTAAAAACAATTCAGAAATGTTTCCTTTTAAACAATATTTGACTGATGGCGGGGGGGTGGGGGGGATCGGGGGATGTAGCCAGAGAAGTAAGCACGCGTGATGACTAATGACAAATTTACCTTACCGGACACATCAAAATGCCCACTTGATATGAAATGCTGCTCACAAACTTCACTACTTTCCAACATTCAGTTAATGTGAGATGGAACTAAAGGTTATGAATAAGGTGTTTTTATTTATGAAAGTGGATACTTGCTCATTATTTCATTTGTACTATTTTCATTTGTATTGTTTTCATCATCAATCTAATATTTAATCACTGATATGGGGAATTCCCTAGTAGGATAAATAAAAGATCATTATTCCAAGATTTATTTACTCAGTAAGTTTTTCAAAACATCTTCTAGCAACAAAATTCCTATTGGAAAACTGAAGAAAACCAGAGCTGGCAAAAGCCCACTCATTAGTTTAGTTTTATGTACACAATGCTTGGACTTCTGGCTTCAACTCTCTTTTTTTTTTTTTTTTTTTTTTTTTTGGCTTTTCATTGAAGTATTTATTCCATTCACATTTAATTTAATTTAATTATTGATATATCAATATCAAAAATCTTCTATTTATTCTCTCTTTCCTAACTGAACTATTATTTCTTTTTTATTTCATTTATTTTTATCTCAGTATAGTTAACATATACTGTTATAGTAGCTTCAAATACACAATATAGTGATTCAACATTTTCATATATTCCTCAGTGCTCATCAAGGTAAGTGTTCTCTTAACCCCCTTCACCTATTTACGCATCCCACCCACCCACCTCCCAACTGGTAATCATCTGTTTGTTCTCTATGTGCCTGGGTGGCTCAGTCAGTTAAGCATCTGACTTCAGCTCAGGTCACAGTCTCTCAGTTTGTGAGTTTGAGCCCCTTGTCAGGCTCTATGCTGATAGCTCAGAGCCTGATGTGTCCTTCAGATTCTGTCTCCCCCTCTCTCTACCCCTCCCATGCTCATGTTCTGTCTCTCTCTGTCTCTTAATAATAAATTAAAATGTTTTTTTAAAAAAAGAGTCTGTTTCTTGATTTCTCTTTTTTTCCCTTTGTTCATGTGTTTCATTTCTTAAATTCCACATATGAGATCACATGCTTTTATCTTTCTCTGACTAACTTATTTCACTTAGCATTATACTCTCTAGATCCATTTGTGTCTTTGCAAACGGCAAGATTTCATTCTTTTTTATGGCTGAATTATATATATATATATACACACACACACACAATGGAGTATTATTAATGGATAAACTGGATAATAATTCATGGAGTATATAGACACAATGTGTATATATACACAATGGTATATATATATATATATATATATATATATATATATACATACATACCACTTCTTATCCATTTATCAGTCAATAGACATTTGGACTGCTTCCATAATTTGGCTATTGTAAATAATACTGCAATAAACATAGGGGTGTGTATGTGCCTTTGAATTAATGTTTCCATATTCTTTGGATAAATACCCAGCAGTGCACTTACTGGATCATTGGGTGGTTCTATTTTTTATTTTTTTAATGTTTATTTATTTATTCTGAAAGAGAGAGAGAGAGAGAGAGAGAGAGAGAGAGAGAGAGAGAGAGAGTACAAGCAGGCAAGGGGCAGAGAGAGGGAGAGAGAAAATCCCAAGCAGGTTCCACTCTGTCAGCAGAGCCTGACACGGGACTCAGTCCTACAAACCATAAGATTATGACCTGAGTCAAAATCAAGAGTTGGATGCTTAACCAACTGAGCCACCCAGGTGCCCCTCCATTTTTAGTTTTTGAGGAACCTCTTTACTGCTTTCTACAGTGGCTATACCAGTTTGCTTTCCTACCAACAGCACCTGAGGGTCCTTTTCCTATACATCCTCACCAACACTTGTTCCTATTTTTTTATTTTAGTCATTCTAACAGGTGTGAAGTGATATCTCATTGTGGTTTTGATTTACATTTCTCTGATGATGAGTGACGTTGAATATCTTTTCATGTGTCTGTTGGCCATTTGTATATTTTTTGAGAAATGTCTGTTCATGTCTTCAGCTCATTTTTTCATTGGATTATTTGTTTTTTTGGTGTTGAGTTGTATAAGTTCTTTATATATTTTGGATATTAACCCTTTATTAGATATGTCATTTTCAAATACCTTTTCCCATTCAGTTTTGTTTAATCTTTGCTATGCAGAAGATTTTTATTTCGATGTAATCCCAATAGTTCATTTTTGCTTGTTTCTCTTGCCTCAGGAGACATATCTAGAAAGATATTATTAAGGCTTAAGTCAGAGAAATTATTGCCTGTGCTCTCTGCTAATATTTTCATGGTTTCAGGTCTCACATTTAGGACCCTAATCCGTTCTGAGCTTATTTTTGTGTATAGCTTAAGAAAGTGCTCCAATGTCATTCTTTTGCATGTAGCTATCCAGTTTTCCCAAAACTATTTGTTGAAGAGACTGTCTTTTTCCCACTGCATGTTCTTGCCTCTTTTGTCAAAGATTCATGGCCATATGACTGCAGATTTGTTTCTCAGCTTTCATCCTGCTGCAATGATCTATGTGTTTATTTTGTAGTTCCATACAAATTTAGGAATGTTTGTTCCAGTTCTGTTAAAAATGTTGTTGGAATTTTTATAGGGATTGCATTAAATCTGTAGATTGCTTTGGGTAATATAGACATTGTAACAAAATGTGTTCTTCCAGCCCTTAAGTATGGAATGTCTTTCCATTTGTTTGTGTCATCTTCAACTTCTTTCATCAACGTTTTTTAGTTTCATAGCTTAGGTCTTTCACCCCCTTGGTTAGGTTAATTCCTAAGTACTTTATTCTTTGTAATGCAATTGTAAATGGGATTGTTTTCTTAATTTCTCTTTCTGCTGCTTCATTATTAGTGTATAGAAATGCAACAGACTTCTGTACATTGATTTTGTATCCTGTGACCTTTATCACTTCTAGTAGTTTTTTGGTTGAGTCTTAAGGGCTTTCTATATATGGTATCATGTCATCCGCAAATGGTGAAAGTTTTACTTCTTCCTTACCAATTTGGATGCCTTCTATTTCCTTTTTCTTGTCTGATTTCTGTGGCGAGGACTTCCAATACTACATTGAATAAAAGTGGTGAGAGTGGACATCCTTGTCTTCTCCCTGATCTACCAAAAAGACTCTCAGTTTTTCACCTTTGAGTATGATCTTAGCTCTGGGTTTTTCATATAAGGCCTTTATTATATAAAGGTACATTTCTTCAGGGTATTTGGGTAGCTCAGAAGGTTAGGCATCCAACTATTGGTTTCAGCTCAGGCCATGATCTCACAGTTCATGAGTTCAAGCCCCACATCAGGCTCCACACTGGCAATGAAGAGCCTGCTTGGGATTCTCTCTTTCTCTCTCTGCCCCTCCCCACTCATACTCTGTATCTCTTACAAAATGAATAAATAAACTTTTTTTTTTAAAAAAAAGATATGTTTCCTCTAAACCTACTTTGTTGAGGGTTTTTATCATAAATGATATTGTAACGTGTCAAATTCCTGGCTTCAACTCTTACCACCTATGTGACTTTGGGCAGTCCTTTAGTATCTCAAAAGTTCTAATTTTTCACCTATAAATAGAAACTATACTCTTCTCTCTTACAAGTGTATGTGTGCTAAGTGCTAGCACATAGTTGCCTTTTGGGAATAGAGGGAGGAAAACATGAATACAACGGGAGCAGAATGATGTTAAAAAAAATCTCAGTTTCAACTTCATCCAATTCAAAATTTTTCTAACAGTTGTACAAAAGCTACAGGTTCTAGAAATCCCAGTCCCTATTCACAAGCAAGCCTTGCTGCTGAGAGAAGAAATTAAGGAGTGGGGTTTAGGATGGTAAAAGTGAAATGATGAAAAAAAATTGGTGGTTTGTTAGTTTGCCTATTTTGTATAAATTGCCATGCAATCAATTCAAAGGTCCTTAACTTCAAATGTATATAATATACTCATTCATACCTCACAGACTCAAAATTCAAGCCACAACCTGAAGATATGAATAACATCTTATTACACATCAAGGAAGAGAACAAATTTCTGAGATTGGAGTTGAAGCTGAAGGCATTGTGCTTGAATGCCCTTTATTCTGTGTGTCACTGAGGCCTGAGTCTATAATGTAAGGATCTGCAAGAACACTGCTGCCTGAGACCAATCATCTAAGTTGACTGCATTTTTTGGGTTGGAAAGTAACAGGGACCACAACCTACAGAGTGCCCAGTAGATTTCCTGTTGTCTTGCTGGTATAGTCATGGATAATAGTTTCTACTCTTTGAAAGATGATTCCTTTTTTAATTGAGAAGAAACAGCATTTGAATAAAACATTTCAGTATGTAAAACCTAATTTGTCAAGAACAGTAGCTGGGCTCAAAGCCTTAGTCAAGTAACTTGGCAAACACACAACAGCCCTCTACTCTGGACCCCAAAATTCCCCTTAGGTACAGATAACCCAACATGGTTATTGTCATACCCAGACTCAGTGATTTAATTTGACATGAAAACAATGATTCTAGTGCTCAGTGATCTGCTAGAGTCTTAATACCCAGGATCTGTGGCCAATCACCAGTCCAGTTACTTTACCACGTGGGAGCCTTTGAGGTTAAAGTGAACATCATGATCCCAACTCTAGTTGAGATTTCCAATGACCCTTTCACCTCCACTGGACACTGAAACCACTGGCCTCTCAACTGTGATTTCCTTTTCCTTTCTGATCTTCCTCTTTAATTCTGGCTTCAAGCTATAACGTTGATGGAAAATCTATTCTTTTTTCTCTACATAATTCCCCTTATCTGATGAATATCATTTAATATGGTAGGAGAAGTGACAGAAAGTGAATATTACTTTAGGATGCAGCTGTTAGGAACACAGCTTTGAAGTTGAATTTTGAGGATCTAAATGCTGACCCTGAAGTTTGCTGGTTTTATCTTAGACAAATTATTTAGCCTTTCTATATCTCATTTTCTTCATCTGTAAAATGGACTTAAATAAATAAGAAACAAAAGTGCTGAGGTCAATCACTTATTGGGTATATTGATGAAATGATATGTACATTAGCTATTATAGTATGGGGTGTTGAGCATAAAGGCAATAGATTCCTGAGTGAAAAATCTAAAAGAAGCTTGAAATATTTATCTAGGTGAATTCTCAGTAGAAAAATCTTAGCTATAAGAAAAGAACAATAAATGTACACATATTAAACACATATTCTTTTCTAAAAATTGTTTGTCCCTCATATGCTATCTCATTTCATTTTCAAAACAAGCCTGCATATTAAATGTTGCAAGTATTGTGACTCTACAGAAAGAAACAAGTCTAAGACACTTTATGTCACTTGCACAAGACTATGCAGCTTATTTGAGGCAAAGATGAGATTCTGCACAGGTGGATCCAACTTCCAAATTCACATGTTTTCATCAAACCAAGATGCCTCCACAATATATTTAGTGAACATTTTCCACCAAGGCTTGAGTCAGCTCAAATAAATCAATATGCATGGTATGCAGACAGAGCAGCTTAAGTTATCATGAAGCACTTATAACAATTGTAGTAGTTTCAACAAACAGAATACACAATAATTAACATCCCTAACCACAAGGGAGGTAAAGATCTGGTTCATTTTAATTGATATTAAACCCCATCACCTATCTTATTTAGTTATTCTGACTTTTATATCTTAGAAAAATACCTTTTGCAGGACAATGTAAAAGGAACATTAAAGAAGCCAACCTTTATAAAACCCCTTTTTTCACAAAGAGGAAATATTATAGGTGTCAACTGACTCAGTGATGTGCCTTAAGTCACATGAGAACCTGTCTTGCCAACTGTTGGTTTGAGGTTAATTTCACTATTATACAGCGACTTCCTATTAGAGGGTTTCTAAGACTGCAATCTAATGTCATTGCAGTCAATAAATAAATATAAATTCAGCTTGAATTCACCAGGGAAAAGGCATAATGACTGCTCCACTGCTTCATCAGTGCTAGCTATGCCCACTACTGGACTCCAGCTATATTTTTTATACAACTATTATAACTCTTATGAAATTGTGGCATATTTATTAATTTATGCCCCTGTCTCTCCAAATAGCCAGCAGGTGACCTGATGGCAAAACTGTTTCATTCACTTCGAAAATGTTTCAGCTCAACAACTATTTAATGAGTTTGTACTTTGTGCCAGGGTCCAAGTTAGATGATTAGGCTATAAAGATAAATGAGACACAACACTGCCCCAGGGGGATGCTATGGACAAATGGGGAAGGCAGGCACATTAACTGATCATTTCATTTCAACACAAAGTGGGAGGAACTACTGTGGATATGCAGACACGGCATGAGCATGAGGTGGTGAGAACATGAGCAGACCCCGAACCCAGCCTGGCTAGTTCAAAAAGACTCCTAGAGGAGGTGAAGACTTAGGTATGATCTGAGGATGTGTACCTCCAATTACTAGTGCAGAAAGTGGCAGATAACAAACATTCAATCAAAAAGCCAGGAAGAGGGGCATCTGGGTGGCTCAGTCAGTTAAACATCTGACTCTTGATTTCAACTCAGGTCATGAACTCACGGTTCATGAGCTCGAGCCCCACATCAGGCTCTGTGCTCACATTCTGTGTGTGTGTGTGTGTGTGTGTGTCAAATAAATAAGCATTTTAAAGAAAAGCCATGAAAAGTCATGAAGGAAGGGAAGGTTGGAAAAAGGAAGATACAGAGACAGGACTGGACTAATGAGTCTTTTTTATTTCCACCAAATATCTGGGTGTGTATATTTTGACACCTTCACCACACTTCTTAAACTGTTTTCACCCTTAAGACCTAAAGAAAATCCTCTATTCTTTCTCCACTCCAGAACTTCTCAGGTTCTTTCTCATCATGATACATGTGGCAAATGATGTTTGTGTAGCTCACTTGATAAGCAGGAGAGGCTGCCCATGGTTGGAGGTGAACCTATCATCCAGGCCCCAGCCACTCATGCTAAAGACTGAAGGGATAAGTATCTCAGCAAAATACTAAGCCACTTGTGTCCCATCAATGTGCTGAAGCAAGCCAACTGGGAAATGTGTTCTAAATTAATTCCTCTTGTTTTTTTCTTAACTCCATTCCCATCATGTTCCTCCAGGAAACTTACAGATGAATCATTCATTGTATATGATCTTCCATTATGCAGCTTCCCTTAATCTTTAAACATCATCAAATCTCCTTTAAAGTAGCCCTCCTTTAACCCTATTCCTCCTTGAAGTATATCTCAACTATGTTATTGTTAAAAAAGAAACTGCAAAAAGTTTATTCACTTACTCTTCAATCCTGTAAAATGTACATAGTGTTTTAGATACTGGGGTAAGATTGAGAACAAGAAGCCAAGATCCCTATCCTCAAGAATCTTAATTCTCTTGAAGGAAACAGACCAATCAACAAATACATACATAAGATAATATCATATAGATAACTGTTTATAACACAAGGGGATAGATAAGGATTGTGGATACTACTTTAGAAAGATATTCTAGGAAGGCCTCTTTGAGAAGGTAATGTTTAACTAGAACATTAAATGAAGTACAAGAGAAGCTAAATGTATATATAGGAGAACAGAATTATAGAAAGGAAAGTTCAAATAAGAATGTTCATGTAAGAACATTCTAGTTATGTTCAGAGAACAACAAGAAAGCCAATATACTAGAGCTCAGTATGCAAGGGAGAGAGTATTAGGAGATGGGGATAGAGATCAGAGGCAGAAGGCAGACTATGTGAGGTTTTAAGGGTCGTGGTAAAGACTTTGTATCCTATTCTACATGTTCTTGGAAGCCTTGAGAGGGTATAGAGCAGGGAGTAAAATCTTTTGACTTAGTATTTTGTAAGAACCCCTTTGACAGCAAAATAAGAAAAGACTGGAAGAGACCAGCTGCAGCAGGGACCTCAGGTACAGCGATCTAGGCAAGATATTAAGATGCTAGAGCCAAGAAAATGAAAATGTTGGATTCAGGATATACTAATATAAAGCTTATAGAATTTGCTGAAGATTTGGATGTAGTATATGAAATAAGTACATGAAGGGTCAGTCCAAAGTTTTTACTCTGAACAACTAGATTAATCATGCCATGAAAAAGACAGGGACCTGAGAGAGTATACCATGTTGAAAGGAGCATCTACATGAATATTACAATAGACAAAAATGTTGACAGGAGTCATTGGGAGAGAGGACCATGGATGACTTCAAAAAGGAGGAGCAGTTGAAGGGATTTTGTAGTATCCCTCTCCTTCTCTCCTGCTCAGAAACTTTCTGTTCCTTCCCACTGTTATTGCTTTTCAAGGGCAGGAACCATGCGCTGTCTTCTTTATATCAATGTTTGGAATGCCCCCAAACAACCTGGGAGCTCAGCAGGTATTTGTAAAACAACAAATGAGTTGGATGAATGGACCATACAATAGAATACATGGCTCTTCAAGATTTCTCACTTATCTCCCATAACCCCATCACCTACTTCCTGTCTAGCCCACCATACTACTCCACATTTCTGAATCTGCACTGCATTTTTCTATATTGATGGTTGCCTTGCTCATTAGTATCTCTTAGCCCAGATGATTTCTCCTACTCTATCAACTATATGCCTTTTGAAAATCTCCTCATGTTTCAAAACTCTGACCTCATGTCTTCCAAGAGCACATTCATCCCCACCCATGTGACAGGTTAGTCCTGCCTTCTGCTCTGCAATTAGTTAGCATCTAAAATTGCACTTCACCAAGCACTTCTCTGGATTGGCATTTATATTTGCCTATTCCTCTAGGTTATCAAGTCTGGGGCAGTAGAAACTTTTATTTTTATTTCTGCCTTCCTAGTTAAACATTTTTCAAAATTCTTTGAAGTTGCACCACAAATTATAATTGGATTCAATAAAAATGAATTTAAAACAGACAGGAAAAGATCTCTTGCAGCTAAACACAGTAATATCTGTACTTTCAAATTATTTCGCTTTGGGAAAAAAATCTGAAATCACAGGTTGTTTGTTAATGAGCATTCTGTATTTGAGGAATGCAAAAGCTCTGCTCACTTTTGGATAATGATAAGGAATCAGAAGCTACAGGCCTGTCTTACAGTCTTATCCTCCAGCCTCATGCTATACCTATATAGCTATACCTCAGGTGCCCCTGAGCTCCACCAGGCTCAGCTACTTGCTGTTTCCTGCACATAATGTCTCATAACTCTGCACATGCTCCTTCCTCTGGCTCGAATATCCTTCCCCACTTTTACCCTTGGACAACCTCAACTCAACTTTTTTATTTGGTTTCTTCACTAAGAGATCTTCTCTGTCAACTGAGAAAAGTTGAGCACAGAATTTGCTGTTTCTTCAATACCTTCTACATAATTCACTTAGAGTACTTGTCATAATCCAATGCTTACCTATCTTGACCTCTTTCCTACCCTACCATTGTGAATTCTTCTAGGAGAGAGTTTGTGTCCAATTATACCACCAGGACTTAGTATTAGCTAGGAAAAAGTACGTACTCAACAAATAAGTTTTGAGGTGAATGAACCCTGAGAATCTCAGTTTGCAACCTCACAGTTCTACATGGCAATTCCCCCTTTGTTTGTCTCTGCTTCTAATTTCATAGATAAACTTTGATTAATTGTTGATCTGTAGCCACAGGCATGGAGATACCCTCACCAGCTTTAGGAAACCTACATTGCTGTGAGCTATAACCCCCCCCCCCCCAGTAATTATAGATGCCTCCTCAATCCCAATCACTTAATCCCTCCAGCCCTTTCAATTACGTACTGTGCTATTCAGTTGTGTAATCAGCCTAGATGATAAGCTGTCAGCAATTATTTTATTTTTTTTAATGTAAATTATTTCTTTATCCCTGGGTCTGGGCTGCATGTTTTTAAGGGAGGTGGTGCAGGATGAGGAATGAAGAGTACTGTCTAGTGAAGCATATTATGGAGTTTTATAGATAATTATTTGTGATCTAATACAAACATGCAGGCATCCTGGAAGTAATTACCAAAATAGTTCTGACCTAATTATGCTTAAAACACAAGGATCAGTTCTTAACTTCGAGTCTAATAGATAGTGCTAATCTGATTCAGCCCTGACCCTATAGGTTCACACTAAAAGCCAGCTAACTTCTCTAAGTCTCAGTTTATTCCATGTATAAAATGGCCCTATCCAACTAGGAAATCAACCCAGGATTGTGGAAGAACACAGCAGGCTCAAGACTTGGGCTCTTCATTGCCAAAATCTCCTGCCTCTCCCCAAAATACCTCCATAAAACTAAATTAGACTAGTAATTACCAAGTGTTTGCAAGACACGAAAACTCTGCTCCAAAGTTTTCTGGTAAGAACACATGCAAACAACATTTCTTTTTCAGTTAAGGAAAGGTCTCCCTTAGTTATCATCTCATCAATAAGCCTGAAGAAAGGAATTGCTTTCCACAGGAAAGAAAAACTATCTTAGAGAGGACATTCAAGCTCACTGCTAGATCAGCTAGTTTTTTACTATACAGGAATGAGCAAGGAGAAAGTGCCAGTGAATAAGAAGCAATAGTAAAATAGAATTAGCCCTGGATTCCATTAAGACTCTTAATTAAGCATCTACCTGGCACTCAGTACTTGAACATTTTTTTAAGTGAAAAAATAAATGAATGAGTAAACGAATAAATGAATGTATGAGCCATTCTTGTATATGTAAAAGCCAGTTCTGCACAGCCCCACAGCCTTGAGTATAAACAGCCTGAAAGGGAATTAACATTTATTATGCTCTTTAAATTCTCACACTCACTCTTGCCAGTAGTATATTACCTCTATAAGAGAGAGAACCAGGGGGGCCTGGGTGGCTCAGTCAATTAAGCATCTGACTTCAGCTCAGGTCATGATCTGGCAGTTGGTGGGTTCGAGCCCTGTGTCAGGCTCTGTGTCTCTCTCGCTCTCTGCCCCTCTTCTATTTGCTCTCTCTCTCTCTCTCTCAAAAATGAATAAATGTTAAAAAAAATTTAAAAATAGAAAAAACCAAGGTTATGATGTAAAGGTTGTGCCAATAAACTGGGTTAGAGCACAAACTTTAGTCAGAAAAATATGGCTCTGCTAGTTAAGATTAAGAAATGAGTTCACAACCATACATTGCCTAATAAGTGACAAAATAGGGATTAAACTCAGTTCTGACTTTCTTCAAAGCCCATGCTCTTAGAACTCTACCAAAATGCTTCTTTGATTTCCCAGTAGCTAAGCATGGCTTTATTAATCACCTTGGGCCATTATTGCCTCTCTGACTCAAGATTTCAAGCAAATAGTTATTTTGTATACATTGTAAGATATGAAGCCTGAACATCCGAGAGGGTATGGAGCTACCATCAGAGAGGTCTTCCAGGCAGGTAAATTAAACCAGTTCTTTAAAATGGGTATGATTGGTTTTGTGCTGCACTGCAATCAGGTATAATTTATGACTTCAAGGACTATAAGTTATTAATACTCACATGCACTTGCAGAAAATATTTCAGAGGCTAGTTGTTGGAGGGCAAAGGGAAAATTAGACATGTCTAAAGCAGATCTGAGCCCTTCTAAAGACCTAAAAGACTGAGGATCTAACCTCATTAGTTCTCCATCTGAGAATCACCTACTGCTAAGCTCGCAGCTAGAATGATATACCCAGGTCTACTAAGATTTATTTCCCCTATCTGTCCCTGGAGCCCATACATGCAGAATGCTCAGTCCCAAATTATAATATGCACAAATTAATTTTGTTTAATAAGTATCCCTAATAGGTAGGAGATATCAGGCACTTACAACTTAAAATCAATTGATTCAAGCAGCTCCCTTCTAACTCCTCAGTGGAATGAATATACTATAAATGTGATAGTTCTAATGGATGAAGAAGAATGGATAAAAATTTTGTAGAGAAGGGTAGGGCAGGAAGAAGTGTCACAGGCAAAGTAGCCAAAGGGCAATGAGAAATTCAGAAATCCTATGTTTTTTCTCCAACTTTGACAATGACATCAATCTTGCATATGCATGAGTGCTAAAACAGGAAAATAAGTGGGTTATAAGAAGCAACTACAATGGCACTGTTTAGGGGAAAGATACACATATTGCGTTAGAGTCCAGGTTCCCAACCAACCTGCTGCCAATACAAAACCCCTCAGGTCTCATCCTCTAGGACAGTAGTTGGGAGTGGGGTTTGTTGCTGGGGCAGCTGGAGCCCTGATATAAAGTTTATAGCAATAAACTGGGTTAGAATCAGTCAGAAAAATATGGCTCTGCTAGTTTACATTCTATGTGATCTCATGTAGGCAAACTAACATCTCTGAATGTTCCAATTCCATCCATGCATGTAAAAATACTTGCATAGTATCATAAGTATTAAGTGAAGTTAAATATGTGAATGGCTTAGCAGTTTCAGACTCATACAAGTATTTAAGGAGATGTAATTGGCTAATTAAACAATTAGAGGCATTTACAACTATAATACACCAGTGAAGTTAAGACTGTTCTGGTTTTTCATATATTTTTTGACTTTTTTAAACTCTAAGTCAGATCTGGGAATTGCTCTGAGAGAGTCAAGAGTACTGTAATAGAAGACAAAGATTTCCTGGCTGATAATCTCCTGAGAGAAATATTTCCATGGAGTGTAGGTGTCAAGGGCAGTGTATGCATCAATCATGTTCTTAGACTGGATGTACCTGGGAGGGGTAAGATGTTGCTATCCCTTTCCTTGATAGTACTTGACAACATCCAAAATGTCTACCAGAGCAAAGAATATCTACCATGAATGCTTTTGCTGATGACTATCTTGAAATTTCTGGCCAGCAGTCCTGTGGGGACCTAAGTTCCAACCAAGTCACCAGCAGTTAAACTACAGGGGCACAAAAGGTAAAAAAGCAGTTTAAATTGTATTTTTATCAGTTTAACAACCTCATTAAAGCTTGAAAAATTGTTTACTATCAAAGTAAAAATGTGTATATGTACTAATCATTGCTTCTATTGCAGAGATTCGACTCTGCAACATTTGCTTCCTATTTTTCTGATTTTAATGTCAAAAACCATAATTTGGGCTGGTTTCTTTTAATAGAGTCCAAAAATAATTCTTTAAACTTTGGTCAGCAATAGCAACATAAGAAAGTTTGGAGGTAGCTTTCATCATTTCTCCAATGTATTTTATCCTCAAGCCCTACTATACTGTGGTTTTATGGGTAGAAGTAAAACGTTACCCAATTATAAAGGTGCAGGCAGGAGAATGGAAAAGTTGACCTAATTCTCTCTTAAGGGAGTGATGATAAAATCTTAATTTGAAAATTCCCTAGTCTTGGGGCCTCAGAGAGCAGCCCCTGAGGCCTGACCTACCTACACCAAACCACGCCCATCCACAATGGGGAGCTGCCTTCTTTTTTTCCCCCTTCTTTTCTCCTTTCTGCCCCTGGAGTCTGGGGAAAGACCAACATTGATGGACTGCTGTAATTAGATCAATTCTGCCACCCAGATATATTTTCCCTTATCTCATTCTTATCTCTCCCCTCCACTGGTTTTACGATTTTAGACTGTCCTTTGTCTTTTTGTTGTTTCTGTCCCCACCTCTTTTTTTTCTTTTCTTTTCTTTCCTTTTCGTTTTTTTCTTTTCCCTTTTGGTTTGCTTGTTTGTTTGATTTGTCTGTGCGTTTGCATGCTTTTGTTCCCTGTGTGTTTGTCTGTCTGTTTTCCTTTTGAGGACTACCTCAAGAAACAAGCCAAAGTACACATGGTGACAAGTCTCAAATATCACTGAGTAAGGAAATAAAATAATCAAAGACACAAGAGAAACCAAGAGACACCATTAAAAGAACACTTCCTAAAACAACAGGCCCTGGACAGTCAATGAGCCTCCTTTAATAGAGCAAAACTAACAGGTGCACAGTGCATAACAAGCTTTTAAAACTGACAAGAGGCAGAGAGCTAGCCAAAATTACGAAACAAAAAAACTCTCCTCTAAAGAAATTCAAGGAAGAAGTCACACCCACAGAACTGCTTAAAACAGATATGAGCAACATAACAGAGCAAGAATTTAGAACAACTATCATAAAATTAATCACTGGGCTTGAAAAAAGCATGGGAGTCATCAGAGAAGCTATGGATACAAAGACTAGGGACCTTCAAAATAGCTGTGACGAGTTAAAAAAATGCTATAAATGAGGTGCATAATAAAATGGAGGTGACCACTGCATGGATTGAAGAGGCAGAGAGGAGAATAGGTGAAGTACAGGACACAGATATAGAAAAAGAGGAAGCCGAGAAAAAGAGAGAGAAATTGATCCAGGAGCACGAAAGGAGAATTCGAGATCTGAGTGATACAATCAAATGGAACAATATCTGTATCATAGGAATTCCTGAAGAAGAAGAAAGAGAAAAAGGTCCTGAAGGGGTGCTCGTTCAAATTAGAGCCGAGAACTTCCCCAATCTGGGGAAGGAAATAGACATTGAAAACCAAGAGGCACAGAGAACTCTCCTAAGAAAATAACTTGAATTGACCTTCGTCACGACATATCATAGTGAAACTAGCAAAATATAAGGATGAAGAGAGAATTCAGAAAGCAGCTAGGGATAAATGGGCCCTAACATAAAAAGGGAAATATATCAGAGTGGATACAGACCTATCTACTGAAACTTGGCAGGCCAGAAAGGAATGGCAGGAAATCTTCAATGGTATGAGCAGAAAAAATATGCAGCCAAGAATCCTTTATCCAGCAAGCCTGTCATTTAAAACAGATGGAGAGATAAAGGTGTTCCCAAATAAACAAAAATTGAGAGAATTCATCACCACCAAACTAGCCCTACAAGAAATCCTAAGAGGCAGTCTATGAGGAAAATGTTGCAAGGAATACAAGGTACCAGAAACACCACTACAAACATGAACCCTACTGAGAACACAATGAATCTAAACCCACATTTATCAATAATAACACTGAATGTAAATGGACTGAATGCTCCAATCAAATGACACAGGGTAGCATAATAGATAAAAAAACAAAATCCATCTATTTGCTGTCTACAAGAGACTCATTTGAGACCTGAAGACACCTTCAGATTGAAAGTAAGGGTATGGAGAAATATCTACCATGTGACTGGAAGTCAAAAGAAAGC
>CM053577.1:76877329-76909863 GCA_028646485.1 Cryptoprocta ferox
TATTGGCACCAACACAGACACATAAACCAATGGAATAGAATAGAGAACCCAGAACTGGACCCATAAATGTATGGCCAATTAATCTTTGAGAAAGCAGGAAAGAGTATCCAATGGAAAAAAGACAGCCTCTTTTACAGGTGGTGCTGGGAGAACTGGACAGCAACATGAAGAAGAATGAAACTAGACCACTTTCTTACACCATACACAAAAATAAACTCAAAATGGATGAAGGACCTGAATGTGAGACAGGAAACCATCAAAACCCTAGAGGAGAAAGCAGGAAACAGCCTCCTTGACCTCAACTGCAGCAATTTCCTACGCGACACATCTCCAAAGGCAAGGGAATCAAGAACAAAAATGAACTATTGGGACCTCATCAAGATAAAAAGCTTATAGACTGTAAAGGAAACAATCAAGAAAACTTATAGGCAACGGATGGAATGGGAAAAGATAATTGCAAATGACATATCGGATAAAGGGCTAGTATCCAAAATCTACAAGGAACTCACCAAGATCCATACCTGAAAAATGAATAATCCAGTGAAGAAATGGGCAGAAGACATGAATAGACACTTCTCCAAAGAGGACATCCAGATGGCCAGCAGACACATGAAACGACGCTCAGCGTCACTCATCATTAGGGAAATACAAATCAAAACCACACTGAGATACCACTTCTCGGCAGTCAGAGTGGCTAAAATGAACAAATTAGTAGACTAAAGATGCTGGCAAGGATGTGGAGAAACAGGCACCCTCCTACACTGTTGGTGGGAGTGTAAACTGGTACAGCTGCTCTGGAAAACAGTGTGGAGTTTCCTCAGAAAACTATCAGTAGAACTCCTCTATGACCCAACAATAGCACTGCTGGGGATTTACCCAAGAGATACAAGAGTGCTGATGCACAGGGGCACATGTACCCCAATGTTCATAGCAGCACTTCAACAATAGCCAAATATGGAAAGAGCCTAAATGTCCATCAACTGATGAATAGATCAAAAAGATGTGGTTTATATATACAATGGAATACTACAGAGCAATGAGAAAGAATGAAATCTGGCCATTCGTGGCAACGTGGATGGACCTTGAGGGTATCATGCTAAGTGAAATAAGTCAGGCAGCGAAGGACAGACACCATATGTTTTCACTCATAGGTCTAACAGGAGAAACCTAACAGAGGACCATGGGGAGGGGAAGGGGGAAAAAGAGTTAGGGAGAGGGAGGGAGGCAAATCATGAGAGACTCTTGAATACTGAAAACAAACTGAGGGCTGAAGTGGGAGGGGGAAAGGAGAAGGTGGGTGATTGTCATGGAGGAGGGCACTTGTGGGGAAGAGCACTGGGTGTTATATGGAAACCAACTTGACAATAGACTATAAATTTAAAAAAAGAAAAAAAAAGAAAATTCCTAGTCTGCACTGATAGTGTGGGGCCTGCTTGGGATTCTCTCTCTCCATCTCTCTCTGTCCCTACCCCTCTCATGCTTTCTTTCTCTCTCTCAAGATAAATAAATAAATATTAAAAAAAAAAAAGAAGAAGAAAGAAAGAAAGAAAGGGGGCGCCTGGGTGGCTCAGTCGTTAAGCATCTGACTTTAGCTCTGGTCATGATCTCATGGTTCGTGGGTTCGAGCCCCGTGTCAGACTCTGTGCTGACAGTTCAGAACCTGGAGCCTGCTTCTGATTCTGTGTCTCCCTCTCCTCCCCTCCTCCACTCATGCTTGCTCTCTCTCTCTCTGTCTCACACAAAAATAAAATAAACATTTTAAAAAGATAATAAAAATAAAAAATAAAATTTAAATAAATAAATAAAAAGAAAGAAAATTGCGTAAGACTTCTCAGTCAATATAGGGGAAGGAAATTCACTTAACTATCCAAAATATTATCAAGAATTCACAAGTATTGTCTGTATTTTATATATTTCATTTCATCTCTCAGGAAAATTCTACTGTGATCCACTGTTATTAAAATGATTTTCTTTACAGAAACTGCTTGTAACTATTCCAAATCTAGAGAATACAGAATTTCCCCTATGCCATATGTACAAATTTATGTAAAAAATCTCAGAATAAAGTAAAGCATTTCCCAACAACATTTTCTGGATTGCTTCCTCCTCCATGAGGTTTAGAAGATATCTTCTAGAAATCACAGACTTAGTCTTCAAAAAAATTCTTACTGGGTAGCTCTTTATCAAGCCAAGTACAAGGAGATGCTTTTGCTTCCATTGAAATTTCATTTGAAAAAAAATGACACCTTATTTATAAATTCCTAATGGGTTAGTCAAAAATATTTTAATGACTGCAAGGATATAATTTTAGTCTGTCACACATTTTGTGGGTAAAAACAAAAGTGATATTCTTAGTTTTAATTCTGCATAGAGAAGATGAGGAGGGAACTTTTAAATAGCTATACAGTGGGCAGGAACAAAAGATATGGAAAGGAATGAAATCTCTTTCCATTTGTCCAAATGAGACAATAAAGAAGCATATTTTAGACCAGACCAATATTTCTCTTCACCAGGTAAGTTGACAAGAATTCTGGGAAACTTCAAAGCATGAAGCCACATCAATCAGAAAGTATTTAATGGTGTACATGTTTTTTTTTTTCAATTTCTTTAGTGTAACTCCTTAAGCCCCAGCTAGGAATATGACTTAAGCATACTAATGTAAAACTAAAGCTTTGCAAACACTTACCCAGACTTTCTTCTATGGCTGAACACTGGGAGGTAGATCCAAAGCCCTGAGCCATAGGGAAAGCACTCATCCAAAAAGACTAATTCAAAAAGGTATTAGCATTATGGATGTGTCTCTTTTAATAAAGAGAGCCTTTGGGGGATAAAAAATAATTCATCCAGTTATAAAAGTTCACCAAAATACAACCTATTATAAATTCATTCCCTCTAAAGCAGTGACAGTTAGCTAACTCTGTTCCTTCCATAAGAAGGCTACAGAACAACGGGAGACAGAGCACAATCTATGAAAACTGTGAAGAAATGAAGGAATGTTAAACACTAAAATTTTGGGGGGTTTCCCTTCCCAAACATCAAAATTGGGCCACTTCAAAAATTAACCAGAATTCCTTTAAGTGCACTTGACTTTTCACCTGTTTAAAGGTGTTGAGAGGGAGAGGTCCCAGAAGACAAGAGATTTAATCTGAAGAGCACCGGGAACAGCTACTGTCACCCAATCTATTTCTAACACCATCCTGGCATAGAAGCTAAAACATTCATAAGGTCATTTCTTTGATTTAAGGTTTGGCCCCCTTAAGTCATCTTACGAAATGTAAATGTATTCCTTGAAGGAAAATACAAGTGTATTCCTTGAAAGATAATACACAATAATGTTAATTCATAATGTTAATTATAATAACTTATAAATCCATGTCTCCAATTAACAGAATTGAGTTTACTACTAAAAGAATAGAATAAGGACAAGAGTATTTGGAGGGTTAGAGACTATAGCTTTAAAAACATGAACTCTGAGGAGAGCTGATACAGGATATAGATAGGGATATGGATAGATCATGACATGTTCTAGAAAGTCAGAGGGCTGTACCAGAACCTGACAGGTGGGTTCAAGAGAGACACACAAATGAAAAGAGAAAAAACTTATTTTTCACCTTTTTTCCCTCAGGATGGTCCTAAGTAGTGAGGTATAAGCTAGGGCAGAGTTGAAAAGAATTCTCTCCCCAACATTCTCTCCAGCCCCATAAGGCAATTTTGTCTTCTCTTTGCTTTTCTCTCTTCATCTTCCTGCTACTATCCCTGACCAGAACATGCTGTTTCACATAACAAGCTATTTCCTATACTGAGTTGTTGATTTATGCCAGGAAATGCTCTATGCGTTTTTCATGTCTCATCTTACCTAATGCTCATAGGAACCCTCAGAAACTACCATTTTTAACAATTCGGTAATAGTACACATAGGTTTAGTAATAGTACACATTAAAATCCTTTCAGACCTTCCATTTCACCTCTTGGACAATGTTGCCATTGCTAGAGAATTGCTTGCTCTGAGGAAACAAAATCTATCCTCCCTCCCTCCATTATAACACTTCACTGACTCATCTGGTGTCCCAGGGTACCCTCTGGAATATGAAGTGATACTTAGAAGATCTGTCATAAGAAAGATCAACCATCATGGAGCCCCAGTGTTTAGCACAGGCCTGGAATATGGTGGGCAGGCCATTAATATTTTTGAGTGAATAAATAAAAACACTCTACCACATTTTTTAATTAAAAAATATTGTAACATTCTTTGTGCCTATAATTCTGTTAAAAACCAAACATATAAAGCTTAGAGGCATCTAGGGATACTTTCATGTCTGCCATCTGTCATATTCATTTTCTCATGAAGAATGCTTAGAACACTGAGAAATCACAGGTAAGGCATTTTCATTACGTGAGTTCTACTGATATTTTATCTGAGTTAACTACTAGTTGGATGAAATTTTAGCCAAGTCAGAGACTTGAAGGATTGTTTTCAATAACATAGACCTTCTTCAAGTCCATCCAGGTCATTCGTACTGTAGGCAGCGTAAAGATCACAGTCACCCCAGCACGAAAGTATGTTGATTGTGCAGAGGCTACTCTCATTTTACATTCATAGGAGATTGAGACTGGAAATAAATCTAGGATATGCTGACTAATTCTCTTGGCAGATATCAGCTTTTAACATGCATGAGATATTCCCACTGTCATTTGCCTGAAGGGCATCAGAGGGAGAGAGGAAAATGTACTTCTTCAGAGTGAGCTTAGTCTAAGTTCTCACACAATCAATATTGTTACATTTTCTTGGGTTCAAGACACAAGGAATTGTGACAGATAAGTAATAAAAAAGAAAAAAATCGGTCACTATTTGACCACCACATTTCAGTAAATATCACAGTGGAATGGTTCAGAAGCAATCAGCAATTTCTTCTAACAGGATTCAGTGGCTTAAATAACCAGACATTATCTAATTGGATAGACTCAGTTTGGACAGTTTCACTGCATTCTAGTACTCTATGTATAGCATCTTCTTGTTGATATAAGCACCTATGACCACGATAGAACTTGAATTTCTCACAATTACTCACCTTCTACAAAGGGAAACTAGAGTCATTGCTTGTGTTCATTGAGCGTCTCATTAATTACCAAAAACAAACCTAAGTCATTTGTTTTCTCTCTAAACTAACTTAACCTAATGGGCAGCCAACTCCAGTTGTTAGAGAGAAAAGCAAAAGGCAATGTAAGAAGATAATTTTTTAAAAATCTGAATCAGAATTACCTAACATAATATAAAATTATTTACTAAAAAAATAAAAGCAGAACAATGGGGACAATGATGGCAAGTTATACCTTAAAGTCTCCAAAAATTCAATACTGGTAAGTTACCTAAACAATCCCAATGATAGAATTCTCTCAAGTAAATGAACAGCTCTACAAAGAAAAGTAATTTCATTTTATTATTCTGTGTGAGGTATGAAAATGAGTAATAAATGTACATAGACTTAGAAGAAGCAAAGAGAAAACAGAAAGAACATAGATTAGAACAAGAAAAAGAGAGAATAATAAACTAGGAGAGGAAGAGAGAAGGAAGTACACCACTGAGCAGAAGATGATACAAGTAACACAAATCTTCTTCCCCAAACTCTATGGCCTGTGAATGTTTAAAACTCATCTCAGGGGGCATCTAGATGGCTCAATCAGTTAAGCACCTGACTTCAGCTCAGGTCATGATCTCATGGTTCGTTGGTTCGAGCCCTGCACTGGGCTCTCTGCTGACAGCTCAGAGCCTGGAACCTGCTTCGGATTCTGTGTCTCCCTCTTTTTCTGCCCCTTCTGTGCTTGCTCTCGCTCTCTCTCTCTCTTTCAAAATAATAAACATTAAAAAAAAATTTAAAGATTAAAACTCATCTCAGGATTTTTGCAAATGGTAGGAGTTGGGGGGGAGAGAGACTTCATTGAATCTAATTTTGAATGCCTCTAGTAAAATTCTGAAGCCATCCTAATATAACACCCCTTTTAGATAACTTGATCTTTTTGTTCAAACATCCTGTTTTTCTCTATCTTTGAAGTTCTATGAGAAGTAAGGGTTAATTTGTGGGAGACTTATCCCTTGCAGGATGGCCTTCTGAAAAAGTGTTATCTCCCCACAAAGGTCCTTGGAATTCAGCCTTAGGTCTGCTATGGAAATCAGTCCTGGTCAGCCTCAAAGCTAGGAGCACAGTCCCCTCATCACACCACAGTGAGTACAATATCTCCCTTTTTCATCCTTGAAAGCTGAGGTAATGAATCATGCTACTAGCTTACTATGTCATACAGGCACAACTGCAAAGTTTGACCCCAACCCCCATATTACATCAGGGGAACATCTGATACTCCTCTAACCATGAATGCCAAACTGGCAGATTGGAGTGGGAACCAAGAATTCACTACAATCTTTCACAATTCCATCCCAGCTCTTGATCAATCAGAAGACAACCAATAGTTCCTCAGTAATGCAGCTGAAAAATTCTCCAGCCCAAGAGTTAGAATCCCTCCCCCTGGAATCTGACATCCAGCCCTGCCAGATCTCTGGGCACTGCCCAAGAACACAATACTCTCTCCTGTCTCCTTGAATGTCCTGCCAATAAACACCACCCCACAAGCCCAACTTGTATTCTCCAAGGTTATTTGATGTTGTTTGCACATCAAGCCAGTGACTTTGCAAAATATATCTTCTTATGGAAAGATTCTCCAGATTTTAACAAGATAGACTACTAAGACTGTGAAACTGTTTGAATTTGATGCTACCTAAACTACTATTCTATTGTTCACTCCAAATATATATATATATATATATTTTTTTTTTTTAACTACTAGTTATGTAATTATTGGGAGTAAAACCAACCCAAACATTAGTTTGAAGCTCAAAGCCTCTTCACTCCCACCTCATCCCCTCTTGGGTATGCAGCCAGTCCACAACTTTTGGAATAATTGCCCTATATATTCTAATTCCAAAGCACTTCTCATGGCATCACAGAGAGATGGTTAGAAGAATGTGATAAGAGGCCAGCCATACATTGGCTCTCCAGGTAAAATATTGTTGTGATCTCTTCCAGAGACTCTTCCAGATTACTACTTTCAAAGCAGTCAGCCACAGGTGACAAAAGTAAAACAACAAGGACAAAGTGACACAAACCTAGTAATCCTACAGAAAACAATCAAACAAACAAAGAATGTGTACTGGTAGATAGTGGGTAATCACCATATATAATCTTTTTATAGAGCTATCAAGATGTCATCATGACTGTTTGGGGATTAAGAGATATACTGAGTGGGATGCCTGGGTGGCTCAGTCAAGTTAAGTGCCCAACTTTGGCTCAGGTCATGATCTCTCTATCTCGAGGTCTGCTGTCCATGGATTTGAGCCCCATGTCAGGCTCTGTGCCAACAGCCCAGAGCCTGGAGCCTGCTTCAGATTCTGTGTCTCCCTCTCTCTCTACCCTTCCCCACTTGCACTTTATCTCTCTCTCTTTCTCTCTCTCTCTCTCTCTCAAAATAATAAATAAACACTAAAAAAATTTTTAAAGAGATATATTGAGTAACAAAATGGGTTTCACACACTGAAGAGGAATATGAATTCTGTTTGAAGAAGAAAATACCTATTTCCACAATTATAATCCATTATTCTGATAACCTTTTCTCTAGTTAGAGAGGAGCCTCTCTGATTGTGATAATTCATCATCAAATCAGTAGTCTCTTTTATATGAACAATTTAGGAAAAATAATAAAAGATTGGATTAAACAGCAGTAAGGACTTTCTTAATCTCTAAAAAATATAACCTCATATAAAAGTGGATACTTGGCTAATTTGAAAATGGAATTCAAAATTCATTTCTGTGGTACCTTTAAAAATTTGATAGTTCTTTGCAACTGCATTTTTAAATTACTTTTGTTTTGGTCTAAAAAGGAGATTTTTTCCCCCTATTTCCCTCTGAAAATTTTCCCTCAAACAAAAATTTTATCTGAAGTTCTAAAAAATATGCTGCTCTGTCCTCTTTTTTTTTTATTTTGAATTACTTCTCCTTCCTAGCTTGTTTTTTTCTCTTCTGATTTGAAAGCAGAGTTGGAAATTCTATAAGAAGTGGAAGCTTTGAAAAATAAGAACCTGCATAGCCTTCTCTCCATCAGTTAATAAAAATGCAGCCTTTATTCTAGGTGTTTTTACTTATGGAGGCTCACTTGCACTGAACTAGCCCTTCCTCCCCTCAACCAAACAAACTTTAAAAATCTGTCAGTAGGAATTTCTCAGTGTGAGAGGCCTCAACAAGACAACAGCAAATCTACTCACTTCTTTGGAGATATTTCTGCTATGATGTTGATTTTCAGCCTATTTCAAGAACTAGTTACCCCCAGGGACTGATTATAAGCTACAGTACCTTTCATAACTAAATAACTTGAATTTGACCATCTTGGCACCACACCTAAATCTATGCCAGCTGATGACCTCTTCTGATCTCATGAGTGAATTCTTTCCCAAGAGATATTAGTAAGAGGTTATGTGTTTTACAGGTTAGAGCACAGGCTCTGTGATCCTTGGATGCTGTGCATTCTTGTGCACAGCTATGCATTCTTGGGTAAGTTTCTTAATGCCCCTTTTCCCCATCTGTACATGCAAATGATTCTAATGAGAGAAACTAATTCACCTTAGGAGAGTCCATGGGACAGAGGAAGCACTCAAAAGCATCAGAGATTGCTCTGAAATCACATGTTCAAAAGGTAATGAATTGTGCTATCTTATCACAATTCCTACAGCTTCTCTTATACAAATCTCTTGACTATACTA
Source organism: Cryptoprocta ferox (assembly GCA_028646485.1). Taxonomy (NCBI): domain Eukaryota; kingdom Metazoa; phylum Chordata; class Mammalia; order Carnivora; family Eupleridae; genus Cryptoprocta; species Cryptoprocta ferox. The sequence goes on from CM053577.1 coordinate 76,886,133, forward strand.
GTCACTTGTCTATAATTGTTTGATAGGAAAATCTTCTATAGAATAAGAGCAGATTCCAGAGACACTATGGAAGGTTCTTGTTTCCCTTCATCTGACAGCAACTCTATTCACAAAAGTGAGAAACTGGCTCTATGAGTCTATGGATCCAAAAGAGTCAGTTTTGGAGCCTATTAAAGTGAGCAGTTCCTTCAGGATAATTCAGCAATTGAGGGCATTGTCAGCACTTATACTCCTTAGACTAAGCCTCATGCCCCCCCCCCCCAGTATACTAAGCCATGCATAGCTAAATTATCTTGTTTACAACCTCAATCCCTGAATCAACTGAAAAATACACACAATGATGTTATATGATAATAATCTCTCAGTAAGCCAGATACTTGGGAGTAGCTAGTATATTTGCTTCAGGTCTCATAAATCTGTTTTAGAATCCTTCTCTACCCTGAGAGACTTTGGGCAAATTTCTTACCCTATCTCAGTCTCAACTTTTACAGATGAAAAATGTGGATAAAAAGAGTTACCTTACAGCATTTACTTTGTGAATTCAAGACAAAATATTTAAAGCTCCTGATACAATTCTTAACAAAGAATGGATTTTAAATACATGGCTATTATTTGTATTATTCTTATTATCATATAGATTAAAAATAGTTTATATGATTCTTTATCCTTGAGGAAGTGTTGGATAGATATGATCTTAGTGAAGCTAAGAGCGTAGAATGAAAATGAGAAGAAAAATAATCACAGTAAAAAATGGGAAAGAAATTAGAGTTGAGAGTATAGACAGACCTAATGAGCTTGTCTTTATGTATCTTTATATCAGAGGCCATAGACCTTTTGAGAACCTGATAAAACCTAAGAACGTGTCTCCAGAAAAACAAATCCACACATTAGCACATAAAATTTTATGGCTCCAAGAACTCCAGGGTATGAACCAGGAAAGGCTATATCAGTGTTTTTCAAACTGTGCATCACAACCCACTGTGGGTAAAAGCAATTTAATCTGTTCGACTGGTTTCTTTTAAAGAACTACATATCCTTATCTATATCTATAGAAAATAACATGACATGGGGATGGGGATAGTAGGTGTTCTGTTTTGAGGACATCCCATTAAATCCTATGTCTCCGTGCACCTCCCCCACCCCCTGCCAAAGAAAAGAAAGAAAGAAAATAACATGACAATATTGGAAAGTAGCACATATAATAGGATTATTTGATAAAATCTTTGTTTTATGTTGGGGGTGGTGAACTCCTAGGTATATCAGATCACAAGGTTAGACAATTTTCTTCCATAGTTTATGGCCAAAACTGTTTGAGATAGACCAATATTGTGATTACTATAATTATGTACATCCAAGACAGATTTCTCTAATAATAACCAACTCATTCTTTTTTTTTCTAGCCTAAATACTATTTATTAAAAAGAACAGAGAAGAGAGAGTATAGGTCCCCAAAGAACAGGAAGAAAAAAACAAGCAGTGCATGTCTACTTCCTGCTCAGCATATTCTCTTATCACCCCTCTGGGCCATCTTATTGTTGATGGGCATCTTCAAAAGTGAACCCACCCATTTTTAAACTCTTCTGTAATAAACTGCTTAAGAAATATCCAAACCTTCCTCTTATCCTTTAGACATAATAAGAATATGAACTCAAAGATATTCATACCTATTATTAAATAATAGGTGTGTTATAATAAGAATGTAAATTCTTTTATTGAATAATATGGAGCAATAATTTAAGGACATTGGGGTATCTGAAGCCCTGTATATAAAATCCAAAAGACGCACCAGCTAATGTGCTGAGCACAATGTGATTAAAGTCTTACCAATAAGAAGATTTTGAAATTTGGGTCACCTGGGTGGCTCAGTCAGTTGAACATCCAATTGTTGATTTCGGCTCAGGTCATGATCTCATGATTTGTGGGATGGTGCCTGCATCAGGCTCTGCACTGACTGTGTGGAGAATGCTTAGGATTCTCTCTCTCCCTATCTCTCTTCCTGTCCCTGACTCTTGCATGCATGCGCTCTCTCTCTCTCTCAAAATAAACAAATAAGAGCTTTTAAAAAAGATTTTGAGGGGCACCTGGGTGGCTCAGTTTGCTAAGTGTTTGACTCTCGATTTAAGCTCAGGTCATGATCTGAAAGTTCACGGGATCAAGCCCTATGTCAGCCTCCGGGCTAAGTGTGGAGCCTGCTTGGGATTCTCTCTCCCCCTCTCTCCCTCTCTCTCTGTGTCTCTGCCCCTCCCCTACTCACTCTCTATCTCTCTCAAAATAAAAAAAAGAGGGATGCCTGAGTGGCTCAGTTACTTGGGCGTCCAACTCTGGCTTAGGTCATGATCCCAGACTTGTGAGTTCGAGCCCCACATCGGGTTCTGTGCTGATAGCTCAGAGCCTGGAGTCTGCTTTAGATTCTGTGTCTCCATCTCTCTGCCCCTCCATTGCTCGCATGCTGTTTCTCTCTCTCAAAAATAAATAACATTAAAATTTTTTAAATAAATAGAGAAAGAGAGAGAGAGAGAATCTTACCTATGCTCATGCTCCTCTCCATCAGTCATTTAAAACTTAGCATACTGTCCTCCTCACTACAAAGTTTCACCCTTAAGATGTATACCATATAAACTTAAAGCCAAAATGTTGTGGAAAGAGAGTGTGGATAAGAAAAACATTTAGTCTCAATGTTTGCCCTATTGTTACTTAAAAGATGGAAAAATACATTCCTCCAGAATTCCTTAACATTTCCATGTTTTTGTATCACAATTTACAGAGAAATGGGAAAGGTAGGAATGAGAAATGGCCTGATTTCTTTTCAATTCTTCTATCAAACCATAATTTATAGGGAATATGTTAGAAGAGGAAACAACAGGACACTCTGCAGTGAAAGAGTTTGAAGTGAAAGTACTCCATAGTAGTAGCAACCTTATAAGAGATCTATGGTAATAGAACATTCTTTTCAATAAGCAGGCAAAAAGTTTGCTCATGCTTCTGGTTATCTCTACCTATGTTTTCTCAGTATAGCAACAATGAAAAAACTCTACATGGCTTCATAAGATAGATAGATAATGTAAATGATGGCCTTAACTCTTAAATGTGACTAGTCTTTTTCATTCTTCCACTTGAATCAGCAGTTTGGGATTGATACAAGCCTAAAAAACTAGTGTCACAGAAGGCAAAGAGAATATTATTAGCACAAAGTCTGGAGTAGAGTATGGCCATAATCACTAAAATTGGAAGCTCTTCTAAAACTAAGGAGCACTGAGAGCTTAAATGCTGACAAGAAACACTATGCCAATTAATACACACATTTTGAATAAACAACATATCATACTACCAACTTACAAAGAGGAAAGGAATAATAGTCATTCTCTCACAAGAAGAATTCAAAGAACATTTTTTCAAAAAGAAATGAACAAATTAAATCTAGCAAAATAGAAACATTTCCAAGTAGAATTTGGTTCAGATAATCAAAATTTTTAAATTAGGATACAGAAGTTCTGTTCTCAATATCAAAGCATTAAAATAATAAGTACTGGGGCACCTGGGTGCCTCAGTCGGCTAAGCATCCAACTTCAGCTCAGGTCATGATCTCACAGGTTGTGGGTTCAAGTCCCACATCAGGATCTGTGCTGACAGCTCAGAATCTGGAGTCTGCTTTGGATTCTGTATCTCCCTCTCTCTCTGCTCCTCCTCTGCTCATGCTCTGCCTTTCTCTGTTTCCCAAAAAATAAGCATTAAAAATTAAAATAATAAGTACTAAAGTATTAAAATATAATAAAAATAATCAACATTTCCAACTATAGAATAACATGACCAAAACTTAGGGTGTCATATCCCCCCACCCACTAGACTAATAAGCACAAAGCAACTGATAACATAAATATATTTTTGCTACGAGAAGGGCCAGAGCATGGAGAGAGGCACAATGTAAAGGGAAAACCAAAAACTGAATATGAAGAAGACATTTAAAATTACACTCTGGAAAACCAGCCCCTGGCAAATACAAGGTAACATGAAAGGAAACTAAAACCTATGGAGAACTTAGAGTAATGACAGGAACAACAAATCTTAAATCCAACTCAACTCCTGACTAGATTTACTCAAAACATCACGCTAACGGCCTAATAGAAGGACAGGAGTGCTGTATCCAGGCACAAAAGCTATTCACTTCAGGTCTCTACTCTTTTTTGTAGGACATCTGCCTTTCAGCAGTAAATTAAGAGACATACAAAAAGCCAGGGGAAAAAAAACCCTAGCACACTGTCAAGAGACAAAGTAAAAAATATAACCAGACTAAGATATGACACAAAGGCTAGAAATGTCAGATAAGATTATAAAATAATGATAATATGTTACCAGCTCTAATGGAAACGGTAGATACATGACTCTATGCATTCATCAAAACTCAGAAAACTGCACAATAAAATAAGTGTATTTTATTGTATGTAAATTAAACACATAATTTTTTAATATGGTTCAAAGAATTTTAACACTGTACAAGAAAAGATTTTAAAATTGTAAGTAAAAGGGTTCTCTCATGGACCCAGTTTTATAATAATAAAAATATTATATATGTATATGTACATAATGCAAAGAATAAAAACTGGGTCAAAGTACAACAGAACACTGATGGTGATCTTCTTTGTGAAGCAAAATAAAAAATTATTTATATTTTCTGGTTTATATCTTTCTATGATTATCAAAATAACTATATACTATTTAATAAGAATAATATTTAAAATACATCATGGTTTCATTCTATTATAGTCTAGGAAACAAGAAAACAAAGTTTGCCTTGTAAGTTTTTCAAGGTTCAATCTGCATGGTTACAATTGAAAATGTTTATAAAAGAAATATAATATGAGTATAGAAAGACATAGGAATGCATTGCTTTGGCTTTTTATTCAATAAAAATTAAGGTCTTGTATCAATAAGCCATTTGAAATTTGAAATATCCACCTTTACCTTCTTCTTCCAACAGGGTAAAACTTACATAACAGCTAGACTGAGAGAAAATAAATGTACTCTTTTCCTACTATATCAGGGTACATTGGAACAAATTTTAAAAGCTATAATACTAACTTTATTAACAGGCAGATATAGCCTTCACATGATATAACCCCAATATTTGCTAGGTACCCATGAGATCTTTATTGTTCTTATATAAATTTGTGAAGGACAACTAAATTGATTACAAAATATTAAAGAAAATTGACTAAGAATTTAGGAAAACATATTTTAAAAGATTAAAGAGCATAATATATTCAAATAAATCCAAATGAATGCTTTTTATAAGAATGCATTATTGATGATCATGACCAAGACAAGGCTGCCTCTTATATCCACAAAAATGCTTTTTACAATAAATGAATAACAAACTGATAGTAGAAAAAACAAGTAGAACATTTGTTTTTTGCTTAGTAAGTTTAAATATAGATAGGCAAAGGTGGGTCTGGAAGTTCAACAATATCCTCAAGACTCAGACTTTTTTCCATCCTTCCTATCAACCATCATCGGCATGTTAGCATGTTTAGTATTTATTGTCTAACAGTCTCACAATGCAAGCATCATGACTACATTCACAGGCAGGAAAAAAGGGGTAGCTAAGCTACTCTCTCCTTTTTAACAGGGAGAAAAAATTCTTTCTCTGACCCTACAGCAGAATTCCCTTTATGTGTCACTGGGTAGAATTGGGTCACGTGAATCCTTCCAACTGAAAGGGAGTGTGGGAGACTGACAATGTGGCAAATAGCACTGGCATGATTGGATTAGACAATAACACATTGCTTCACAACAAATTCAGGGTTATATAAGAAGGAAAAAAATTGTGTTCGCATAGCATCTGTTTCAGATCTGTAATTATATAGCCAGTCTTACATTGAAGTAAGTAACAGAAAGCTGGATGTGGTATTTCTACAAAAATCCCCTGCCTACTAAAAATATAGTTTTCCAAACTTCTGTCCATTCCTATAATCAATGCTTTCAAAATTATGTTGCCAGTATAGTCTGAGATATGTATGGCATTTCCTACATTCTGCCTGATTATATAATTTGTTTTCCTGATGTTGATAATTCCCTCAGAAACATGCAGATTAACAAGTAACTAAAATTCCCCTTCAGGTCTTAATAAAGTAAGAGAGGCTGCTTTTATTAACACTGTCTTCCATTACCTTGTGTGAAATGACAACTCTTGAGATGTAGACCAGACCATGCCTGTGAAGCATGCAGATTATATCAAGGGTGCTATTAGAAGGTAAGCTGTTCCTAAGATTTTCCAGAACTAGAGATCAGTTATTTCTGCTGCCTCCAGAGCTTGGGAAAGTTCTTAGCAATCTCGGCAACACTAAAGGTGCAGTAGAAGCTAATCTAAGCTGTAGCCCCAAAGGCTCACGAGGGCAGCAGTTCTTGGAAGGCCTCCATGAAATCTATGGGATTTCTCCTGAAGTCTGAAGGGTCCTAAAAAGTACCCTTTTTTTGAACATCTTCAGATTCTCATCTTCTCACCCTTCCTTGAATTGTCACAGATACAAAAAGAACCAATCATTCTTCCATAATCTGGAGATTTTCCTCCAGTAAGAAAGGAGAAGTCATGGGGTAGGAGAAATAAGAACATGTAGGGAAAGAGAAGCAAAAGGTAACTCAAGTGGAAAAGGTTGTCAATATTGTGCAATACTACAAGGTGATAGAAGAGGATGAAGCCAGAGAAAAGCCTAAAAACAATCCAAGCTTTTAAAGGGAAATTTCGGTGAGGGGGCCTGGGTGGCTCAGTTGGTTGGGCATCCAACTCCTGATCTCAGCTTTGGGTCTTGATCTCAGGATCCTGAGCTGAAGCCCCACATTGGGCTCCATGCTAGGTATGGAGCCTAGTGAGTAAGTAAGTAAGTAAGTAAGTAAATAAATAAATAAATAGAAATTTCTATGTAGGGGCAGAGCTTGACACCAGAATCTGAGGGAATGGGAAATGAAGAAAAGACAGACTACGGACAGACTACTTTTTCTAACTACTTTAGTGAAGACAAGAAAAACTAGAGTGGTGGTTCAACTAGCTATCACTGGCAAGAAAAGAAACATGAAATGGATGTTTTCCTATTCTCCAGATCACAGAGAGCTCAGCCAATCATTTGATCCTCTTCTAGAATAGTTTAAATATACAAATTACCATCAAATGCTCATTCTTAGTGCTAATCACCCAGTAAAATGCTTCACAGATACTTGAACACAATTGAAAGTCTTTTCTTAAATGCTAATAAGAACTAACAGGAAATATCCCTTTTTAGTGTCTTGAAGAGGGAAAAATGTATGTGAGGCAAAAGAGAAGCAAACATACAGCAATTCCCTAGGGAAAATAAATGGTTCAAAAGTCACGACTATATCAGGAGTGATGCTGACCTATGAGGTAAACAAGAAAACTCCATTAGTGTGTTTTTTCTTTCCTCTGAGCTGGAAGGCTCTATCCCTTGAGAATGCTAAGGGAATTTTTACAGCCTAAGGGCTTCCATTTATTGCAGTGGCACTCCACTATCACAGAGTTTTTCAAATAAAGGCCCCTTTGCTGTCCATCATGGCATAGTTCAAATAATTCAGTGTTTCCTACTCAGGCTTAAACCCAAAGTCTCTCAGGCCACTGCAAGATGCCATGTGATAGAACTCCTGATGTAAGCTCACTTTCTCTTTAGTCAGAGGGTTCAGAAAGTGGGGAGCTGCATAGGTTACTTTTCAGTTTCTTAAGTCATAAGTAATGTCTCTAAGTCAAATTCTTTGTTTTCCAGCTTTTAGACAAACCCTTTTCCTCTGGTCTCCAAAAGTATGGAGAAACTATGATGCAAATACAACATAGCCTTTCTTAGAAGACTCCTTCCCCAAGGGAAAAAGATATTTATATGATGCCTGGTACAAAAGATGCTCAATAAATAATTGTTAAAATAAAACTGCATTGTCAAAGACCAAATCTGCAAAGACTACTTCTTCTATGAGCATGTTTCTTATCTCAGCCTATTGCTGTCTATATTTTTTTATTCTGAGCCTAATGTGGTATCAAAGTTCTGATACAGAACTGCAAATAAGACATTCAGGAATAACTAGAAACAAATACCAAAACTGCTATGCAAAATCTTAAGCTTTTGGCAAGTCATTGCATAATCTTTTCTTAGCTTGAGTGATGGTGGCTATGTATTTATGGGAGACTAGCAGAGTGATTGAGAGAGCAAACTCTAGATTCAGACTGCCTGAGTTTGTATCACAGCTTCACCACTTACTATATAACAATGTTGGAGCCAGCTATTTAGAGTCTATTAGCCTCAGTTTCCTCCTCTATAAAGAGGAAAAATACCTTCCAAAGAAAGATGATGCAGAAATTAGATAAGGTCTTAGGGGAATACCTAGCTAAAGGTAAAGTTTAAAAAATGTTACTTATTTATTGTAGGAAAATACTTTTCTCCTATTATTTTAGTAATTTCATTCTTGGCACCTTCCTTCCAGAACTTAGCCTTCACTTTCTCAGTCCCAATTCCGACTTGACCCAGAAGGAAACGTTAAAAACCAAATTCCGCCCCTCTCAGCAACAACAACAACAACAACAACAATAACAATGACAACTAAAAGGACAAAGTATCAAAGATCGTCCTGTATTTGGTTTGGGACAAGGTGTTTTCCTTTAAACAGACAAACAAAAAATGAAATATTCACTCCATATATCTTGTATTACAATGCCATGGATTTGGGCATTTTGGGGTTACCATAACAGCAGCACCTTAGAAACTGGGTGAGAGGAAACACTACAAATAAGAGATTTTATTTCCTCCTTTCTAAATGCCACTTAGTGTCACTCACCATTCAACATTCAGACCTTATAACAATCTTTCTTATTTGCATAGTAGTTTGGCACTTTACTTCCTAATACAAGATCTCTCTCTCTCTCTTTAAAATATCCACAACAATCCCTTTAAAATAGAGAAATATGCTATCAGTTACCCTTTTCTAAATTAGAAACCTGAAGCTGCTAGAGGTCAGACTTTTCAGCCAGGGTCACACTGCTAGTTATTGGTTGGACAGGGGGTTGAACCAAGGCTTTCTGTCTCTAAGACTGATACCCTTTGAAACTTTCCAAGCTTCCTCCAAAATAGATTTATTAATGAATAAAAATGACAGATACACAAATCCTTTAATTAAAACCTTTTGGAAACACTGAGGCAGTTAAATAGTGACCAAATCAACTGATGCTCTTGCAGCGTCCTAGGTCATTTACTGAAGGATTCTTGTGTCAGTTCCATAGTTCTCTATATTTTACTGATTACTCAGAAAAGGGAATTAGTGGGCAGGTCCTTTAAGTATTTAAAAAGTGCTTCTAGGAGCACTAAGAAATATGAAAGACCATAGTTTTTAAACCTATCATGTGCACTCAGCCATTATGCTCACACCCTCATCCAGAGCCTATAAGTATAGCAGGTCTCTTTTTATATCAAAAATTCCATCATCCAAAATACATTAAAATAATGCCTAAAGGATCAACATGCTCCAATTAGTAATATTAAGTTCTGAGATTATTTTAGATCAAGTAGTCATTAAAAAATATGAATTTACTTGGCTTGGGCTATACTGAAATTGCTTTTCTGAAGAAATGCCTATTGAATATCAATCCTCTTTGTTTAAAAACTAGTATTTTAATTTACTTTGTTTGGTTACTGGATAAGGGTGCCATAGTGGAATGTGTCAACCCAAACCATTCTGAAGAAGCAAAAGAATGTTAAAGAAAAAGTATGAGGATTGGAGACAGCCTAGATTTATATTTCAGATCTGCTATTTATTAGCTAGACCTTTGGAAAGGCCCTACTATACCTCAGTCTCTGTTACATTGTGTAGAAAGGGGCAATTATAATGACATTCACCAGGTAGTTGTGAAGATTAAAATAGATAATTTATGTAAAGGGTTTGTAGTGTTTATTATTAGGTTTTGCAACTATGCAGCACTTTTTGAACAACCTTCCAAAGTCTAGGAGATTTCCAGCCTTATGGCCCCTCCTTTTGAGAGCAGAAGCCAAGAATCCTAACCTTTCTTATACCTAGGGTGCAGACATATGACCTTCCTCCCCAGTCAGATGCCCCTCCATCCGCATGCCCAGTGTTGAATGAATGAGCTGGGGCCTATATCCTGAAGTAATACCAATAGGATCTCCCTAGAACAATCCAGCAATGTGATTTCAGTTAATATCACTTCATAAACCAAATATAATTTAATAAACTCTTTTAACAAGACTAGATACTGAGTTTTGCTAAGGGTTTAACCAAGGGTTTACCAAGAAACCCTGCCTGAAGCAGCGGCTATTCTGGATATGGCAAGAAGCACATGCTCAACACATAATTGTTCATTGTTCCCCATCACCCTTCTGTGTAGGGTCCATTAGATTAAAAAAGTACAACCTAAGAACAGTTAACTTTTGTTGAGTACTTAGTCTGAGCCAGAAAAATGAGAAAACTAAAGCAGAGTGATTTTATCCATTTCCAAAGTTCAAAGGGCTAGCAAATAGTAGAACCCAGCAAGATTGGATCATCATCATCATCATCATCAATAAAAATTGCTATATAGATAAGGAAACTGATGCCAGAAGGGTGACTAACTTCCCAAGATCACAGAGTTCATAAGCAAAGCAGCCAGGGTTTCATATGATACTACTATATTTTCCTCTATTTTTAATCGTATAGAAATAGGTCTTATCTTTTGAATACTATCTACAAATTACAAGTACAATTTAGATCATCATTTCTAGAAAAATTCTCTCTTTGATCTCTTTCAATAAGAATAATTTAAAAATTCCAGACTATTCACCATGAATGGAATCCTATCTTTTAATCTTCAAGTTGATCTTTAAAATGAGTTCATGCTAGTGGCATATTCTATAACTGAAGAGTAAGGAATGAAGTCATTATTTTTTATCGATCCTAATGCCCTATTATCTTCCACTTTGGAATTACAGACTCTAAATTATGTACTCAATAAATTTCATAGGGTTCATTATAATTATAGATTCTAGACATCAATTCCTGATTCTGGTAGTTTTGCTGGTTAGCTGACTAGATAGATAGCACCAAGCAAGTGAAAACAGCGGCATTATCTATGAGAGGCCCTTTACTCCCTGTTTATTATCTCGTTATTACATACCAACTTTGTTGAAGTCATCAAGTGTGGCCTTAGCACTAAGGATACTGAAGTACTTGCTATTGTTCCAATGGCAAAATGGTTAGAGACTGCCACAACACATAGTAGGTACTCAATAGACTCAATAGATGTCAACTGAATTTTTTTAATGAATATTTATGATACTCACGCTGGCTTTGTACTGGAGATTATGCTGAACACAGTCCATACATATTTTGTAACTAGAAACTTTTTTTAATAAGGAAGGCAAAATTTCAACTTTGAGGGTTCCAAGTTAGAGGCTTGGGGTGGGGGTGGAGGGTTCAAAAACTTACCTTGTCAATTTTTTCCTTTTGTGCTGTGTCATTCTTAGAAAAACAATAAATAGAAAACAACCAGAAACACAGAAGCAAAAAGTTGTTCAAAGTGTTCATATTCACATTATGTGAATATGGGAAACTATAAAACCTAAAAGAGTATTTTTAGTCTCATTTCAACCATAACCAAATTTGAATGATCTAAGGGACTGCATGCAACTGCACGCAATTTGGCTGCATGCAACACAACACTTGATGTTCATCTGAGATATCAGATTTCTCTTGACATCTCCAAGATGAGTAACACAGCTGTGCATACAGGATGCCAAATCCACAGTTTCAAAAATAAAAAACTAGGTAACAATTTCAATGTTTGAGAAAAAGAGGATAGACTCATTTTTTACTAAATCCATTTGATCACTTTTGTTTTGGCTTCATTGCTTTGCAATAATTTTTTAGTTCAAGAACAAAAGGAACATCAAAAAGGTAGCAAATCTCTGAGAGTCATGTTGGGACAATGGAAGGACATTAACTGAAGATTGGCAAGTCAGGAGAGGGGGCATTTCAGAGAGTGAGCAGCAAGCCTAAAATTGAGGCAATGTAGAGCTTCTAAGTCTCCTAAAGACGACACAGCTTGAGGTCTGCTGTCCCCTGACCTATAGTAGCAGAGACTGTTTGATCCTTGAAGTTTGAAGGTGAGCCTGTACATGACTGGATTACACTCCCAAAGATGGCTAATACTGAAGAAAGGGAGACAGGGTGCACAAGCAACAAGGCTGCAAATACAGAAAGAACTCTTTGAAAAACAGATGTGGGAGTTACATAAAAACGCCAGCAAAAGGGGACTTGTTACCTCGGCTCTGCATGTAGATGATCACCCTCAGCTAATTATGCTAAATGTCAGGGCGTTTAGGTGGCTCAGTTGATTAAGCGACCGACTTCGGCTCAGGTCATGATCTCACAGTTTGTGGGTTCAAGCCCCGCGTTGGGCTCTGTGCTGACAGCTCAGAGTCTGGAGCCTGCTTTGGATTCTGTGTCTCCCTCTCTCTCTGCCCCTCCCCTGCTCATGCTCTGTCCCTATCTCTCTCTCTCTCAAAAATAAATAAAAACATTAAAACAAATTTTTTTAATTATGCTAAATGCCAAGATGTAGCATCTTCTCTGCAGACCCGTAAAAGAGATGTCTGAGGAAATACTGGTAGGATGCTTGTAACACTGAATTTCCAAAGTAACTTCAAAGGCAGTTGTACGAAAGATGTGAGAACATCAGAGGAAATTAGTGCTACATGTGCAAGGGAATGTTTAACCATACCAAGATATCTGTTCTTTTACTTGCTTCACCAAGAGATTCATCAAACCTTAACTGAAACATGTATAGTTACATGAGAGGACATTTTTATATGAAAGAGTGGACAACTTAAGATTTGGGTAAGATGTCTCAGTGTTCCTTGGTCACTGACAACTTATCCTTAGTAAAAGAAAGTTAAAGTCCTGCTTAATCTCTTGCTCATTTTCCTACCACCTAATTATTAACCAATAAGAGTATTATTTAGATTAAGTTGGCATTTAAAGGAAGCAAGATACTTACACCTCTCAAAGTGAATTTTCACCCCAGAAAGACTCTTGTTAACCAACATCAGTTTCTAATTAGCAGATGATTCTCCCTTCACTCACTAACAACAGACATTTCTGACTAGAGGGACTTTTTGTCAGCATTCTTCAAAATATACCTTGGAGGTAACTGCAAGTGACTAAGCCTAATACTTGCTGTGATCAGTACATTGGATTTGAACCCTGAATTACCTCTGGTGCTAATTAATATTTGCAAAGTAGAAATATTTGATAAATTTTTCATCACTGAAGTATAGTAAGTACCAACATTTATAAAAGATTTTGGGCCTCACTGAAAACTAAATGAGGTGAAATAATATCTTTTTATCTCCATGTGAAATTTAGAGAAGGTTCTAGTCCAGTATGACATATTTTTGTAAAATATGTAAAATTATAGTTTTAATTACTAGAATCAAATTAAAACTTCATATGTAAACATAGGATAATGTATAAATTTTCCAATCACTAAGGTGTACACCTGAAATTAATGTAACATTGTATGTCAACTATATTTTTTAATATTCACATGTCAAGGAGTCCTTTTTAAAGAATACTAGAAATAGTCTACAATATTGCACCATCTCATTTTCTCTTGGAAACTTAATTTCAAGAAAAATAGAAGGCTATCATTATTATAATTTATATCATAAAACTTGACTTTATAAATACATTTACTGAATAATTTAGACATCTTAAAAATGCTCATCTCAGAATAATACATGAAATATTACAAGATAAATAAATACCAAAAGAACCAAACCTAGCATATCTGTTTCAGATATGTGTTTTTAAGTAACAGAAATCATTTTTCAAAAATTTCAAAAGGTAAGGGTGCCTGGTGGTTCAGTCAGTTAAGCATCTGACTCTTGATTTCGATTCAGGTCACCATCTCACGGTTTATGAGTTCAAGCCCCACATCAGGCTCCATGCTTACAGCATGGAGCCTGCTTGGGATTCTCTCTCCCCTGTCTCTCTGCCCCTCCCCAACTCCCTGTCTCCCAAAATAAATAAATAAACAGGAAAAATAATTTTTAAATTTCAAAAGGTGAAAAACTTCACATTGTATCTTCAGCCAAAAGCTAGAATAATAATCAGGGACCTACTAAGTTATAGTTCTAGTCATCATTCCCTACACTAAGTATGATGGTTAATTTTATGTGTCAATCTGACTAGGCCATGGAGTGTCCATTCAATTAAACATTATTCTGGGTGTGTCTGTGAAAATGTTTCCAGATGAGATTAACATCCAAATTGGTGGACTGAGTAAAGCAGATTGCCCTCTCTACTGTGGGTGGGGCTTATCCAATCAGTTTAAGGCCTGAATAGAAAAAAAGGACTGGCCTTTTCCTTTGAATACAGGGAATTCCTCCTGCCTGATTGAACAGAACATTGGTCTTCTCTAGCCTTGGACTCAGACGGAAACATCAGCTTTTCTTGAGTTTGAGTCTGTGGGCTTTCAGAGGAGGACTTACACCATTGGCTCAGGCCTTCAGACTTGGATTGGAATTACACATTGGCTCTCCTGGGTCTTCAATTTGCCAACTACGGATCTTGAGACTTCTCAATCTCTACAATCACATTAGCTAATTAGAATAACTTTTTATTGTTTTCTGGTGGACAAGGTCTGCCTAGGCAAGACTCAAAATTGAGGATTCATAAAGGAAAAGACTACTAGGTTGGATTATATAAACTGCTAAATACTGTGAGACAAAAACACTTATCCTACCTACTGTAAGAACAAGCCACAGTCTTTAGTTTCAGTCCAGTTAATTATCATTAACTCTGTAGGAAATGCTTTCATGGGCAGTTCTAGCAAATTTTCCACTCAGTACCTGATACAAGAAATTATATCCATTCCCACCCCACCTCCCCAGCCAGTCACCTCTTGTCTTACTACTTGTTGCCCCAGGAGTAGTCCAAGTTCTGTGGAGATCACAGCACATATAAATTTGAAAGGCTACCTCCATGAAAAATAATATCATATTACAAATACAAAATTAGATATGCAAATGAATGCTTACTGAACATGAAAAAATAAATCACAACTTATAAAATTAGGAAATGATATATGACAAAATTTTTTAAATCTAGGAAAATAACCTAGTATTTTTATTAATTAATACTATACCTTTTTCATATTTTTGTTTCCTATTCTTTGATCACATTTTATGACCATTGTTGATGGAAATTTCTTTTGTTAAAAGATTTACAAAGTTTTTTTCTAGCTTAATAACAACAGGCATCAGAGAACATATTCATATCTACCTTGGTCATGAATCTGTATGATGCAAAGGTTTTCTTGGAAGCCATTCCCACACGAGAAGATCTAACAATAGCTTAACTATATATACAAGTGACTGAGAACCATACATAGCCTATTAAATCCAGACTAAATGATGACCTATCTCATTTTCCCCTTAGTCAGATCTCAAAAATATCTACAATAACTCAAAATCCACCTGGTGAAAGAAATGAGATGGAGGGGAAATTGGGATGGAAGAAGACAGTAGTTTTGACTTATTGTGGTTAAAGCGTCTTATTTTGCAAATTTTACAAAAGCATATAACCATATAGAAGCATTAAAAGGATCCCTCCAAGAACCTTCAAAGGTGCCCTTCCCAGTGAGGGGCTTGAAACTTAAGCTTTAGTAGATTAACAGTAAATCCATCTCTGGTTTCTACTCATGGCAGGCCAAGTAGAAAAGGAGCTAGAAGAACAAGGGGCAAATGAATGGCAGAAGCAGTGACTTCAAGAAGTCCATAATCACAAATCAGCATACATCCAATTCTAAACAGGTGGTGGGTGGGGAGTGGGACAGTTGTTGGTGTGAAGTAGAGAAGGGAATACAATCAAAATGAAACACATTAGAATGTATCACTCAGAGTAGAAGTCACTGGAGCATTGAATATACAGTTACCATCCTGCAGATATGCACATATGGAATATATGATATGATGATGAGTTCTCTTGAGAGGAAGGAAAGACAGAGGAGGAGTCAGCCTATTTAGCTGACTAAATAGTTTTCAGAAGATTGTGTTTAACTCTCACAACAATCTAGAGAGTGTGTATTGTTATGCCCATTTTACAGATGAAACTGAACATCAGAGAGGTTATGTGACTTTCTCAAGGTCACAGGTAGGAATTACCAACCCTGACCCCCACCACCTTTGTGCCATACTGCCCACCCTCATTGGCAATAAAGTATATTTCATGCACCTTACACAGCAAATGCCAAAACAAAGAAACTCTTCAGTACAAGGTCATAGACATTCAGATGGGCTTCTGAAAGTGACCAAATTAATAGAGAAAATAAAGCAAGTGATTTAGACTATGGTCAATCCTGTGTAAAGTTGTTGAAGACAAATGAGAGAGGACTTCCCAAAAAATGGCATTTCAATAGCAAGGCTGTTCTGCAGCCTTCAATCAAACTTTCTGCCTAAAGTCTATTGGTCTAGTTATCTGAGCTTCTTCCTGTGTAATGAAATTTGACTGGACACTGAGCTGGAGTCAGGATGGTATTGAATGAGAGGTGTCTACTCACCTGGCTAGGGGTTTCCAGCAATTTCTCTTAAAATACGGGTTCCAGGCTGGGCAAATTCAAAGTGTGATTGGCATATGAAAAAGAGAAAAGAGATTAAAAAAAAAGAGAGAGAGAGAGAGAAAGGGGTTACATAAGTGAAAAGTGGACAGAGAGTACAAATATAAATGGTCATATAAATTCACTTAGAAGAAATAAAAAAAGGAGAGATCTGTAAGGTGAATTTGGGGAGTTAAAATGTTAGATAGTATTTGAAAATTACAAAATCATTGTTTGCTTCGTATTCAGAAAATAGAGGCAAAATTAAATAATGACTCATTTACATCTTAGATAATTTGGGCCTATTTCCTACTTTATTGAAATAATACCTTCAGTGATAACTATTTCCAGAAGTGAGATATATGTGTGTGTGTGTGTGTGTGTGTGTATGTATATACTATATACATATACATATGTATATGTGTATACACACACATATGTATATAGTATATGTATATATATGTATATAGTATATACACATATGTATATAGTATATTACAAATACATAGAAATACATGGTGATATTGTAAAAGAGCTAAGCACAAATATTTTAAAGGCAGATGATTAAGAGGGGAAATTAATGTTTAAAATAGAATTTTAAAAAATCGGTGACAGTAGAGGTAAATGATAGGTGAAACTGTATATTTCACTAATATAGGCATATAAAAGAAGAAAGCTTTTTAAAAATTGAATTCAATGAAGGTTTTATTATACATAGATGCCATGGAGTAAAGCTAAATATAGGATGATCATAAAACTGCCTTTCATTTGCTGTCCTAAGCATTTGGAAGTGTAACAAATTTCAAGATTAAGCTGCAGAATCTCTTCAAAAGTGTATTATATATTTGAAATCCATATAGCCACATGGAATGAAAGCTAACACCTAGGTTTCATGGATACACCTAGTTCTTTAAATATTTCCTCAGATGAGGGTAATACTAAGGAAAACAAGAATCTGCCTGGAAAACTACCCCATCTAGAAAACTAGTTAGAAAAAAATCTATCTCCAGCAAATTAAAAGCTAGAGAAAACAAAATATTTTGAAGTTTCTTTTTTATTTCTTTTTAATATAATTTATTTTTTTAGAGTACTTTTTAGTTCACAGCAAAATTGAGAGGTCAGTACAGAGATTTCTCAAAAACCTTTGCCCCACTCACGCATAGCTTCCTCCTTATGAACATCTTCCACCAGACTGGCACGTTTGCTACAACTGATGGACCTACTATGATACCTCATGAATACCTGAACTCCACAGTTTACATTAGGGTGCACTTGGTGGTGTACATTCTATGGGTCTGGACCAATGTATAATGACATGTATCAATCATTATAGAAAATATTTTTATATGTTTTGAAATCCAACTTACAGTTATTCATGGTTTTGCTTTCTGCAGTTCTCCTTCCCACAGTTTCAGTTACCCTTGTTCAACCACCATCTGGGAGTAGATATTCTCCTTTTGACAGCTAGAAGGCGACTAACAGCCTAAAGCTATGTCACAATGTCTGTCATTCACCTCATTACGTAAGCATTTTATCACCTCACATCACTTCAAAAAGAAGAGTGAGTACAGTACAATAAGGTATTTTTGAGAGAGACCACATTCATGTAACTTTTATTATAGTGTATTGTTATAATTGTCCTATTTTATTATTAGTTATTGTTGTTAATCTTCTATTGTGCCTAATTTATAATTAAATTTTATCATAGGTATGTATGTGTAGGAAAACACACAGTATATATAGGGTTAAATACTATCCCTGTTTTCAGGCATCTCCTGGGGGTCTTGGAATGTATCCCTCATAGCTAAGGGGGAACTACTACATTCATATTTTAACTAAAACTATGAGTTGTGTTTTTTTTCCAAATCATCTTTTCTTTTTTCCAGACACTATAGTAGCTAAACATGATAGTTACTGGTTTTGTTCTTTATTTTTACATATAGGTCAAGGTACTTTGGTTAGGTAATCTTCCTATTCAAGAATGAATCACTGTATCTACTGTAATAATTAGAATATAATAAAATATACCTAAATATAAAACCATATTAAACATAATTGAGTATTTTTATTCTAATGGTAATTTGGAGAGGAAATTATCATAAACTCACAATATCCTCTCTACAAGGTGTCTATGGCAGTAATTGAAATATCTTATTGAGAGAACCTTGTTCTCCAGATTCACTTGGAGTTAGTGTGAGAGCTGACTAATCAGATAATGGGGCAGGTATAAGGTATTTGTCTCCAAGCTCCCCAGAACAGCTTTTTAAATGATTCATAACTAGTAAAATCTGGTATATTATTAGAGGAAACACTTGTGAGTGAAAATAGGAGTCGGGGCATCAAGTAAGGCTAGGAAACATCTCGGTCTCAGTGCAAATCTGAGGGACATTTGAATGGAAGAAGCTTCCTAGACTGCTGCGAGATCTAAGCAAGGCCTTCAGGGAGTCCTCAAACCAGAGCTGACAGAGGAGGCCTTTATCTGACCCGGAGCTCTCTTAGTTTTCCTGCCATATTCAATTACTGATTACAAATAGTCCATGGGAAGGGCAGCCTTGGTGCTTTACATAATACATTAATTCCAGCATGCTCACTTCCTTCAGGCTCTTTCTTCCTACCTATAACACCTGCCAGGACAACTTGGGCATTTCTACTTCATTGAGAAGGGTGGTCATGATTATGTGTTTCCATTAGCCACCTCAACACCAAGTTTGCCTCATCCCCTGTGGGCCTTGCTAGGGTCCTGTGACCCAGAAAAGTTCTCCCAAGTCAAAAAGTCCTAACAAGACCATTAAAAACCCCCGCTGAGGAGATTTTCCTGGCCTCAAGCGTACCCAGCCTAACTACTGCAGCCCCAATCTAATGCTTAGAGACAACAAAAGCAGGTAAGCAGTGCCCACTACACTATCACAGAGCTCAACAGGGCTCACTGGGAAAATTAACATTCCCAATTAAGCATCATTCTCAATATCATATGGAATATACTAGTGGATCACAAACCTGGCTATTCATCAAAACTACCTGGGAAAATTTATTTCTAATATTGATTCTCAGCTGTCCTACTGAATATACTGAATTTATACTCTTCAGAACTAGAATTCAGTAAGTTAAAAACTACATAAACTTAAATTAATTCTTGTGTGAATAGATTAACTGGTTTTGAGGGAAATTCTATAAAGGCTTTTCAAAAATCCTTTTAAGGAAGAGCAAAATTTTGAATATAATTTGACTCTTATTTCCTATTCATGTTTTAATATAGTTATAGTTTCTATTAGTGGTTTCCTAACTCAGTAAGAAAGAAAGAACTTGCTTATCTGGTAGTAGATGTCTAAGTAGTCTCTTTCCAGTGCAAATAATAGAGGTTTAACATCTTGACCTCCATGCTAATAGATAATCAAGACCATAGCATTAAAAATGAATACTGGTAAAGTAAGAGAATATACAATTAATCTAGTGTCTACTAATATAATGGACTTTCAAGATATTTACTCATATAAGTATAATTACTCTTGTGATTCTTTTGTCTTTGTGAACATACTGTTTGTAGAAGTTTTAATACAAAATGGACAAGAAAAATAGTCCCTCTAAAACCCAAATCCCAGCAGCATAAACATACACATTTTGTTTCTCTGTTCACACAAGTGCAAGAATTCCCTACAATCTCTGAAACAATCATTATATTTATATATCATGATTAAACACACATTTACCTGTAACACCTTCAGGAAAATGTGACACAATTTTTAATACTTCGCCAGGCATACAAGTAGCTTGTGTCTTCATTGACTCACCTCTCAATTCAATAGCAATCTACATGGAGATTCAATATAAACACAAAAAATGATGGTAAAAAAAGAAATCTGCATATGTTGATGATGCTTCTTAGATAACTAAAGGCTTTGTAAATAGTCTAGTTTGTGTTACTATAATCTGAATGAGTTTGTCAGATTTTTATATTAAATTAGTATCATTCACTCAATACTTATTCAATATATACCTATTAGATGGATGGATGGTGAATGATAAAGTGAAAAAAATTAAATGGTATGTAATTTCAAAGAACCATGTAGCACATCAGCATGGTTAAAACATGAGCTTCGAGCTTTAAACACAGGGATTAAATCTCATATCCATTTACTAGCTGTGCAATCTTGGGAAATTACTTAGATTCTCTGAGCCTCAAGTTTTTTGCCTGTAAATTAGAGATAGTAATATATTTTTATTAGGCTGTCTAGGAAGATTAAACAAGCTAATGAGGAAAACCGGACACCAAGTACTACACCTTACATCTTATTACCAGTCTCCTTTTTTTCCCTGATAAGTGTAATACATCCAAGCCTAGCTACCATGAGCATTTGGCATTTACCATTGATCCATAACATAAAATACTTTTTCCACTAGACCTACAAAATGTAAATAAGTTCGGTCTCCTCTTTTAACTTTTTAGTTTTTACAGAAGTGTGCTTATATAAAAGAAAAAGTAAAGACACAAAGCCATACACAGGAATTCTCTAAGTCTAAGCATAGGTAGGTCTTCAGTAGCATTAAAGAATATATAAATTGTCAACATGAGTTTTATATACTAAGTAAAAGTCTGGGCTAAAAAATTTTCACCTGCCTAAAATACAAGTTTATTAAATGCCCGTATAACAATTTATGCTTTTAAATTACATTGTTCTTTGTAAACAATTACACTTCGTGTTTTTAATATATTACATAATAGTATTTAATGTCCCTTTAACTGGCAACAGTTATATACCAGCTTCCCTAAAGCAATACCACAAGGGGGAAGTAAAATTAAAAGTTAGAGTATGAGAATAACAGAGTTTATATCAAGACTATCTGACGATAGGTAGAAGAGGAGGGACTTGGATGATACGATTTGAGAGGCAAAATTAAGGACTTTCTGTCCAAAAGCACGTGTTCCCACCACCCACAAGTCTATGTCTATATATATATATATATATATATATATATATATAAATGTTTCATTGTTTAGAAAATTTATGTATCTCTAATAAGCCATTGAGTTGTAGTACACAAACAGAGAATCTCATGGACAATATAATGAATTTTCACAAAGTATACCTACCCATGTAACCATCACCCAGTTCAAGTAATAGAATATCATCAGCACTCTGAAGTATTGCTCCTGTCTCCCAGAACTTAGGTATCAATACATTCTGTTCCTAAAAGTTAGTCATTATCCTGACCTCTGATACCGTAGATTAGTTTTAGAACTTCAAACAAATAGAATTATACAGACAAATTTTTTAATTCCTTTCAGTAAGTTTTCTGATTCTGAGATTCATCCATGCTATTGTATAATTGTGGTTGATTCATTTTCATTGCTATATAGGATCCCATAGTATAAATTTACCACAATATAATTATCTATTATACTGTTGGTGGGCATTTGTATTGTTTCATTATCAACTGGCTCATAGTTCATAATTCATATATGAAAACTGTGCATGTCTTCATGTGCATAATATGTATGTATGTCCATAGGGTATATACCTAAGAGTAGAATTACAGGGTCTTTGTATATATTCATGGTCAATATTAGTAAATACTGTCTGTCTTCTAAAATTCACTCTCTTACCAATTCTTTCTCTTACTAACAGTGTATGAGATTTCCACTCAATATCTTGGCTAATGCTTGGTATTTTCAGAGTATAAATCTATCCATGAAAGTAGGTGTATAGGATTTTCTGTTGTGATTTAAGTTTCTGCTGATACGTAATAACATTGAGCACCTCTTCGTATGTTAAATAGCTTTCAAATTTCCTTTTTATTGAGTTTTTTGTCTTTCATTTGTTTGACGGAGTTCCTATTACATAACGGAAATAAGTCCTTTGTTAAGATACATGTTTATATACTTAATTATGTTCCCTAAAATTCAATAAAATATATTGAAGCCCTAACTCCCAGTGCCTTATAATGTGACTGTATTTTAAGATAGTGCCTTTAGGGGTACCTGGATGGCTCATAGTCTGTTAAGCCCCCGGCTTCAGCTCAGGTCATGATCTCAGTCCGTGGGTTCAAGCCCTGTGTAGGGCTCTGTGCTGACAGCTCAGAGCCAGGAGCCTGCTTCGGATTCTGTGTCTCCCTCTCTCTCTGCCCCTCCCCTGCTCTCTCTTTCTCTTTCTCTCTGTCTCTCTCTCAAAAATAAATAAACATTTAAAAAAATTTTTTAAGAAGACAGTGCCTGTAAAGAAGTAATTAAGGTTAAATTAGATCATCAGGGTGGGGTTCTAATTCAATATGACTAGTGTTCTTATAACAAGAGCAAGAGATACCAAGGTTATTTGAATACAGAAAAAAAAAGCCACATGACAGCACAGCAAGAAGTTGGCCATCTGCAAGCCAAGGAGACAGAAGTCTCAGGAGAAATCAACCCTGCTGACACCTTGATCTTGGGCTTCTAGCCTCAAGAACTATAAGTCAAATAAATTTCTGTTGTTTAAGTCACTCAGTCTGCAATATTTTGTTATGTCAGCCTTAGCAAACTAATATGCACGTTAAAAATATCTTTCCCAACTCTGTGGCTTACTGCTTCACTCTCTTAATGTTGTCTTTTGATAACTAAAAGTTCTTGATATTAATGCAATAATTTTTCCTTTATGGTTAGTGCTTTCTGTTATGTTTAAGAAAATATAGCCTACCCAAATTCATGAAGATATTCTCCCAAGTTTTCTTCCAGAGACATTTTTATTTCCCTTTCACATTTAGAGCTATAGTCATCAGGAGCTAATATTTAATATGGCAGGAGATAAAGGTCAAGTTTCTTTTTTTTCTATATGAATAACAACTGGCCTTGCAATTGTTTAGTGAAAAGACTTCCTTTACCTACTATTCTTTAAAATCAAAATCAAGGAGAAACCCAACAGAGGACCATGGGGAGGGGAAGGAGGAAAAAGAGTTAGGGAGAGGGAGAGAGACAAAACACGAGAGACTCTTGAATCCTGAAAACAAACTGAGGGGGGAAGGGGAAGGGGAAAAGGTAAAGGGGGGTGATGGTCTTGGTGGAGGTCACTTGTGGGGAAGAGCACTGGGTGTTATATGGAAACCAACCTGACAATAAACTATAAAGTTTAAAAA
>CM053577.1:76910363-76938843 GCA_028646485.1 Cryptoprocta ferox
CGGGACCGCCCGTCCCCTAATTTCCCAGATCACAGTCACTCACTCAGGCATCTTTGAGGTTGTCTTCTTTCTGGCGTCTGTTTCTTCTTTCCCCCACTTGCAAATCCAAGTTTTATCCCTTCAGTCCTTCTCAGTTCAATCCATACGGGCGTGCGCGGATTACAGAGCTCCCTGCTCTTCTGCCATCTTGTCCTCCTCCCTATTTATTTCTAAAAATACACTTTGTAGGGTGTATTTTTACATTTTAGGATTAGAAAATAGGGACTCAGAGTTTTAAAAACTTGTTAAGAACCACATGGCTAGTAAGTATGTCATTAGAGTTTAAACCTAGATAGATCTGTAAATTTAGAAAAAAAATTTTAATGTGGAGGGAGAATATGTGTATTTAGAAGAGAAGATTTAAAGTGTATTTTATTTTATTTGAAAAAAATTTTTAATGTTTATTTTTGAGAGACACAGAGACAGAACATAAGTGGGGGAGGGACAGAAAGAGAGGGAGACACAGAATCCACACCAGGCTGTGAGCTTTCAGCACAGAGCGTGACACAGGGCTCAAACTCATGGACCACGAGATCATGACCTGAGCCAAAGTCAGATGCTTTACTGACAGTCATCCAGGCGTCAGTATATTTTAGAGAGGAGAACTCTACAGAAATTTATCACACATAAGAGTTTTGTTTTGTGTGTTTTTTTAGTATGTATTTTCATATTTCAAGATAGAGGCAAATAGAGAATGATTTGGGAAGTGTTTTCACATTGCTTCCTTATCACCCTAAGAGTTTTCTCTCAAGGATAAAGCAGTTCCAGATGGACCACTCAACTTTCTGGATACCATTTTGATCATGATTACTGATAGGTAAAATTGCTGTTTTTTTAAAAGAAGGTAGGTTTTCAGTTGAGCCTTCTTACGCCTACATTTATCATTGACTGTGGGGATCCTGAAATGGGCATGGTGCTCGTCAAGGCAGCTCTGTGCAGCCAAGGCAATCCCTGGAGAAAGCTGTTTACTATTAGCTCAGGCAGCAGGGCAATGAGTCATCCACTGAATGATGTCTAGAAGCATATCACAATGTCCACCATACAAAGTTCCTTATGACTGGTCATGGTCAAATAGACTCTTGATCATTCACTAGAAAAGCTGAAGAGGAAATTCCTGCTTGACGGATAGTCATTGGTGTCCTTTAAGACTCCTTCCAACTCTATTTTTCTATGAGCCAATAAAAGTAGACATGGCTTGGGGTGCCTGGGTGGCTTAGTCGGTTGAGCGTCCGACTTCAGCTCAGGTCATGATCTCATGGTTCGTGTGTTGGAGCCCCGCGTCGGGCTCTGTGCTGACAGCTAGCTCAGAGCCTGGAGCCTGTCTTCGGATTCTGTGTCTCCCTCTCTCTCTGACCCTCCCCTGCTCATGCTGTCTCTCTCTCTCTCAAAAATAAATAAAACATTAAAAAATAAAAATAAAAATAGACATGGCTTGACAGTGTTATTTAATCTAGCCTCCTTAACTTCTAATGTTGATCAAACTCAATGAGATTGAGAGAAATTTGACATATTCAAAATAGGAAAGAAAAAAATACTCTGTTGAGTTTATAGCTTACATTTTACCTTTTAACATCCGGTAATAAGTAAGACAAAATTAGAGAAGACCATACTTTAATGAAATTACTAAAGATTGTGAAGACCGCTGAGAGCATAAAGAAGGAGCTAGAATTTTGGCAGGATTTCTCAGAATATACCATATTTAATTTTTCACCATGCACTGTAATATATTTTGCATGTTCTAGTAAAAGAAAATTAAAAACTAAATTGCATGTTTACCTTCTTAAGTGTATCAGTTAATACTATTTTTTAAAGTGAAATGGGGACAGATTTGCAAATTGAGATTTTTTCTATTGAAGCTGAAAGACCTACCATCCACATATTTTATAAGAAGATAGGTGAAGGATAAATGTTGCCAGTGTAAGATAAAGATAGTCCCATGTATTTATTTTTTTAAACTTCATAACATAATGAGAGAAATACATATAATAAATGAAGACATTAAAAATACTTAATAGGAATATTGGCAAAAAAACTTAAAAGATAATTTTTTTTAAAAAGTCACATAAATGTTTTATGACTAGTGATTACAAGTTATTTTAAAATCTTTAAGCTAGCTGCTGATGATTCAGAGATGAATGTGTACCCAGTTAATAACAACAAAAAGTTTCTTACTTTACTTAATAAAAAACATTGAAAAAAAGATTTTTTTTTTTATTGATGATAGCATTTCTTATTATGGTGGGGCACCATCAACTACTTTGCTTGAAGCTTTGCAGTCTGATATCAGAGGCAGATTGCTCTGCACTCTGAGGAATTTATTTACTTTTAACTGAATCAGTCATCCATAATTCTCGATGGGGGCCATAGGAAAGACTTTCTTAATTTCTCCCTCTTTCTCACCACAGACAAGGTCATCCTTAGGATTCTAGGCTAAAGAAGTAGGCTTATGAAGGATATTAGCAGGATATTAGCTAATTTGAAGTGATTCAATAGTGCAGAGGATGGTGTTTTCTGAAAACTTCATACCCCACTGTTAGTAGGTCTTCATTTTAATGACTGCTTCTCTCAGGAGGAGACAATCTCAGCACCTGGAAGCATTCCAAGGTTGAAAACCTGCCTCATAGAGTTCAGTACATGAATTTTGGTTTGTCCTAAATCTGTCAGTTGAAGACACCAAAGTATGTTTGAGTTGTTTTGGCCCAAAATGCAAGAAATGGGAGCTATTTATTCATTTCTATCCCTTTTCTCTTCAATGCATTGCTCCCCAAATGTGTAAGAATGTCCTTTCCTAGCCACTTCTTTGTTCAGCTGTGGTCATCCCCTTTTTGTTTTCCTATCTCAGTAGGCTCTGAATTACTTCTGTTCACTTATTTTCAAAATTATTAGGACATAATTGCAATATATACTTATTGAAAAAACTACAAAAATACAGGAAATCTTTTAAATTCTATTAATCAGAGTTTTCCAGGCAACATTTCAGTCTCTTTATTTTTCTCAAAATGCAAATGAGTTCACATGGCAAATACTATTTTAAAGACTGCTTTTTTAACACACTTGCTAAGTATTTTTAGTATTTTCCTTGTCATTAAACTTTATTGACTGGATAATAACTTTCCCCTATTGAATGTAGCATAGTTTATTTAATCAATCTGCTATATTTGGATGTTGAAGTTGCTTAAAGTTTTTCCAGCATTATAAATAATACTGAGATATGTATTCTTTTTATTTATAAATTTTAAAAAAATTAACATTTATTTATTTTTGAGAGATAGAAACAGAATATAAGCAGAGGAGAGGCAGAGAGAGAGGGAGACACAGAATCTGAAGCAGGCTCCTGGCTCTGGGCTGTCAGCACAGAGCCTGATGTGGGGCTCGAACACACAAACCGTGAGATCATGACCTGAGCCCAAGTTGGACACTCAACTGACTGAGCAACCCAGGTGCCTCAAGATATATATTCTATAACTTTGTGCACCTCACTGATTATTTCTTAGGATGGAGGGGAATGCAAAAATATTTAATGAAAGGTTTTTGATAAACTGTTAAAATCCCCCCCCCCTCAAAGTTTACATGCACTTATACTCAGTTGTGCTTTATATTAAATGTTAATTTTTCTAATTTATTGCTTTTGAACAATGACTTCTATCATTCTTTTAATATTTGATAATTTAATAATCAACACATGACATCTTGCTTTTTAATTCATAGTTCTTTAATACTATGGGGGTTGAGCACATTTTAAGCTTATAGACAAATTCTTAGTGAGATACCTCCTCTTTTATAATTTAAATTTCTAAAAGTTCCATAAAGACTTACTATTTCAGTGCTGGACTCTAATATATTTTGGTGGATGCAAGATCTACTTTGTACTATCTTGCCTATTCTCTTTAGTCCAAATCCCAGTACTCTCTCTCTTTTCAGGATTATATCTCTTATTTTTTTTTACTAACACTTTTCAGCTTTGTGCAATGATTGGATTTCCATGCCAACTTGAGCCAAGAGGTGAGTACTGGGAAGATGAAGTCCCAGGAGCACTAGATACTTAAAATACACACATCTGTACCTTGATGAACATATGACCTAACCTTGAATATTTTCTTTTGAGGAAGAATAGTTGTCTATAAGTTAAATAGAATGAAAATAACCAGTGCAGGCCATAATTATCAAGAAAATACCTTGGTCTTATTGGTCCATATTGCTGCCCATATAACTTAAAGATAATGAGTTAATATTTTCAACAGACATAAACATTTAAAAAGTTTTGAATGTATGTTATCAAATTAATCTCCACAAATTTTTATTAAGTTATAATTTCACCAATAGGGTGTTCATTTAAGTTTATATTCTGAGTCTATAAAAATGGGAATAGTAATAGTACACATTTAATAGGGTTTTTATAAGACCTAATAATCCATGATAAACACTTAACCTGATATAACATGAGTGATTAATAAATGCTAGCCATTTTGATTAATGTTTTAATTAACACTTTAAAAATTAGAATAAAATCTTAAAGAGCTTTAATATAAAACAATGGATAAAAATCAGAGCACATCTAATAAAAACAGGAGGAGGAATTGGGAACCTTGGCTGTTTGGTCAGACTCTTGGCCCCATTGCTACCCTAATGCAGCTCCTATTCTAGGAAATCATGTTTCTGAAAAACACAGCAAGAAAACCATTAAGTTAAGAGTCAGGCAAAACCAATGAGGGCAACTCAGTTTGTGAAATGAGGTTTAGATGAGTGAGGTAGGGTATTTCCTCCCAGAGGACAGGAACCAGGACTATCAGTTTTCTATTTACAAAATATGATTACTTAAATTAGAACTATGACTTGATTCCTACCCAGAGGATGACTTGTCAGAGAATTGTATTTCTGTTTTGTAGGAATTTTATAACATTTATGTGTCATTCATTCAGTTTCTTTCTTTTTCTTTCTTTTCTTCTTTCATTAATGTATGTGTGCATTTATTCAAATTTATTGAGCATATAATCAGTGTTAACTCAAGACACTTCTTGGCTAGTGTCACTACCTGACTCTCCTTGAATGACAGGAATATTAGGGATAGCTGACAGGGTAGCTTTTGGTTTTACTTAGGGAGAGTTTTTCATGGTGATGATGTTTTTATTTATTTCTCCACTAATTAATTTAATATGTTTTTAGTCACCTACTATAAGTACTAGGTACTGATAGTCACTGAGCTAAGTGTTGTGATTATAGAGATGAACAATGCAGAATCCATACCGTTAGGAAATTTAGACAAGAAAATAAACTACAATGAGGTTTTATGGGTTGTTTGGGAGTACGAAAGAGTAAACTAAATCAATTTAAGGAGTGGGTAAAATGGTGAGGAAACTCTTTTAAAAGGAGATGACATTTGAAATGAGTATTAGAAGATGACTAAGATCTGGCCAAGCATTTGTATGGCACTGTCAGAAAACATGGATTTTACTACCTCATATCTAGTTCAGAGATGGACAAGTTTACAGCAATCTGGACCAATTGACCCAAAGAGGGACTTGCTGGGAAATTCTGAGAAAGAAGTTTCTTAATCTTTAAAGAAACTGTGAGAACCCTCCTTTTGTCTCCTGCTGCATGAGTAGAAAGATGCATTTAGCCTCCAGTGCTATTGGACATCATTATGCAACTTCAGGAGAACCACTCTTAGGATGAATCTAATACTTGATAGAGCTTAGAGATGGAGAGACCAAAAGCTCTTTACCTTATCAGTGAAGCACTTTATCAACCAACTGTAAAGCCTGTTACACTGTGGGGCTTTTTTTAAAAAGTTTATTTATTTACTTTGAGAGAGAGAGAACATGCAAGTAGGGATGGGCAGAGAGAGAGGGAAAGAGAGAATCCCAAGCAGTCTCCGTGCTGTTAGTGTAGTGAATCTCACGAACCAAACTGTGAGATCATGACCTGAGCTTAAGTCAAGAGTCTGAGCCACCCAGGTACCCCACTGTGAGGCTGTTCTTAAGTTAGCCAACATATTTCCTTGTTTTAAAATCTGAAAACATCTTACCATTGGCTGGAGTGAGTATCAGGGTGATGTAATGGTCCAATAGGAATATGGAAAGGGAGGTTGAGATTGTATCATGAAAACTTTGTATACCATTCTGAGGAGTTTAAATTTGAAGTCTAAAACACTGGGAAACTACTTACTGGGGAATTATAAGTAAAGGAGTATAACCTTTGGTCCAGACCCTAAAGGAAGAATACAAGAGAGAAGTTTGCCTAACTCCTCATAAATTTCAAGACCAGAACCAGACTTGGATTGATCACTGGTAGGATTTAGTTCAGTTTTAGTCAGAAGAATACTTCCCCCAGGTTTGTGTGTGTGTGTGTGTGTGTGTGTGTGTGTGTGTGAAGTAGGAAAGGAAAGCACACATTTCATTTCTTTATTTTTTTTAAATGTTTTATTTATTTTTGAGAGAGAGAGACAGCATGAGCAGGGGAAGGTCAGAGAGAGAGGGAGATACAGAATCCAAAGACAGGCTCCAGGCTCTGAGCTAGCTGTCAGCATAGAGCCCGACACAGGCTCAAACCCACAAACTGTGAGACCATGACCTGAGCCGAAGTCGGACGCTTAACCTACTGAGCCACCCAGGCGCCCCACACATCTCATTTTTTTAGTTATGCCTGGTTCCTTAAACTTCGATAAGAAGAAAGCAAATAGGGAGAATCATTTAATTAAGTAAATTGGAGAACTTCAACCTTGTGGAATAAGTATTGACTGTGCCTATACACTCTATCGACCACACAATTCACTATGTAGCAACATCTGATGTGCATTGGTAGCTATGTGCTGTTCTTGTGCTACACATTTTTCTTGTTTTTATGAGTGCATTGTTAACTCCTAGATCAAATATTTTCAAAATAGATTACCTGGATCAGAACCACTTAGATGCTTAGATGTTTAACAAGCTTCTCAGAAAAACCTTTTTGTAATATCTAATGTGCCAGTGAGGCTAAGTATGCACTTGCAGATTCATGAGAGATATTAAAATCAGTAATCTAAGAGTTTCAGATACTTCTGCCAGGAGCCCAAGTATATGAGTTTTAGGAAGACAGAGGGGAGTTAGTCTTAAATTTTTCCCCCAAATATGTGTCCATTTTCATGTATTTTATTCTAGAAAGACCTAAAGGCTACATTTTCCAATGAACAAAATTGTTTGAAGTTAATGATAAAATATAGAATTTGACTTTTAATTTTAAAAATTTTACTTAATTGAACTTATTTTATAATACCATATACAAGGAGTAGGTAAAATTCTAATGAGTGGCTCAATTCTATATTATTTTAGTTATTGACAATAAGAGAGAGAAAACACCTTGTGAGCAGGGTCTTCAGGTCTGAGATCATAACTGTTTTCTTTGATTTGATTCGTTGCCTTAAGTTAGAGAAGTTTCATAAAATCTGCTCAATTTCCTATTCTACAAAATAGATATAACATCTATTGTCACCTGAAAAGGTGTAACAAATGAATTTTATCAAGCAGTAATATACTTTGAGATCCTGAGAAAAAAGATTTCATCAATGGAGATATTGTTTGGGCTTGATCTTTGAAAACTGCAGGAATATTAGAAACTGTTCAATTACATACATTCCGTGTAGGTAGGATATTTTATTCTACAAAATTTCTGATAAAGCACAGAGATCTTCAGGTATCGATGAAAGCTTTTGCATCTAAAATGCACATTTTAGTTCATCTGTGAGATCTCTGAATTGTCATTTATCTAGATCTCTTTTTTTGAAATGTAAATTTTTTGAGCAAAGTTTACCAATTTCTTAAAAATCAAAGACTTAGTTTTGAAACTGTAGCATGTTCTTTTTTATTATATGAAATAGGGTTAAATAGGATATTTTGAATACTTAAGTATTCAAAGTATGATGAAAGCATTCCCAAACTTTTTTTTTGTGCCTTCTATGTCTGCTTTTCTCTGAACTCTTCTTATTTTCTATCATTGAAATTGTGTTTTACCTCAAATTCCCCATCTAGTCACTTGATTCTGTTTCTATCAGGTACAATCTCTCATTATTTTTCTTTTTTCTGTGCTGTGACAATATCTCTCTTTTTTGCTCCAATCAAGTCTAGGCACATTTTCAGCCTCCCTGTCATTTCTATCTTTCCCTCCCATCCAAGAGCATTTCTGTCACCTCACATTATATTAAAGTACATGTTTCCTGAATTTTGAGAGATCTCTTGCAGTGGGACCATTAAAGACCTTGGGTAACCTGCGGAATTTTTCTGGATAGTTATTTCTATAAGTGTGATGTTTAGTTAACAACTAATTGTTTGTGATTCAGTCAATAAACTAATTCTGTCCAGTTGGTGAGAATCATTGAGTAATCAGAAAAACCTTGGTCCAGGTTATTGTGCAAGTATGCAAGTATTTGTGTATGTGGTTCTCAGTAATAAATCTTCCATCTCCTTTCTCTGTGGCATTGTCTCTGTTATGTTTCTATCAAATTCAATTCAACTCAACAAATATTTGAGCACCTGCCATCTGCTCAGCTGCATGTTAACTTGTGTGTGTGTGTGTGTGTGTGTGTGCGCTTGCATTTGTGTGCGTGTGTGTGCATGTGTTTGCTTGTGAGAAGTGGAGTATTGTGCCTATTCATGAGGAGATTACCAGTGGGGTTAGGTACATAGCCATGAAAAAGCTACAAAGATTGTATCTGCTGTCCAGTCTTCTATTATTTCTGCAGTTTTCAAAGATAAAACTAAATAATATCTCTATTGAATTAAACCTTTCCCCCCCCCAGGATTTCAAAGTATATTACTGCCTGATAAAATCCATTTGAATGCTAGCCACTATCACAGTGTTTAATTCATTGAGTTGGTGAGTTTTTGAATACCAAAGCAATACTCTCAAACTATTTATATACTCTTTTACATGATAATTTACATAATTTCCATAAAAAAACATTGTTCTCTAGATAGCAGCTACTAGTTATTGAGCATTTACAAGTGTCACAAATACTGGTAAGAATTTTATTTATTCACATATTATTTGTTAAGCACCTACTATGTGCCAAGCACAGAGGATAGAAGAATGAAGACGATATCCTGTCACTGAGAGGTTGGGGAAACTAGCCAGATGACAACAAATAAATAAGATAATTCAATATTATGATAACTGGTATTAAAAGTAATGGGATAGTGAGTAACATAGGATGGCCACTTTAAATAGAATGGTAATGAAAGGCATGTATAAAGAGATGCTGTATTTATTTATTTTTTTATTTATTTTAAAAAACATTTTTAAATGTTTTATTTATTTTTGAGAGAGAGAGAGAGAGAGAGAGAGAGAGACAGTGTGAGCAGGGGAGGGTCAGAGAGAGAGGGAGACACAGAATCTGAAGACAGGATCCAGGCTCTGAGCTAGCTGTTAGCACAGAGCCTGACGCAGGGCTCAAACCCACAACCACGAGATCATGACCTGAGCCGAAGCCAGATGCTTAACCGACTGAGCCACCCAGGTGCCCCTAGAGATGCTGTATTTAAAAGACACTTCAGGAATAAAAAGTAGATGTTCATGTGGAGGGCTGGTGGAAGAGATCAGTCCTGGAGAAGAGCATATCCCATATGCTTCCCTAGCAGGGAAGAACCTGTTAGATTTGAGGAATGATGAGAGGATGGTGAATCAATGAAGGGCAGACTTGTAGGAGATGACTCTGGTGGATGAGGAGGAAATAAATTATGCTGGACAACATTCTGGCTGTTAGAAAGTCCAGGTTTTTCTTGGAAACAATCAGCAAAACTAAAAGGCAACTGACAGAATGGGAGAAGATATTTGCAAATGACATATCAGATAAAGGGATAGTATCCAAAATCTATAAAGAACTTATCAAACTCAATACCCAAAAAACAAATAATCCAGTGAAGAAATGGGCAAAAGACATGCATAGACACTTTTCTAGAGAAGACATCCAGATGGCCAACAGACACATGAAATGATGCTCAACATTACTCATCAGCAGGGAAATACAAATCAAAACTTCAAATAGATACCATCTCAACTGTCACAATGGCTGAAATTAGCAACTCAGGCAACAACAAATGTCGGTGAGGATGTAGAGAAAGAGGAACCCTTTTGCACCGCTGGTGAGAATGCAAACTGGGGCAGCCACCTGGAAAATAGGATGGAGGTTCCTCAAAATTTAAAAACAGAACTATGCTATAACCCAGATATTGCACTACTAGGTATTTATCCAAAGGATACAGGAGTGCTGATTTGAAGGGTCACATGCACCCCAATGTTTATAACAGCACTATGGACAATAGCCAAAATATGGAAAGAGCCCAAATGTCTATCGACTGATGAATGGATAGAGAAGATGTGGTGTATATATATAATAGAATATTATTCAGTGATCAAAAGGAATGAAATCTTGCCATTTGCAACAATGTGGATAGAGCTAGAGTATATTATGCTATGCAAAATAAGTCAGTCAGAGAAAGACAAATATCATATGATTTCACTTATATGTGGAATTTAAGAAACAGAACAGATAAACATAGGGGACGGAAAGCAAAAACAAGATAACAAAGAGGGAGACAAACCATAAGAGACTGTTAAAGACAGAACAAACTGAGGATTGCTGGCAGGGTGTTGGGTGGGGGGATGAGCTAAATGGGCAATGGACACTAAGGAGGTCACTTGTTGGGATGAGCACTGGGTGTTATATGTAAATGATGAATCACTAAATTCTATTCCTGAAATCATTATTATACTATATTATTACATTTAACTTGGATTTAAATTTAAAAAAAGAAGAAATTTCAGTTTTTTCTTAAGGAGCAATAGGAGCCTATTAAATTTTTTTTAAGGGGGAAGGATGTGATTTGGTTAAATCTTTTAAAATAATCACTTTGGAGAATGAATTGGAGGTGGAGATGCAGGGAGATTAGGTTTGCATCTGTAAAATCATGGTGGCCTTAATAAACGGGGCATTGAGAAGAATGAGAGAAGTGGAAAGTCTTGTCATTTGTTCAGAGGAAGACAAATAGGACCTCGTGATCAAGTGCACAAGAGATGAGCAAAATGAGAAATCAAGGATCACATCAACAATTTTAATATTCACAACTACTTTATGAGGTAGGTGTTATTATCCACACCTTTTAGATAAGAAAACTGAGACACTGAGAAGAGAAAAGCCCTGCCCAAGGTCTTGTACTTGAACCATGAGGCATGAAGTTTGAACCCAGGCAGGCAGTTGTACAGCATATACCGCTCACCATGACAATATTGAACAACATATGTCTTATATCTTTCTAAGTGTGATAATTAATTTTATGCTTTCCACTTCAAAATACTTTCATTTATGTTGAATTTGAGACCAAGAATAGCTTCAAATTGTATCACTTTTCTTTTATTAAGTTAGAAACAACCGTTAAATAAATCAGTTGGCTGAAGAGATATATTTAAAAAGCGAACTTCCAGGATATTTTATGGAGTCTATGCAGATTTAGCCTGATAGATACTTAATATTTCTGCTGTATTATTCAGTGAAAAAAATGATACTAATAACCTTGAGCCTCATATATAGTAAGATACTGAAGTTCTTGTTGAATCACCAAATGAGATGCTGTATGTTGGTGTAGAAGTCTTTTGTTCTTAACCTTTATTTTTACTGTGTTCTAAGACTTTGAAAATTGGTAATCAATTGCTATAGCCTTTGTGAACACAGTTTAACCTTAGTATCACAGTCCCTTATGTATCTTTACTTCCTTAGAGGCTGAGAGTGAATAGGAATTACTTACATTTTATATTTTCCAGAGACAAGTAGGTTTTTGTTTTTGTTTTGAACAAAAGCAAATAGGATAGATTCTCTTCCCAGAAGAACTGAAGAAACTTGCATTCGTGTGGTTTGGGGGGGCGGGTGAGGAGGAAAGATCTCTTCAGTCATCCCACTCTCTAGACTACCTTCTTGCCTTTGTAAGAAGATGGTTTCATCAGGATTTGGTTGACAAGAGAACAGTGACTTCCACTGAGTTAGGGCAGCGCCTAGTAAAAAAAACCCTGCTTATGAGTCAGTGAGTTTTGATTATATACTACGTAACTTCCTCTATTTCTTTGAAAATTGAAATATATATTACAATCTGAGGCCAGATGTTTATAGCACTATATAATCTCATTAAAATATGTGTTTAACTGGATAAAAACAATAGGGGATGGGTAGGCAGTCTGGTTCCCTAAGAATGCCACATGGATTTTATTTTTAAAAGTAGAGAGAAAATTTAAGAACAGAAAATTTGTATACTTTGTCTCTGGGCAGTGACAATATCAAGCAAATATCACAATTTTAAGGGCATTGTATGGGAAAATGTTATATTATAATCTGTTTTCTTTCTAGATACTGGGTGTGTCCTATTGTTCCTTATTTTTTTCTATTTTATTTTTAAAGTAAAACTCTGGAAATCTATCCATGATTAATTTAAAATTATAAGCAAATAATTTCAGTGCGATAAAACAGATACTTTTCCTAAAAATATATTACATTTGTTGGGAAATTTATGCCACAATTTCATATTTGAAATATTAACAGGCACTTTGGTGGCTTAGTCGGTTAAGTGTCTGGCTTCGGCTCAGGTCATGATCTTGTGGTTCATGAGTTCAAGCCCTGTGTTGGGCTCTGTGCTCACAGCTCAGAGCCTGGAGCCTGCTCTGGATTCTGTGTCTCCCTCTCTCTCTGCACTTCCTTCACTCATGCTCTGTCTCTGTCTCTGTCTCTCTCTCAAAAATAAATTTAAAAAATTAAAAAAAAATTTAAATTCAAGACACCCTGCAGCCTTTCTTTTATTCTATTTGCTTGTTTAGAAATGAGGTCTCTAATAGTGAACAACTGAATGTACAATGCTGGAGAAATGTGTTTACAAAGATTTTTTTGAATCTAAGTGCAAATATGACTCCTCAAACATAAATCTCCATTTAATTTAGTGACAAAGTAGTGTAACAAAAAACCATTTATCGTTTGCCTCACTGAATGGATAAAACAATAAATAAATGCTTGACACACATGGTCATAAAATTTAGTGAGTACTTTAATACATATAATATTATTGATTTTTCTATGTAGGCTTCTATTCCTAATCTTTCCTCATAGTCAAAATTTAATGAAATTAGCTTGTAGAGGAAAGATTTATCTCTACGTATACATGTGAAACTTCTTTTTCAGTATGTGAATCTTAATCCGTTCTGTTTCTCATATTTCTTTTCTAGATTTAGATTATAATATTATGTATGAGTATTATTTAATGCTACACATAATAGAAAGTAATGAAATATTCAATCTTAGTAGGACTGCTCAAACTATGCAAACGCATTAGCTGACAATTATTTGCAATGCCAATAGCATTCTACGATGCTGTAATTGACATTAAAGCATATGTTTGGAGATGTTTTTCTTCGAGTACTAATATAACCACAATGTAGGATTGCCAGTGCAGATGAAATTGTATTTGTGGAATGGAACAGTCCCACCAGTCATGGACCCATGACTTTGCCCTTTACATAGTACAATATGATATGAGTAGTTATTACTTAATATTTTAAAAATACTTTTGGAAAGCATGAGGAACTAGACAGATGTTAGTCCTATATATGGTGACTGATAATATACAACATTGTAAAAAGTCTTCAGAATATAAAGAAACTGCTATACCAGAGCTTGTGGTTTAAGGATGTGTGACTATGTGCAAGGTACTACTACCTGTTTTGCTAATAAAAATACTAAACAGTATCTCTTTAGAGCTAAAAACTGTCATTGAAAATTTCTACCTAGTTAAAAGGTAGTAATACATCAACAGAGAAGCAGAAAATAAAAGTGAATGGTTAACACAAATTTTGTGAAGCCGGTAGTAGGTTAGGGTTCATAAGGAGCACAGGTACTAGGTCAAGTAGGATGGACATTCTTATCTTATAGCAAAGAAGTAAGGGAAATTTTAGTGTGTAAATATTGTTGTTAATTGTGCTGGAGACAACTAACAGACTTGTAAGTGAAATTTCAGGACAAACTACATAAAGTAAAACACGTATAATATTTCTGTGCACTTAGGTCTTTCAATACCTCCCCTTTCCTCAAAAATAGAGACCTATACAGGGATTGAGACCTTTTTAATTCTTCAGATGTGGACAGTCATAGGTGAAAGACTGTATGTTGTACAGGTATGCATTCAGAGAGATTAGGCAAGGATAGCCCTTCCAGCCCTGTTTATCAGAAGTAATGCTCATTATTCTCTGTAATAGTGTCTAGATCATGACCTAGAGTCTGACGGCTCAGGCTTTCATTGCAATTATATTTGTTATAAGGAAGCTAGATTTAGCCCAGTGGGCACCATGACTACATAAAGTGGTAAAGCCACTATTTAGAGGGCAGATGTGACAAATTGATTTCAATATTTGTGATGGATCACTAAAGAGATTCTTTATCAGAATGAAGAGGTTTAAGAATTTTTGTGCGGAAGGTAGTGCATCCTAAATGATTCTTAAATGTCCCACTTTTCCTACTTTTGGGTGACTTCTACTTCCATTGAAATCACTTCTCTAAAGATAGATACAAAAGAAAGAATTTTAAGTGCTAGAAGGGAAAGACAAGCTAGTTCTGTATTTCTTAGACATTTTTGGCTAAGATACATAGTAAGAAATATATTTTACATTACAATTTTACATTACAATCCATTATACTCATACCCATGCTTTCTCCAACATGAACATGAATGTATATAGTATTGGAATAAAGCTCTCAATTAAAAATGCTTTGGTACTCTTATTTTCTCATCTAATTTATTCTATTTTTAAAATGATTAATCAATGAAATAAATTTATTTGAAATAAATAATCAATGGGTAGTAGTTCATTTCAAGAACAGTCAGCTACCTTGTATCTGTCAGTACTATTCACTAGAAGACAAATGTGTATAAATAAAAGCAGGAAGAAAAATCTTACCTGTAACACAATATTCCTGACTTTAGGGCGTTGGCACTTGTTCTCTCCATCTGGAATGCTCTTCTCCAACTTATCCAGTTAGCTAACTCAATTTTTCAAAACTTTGTCCAAAGAAACCTCGTTTAGAGGCTTTCCTTAATATGCTATTTAAGTTTGCAACCTTCCCAATGCTTCCTATACTCCTTCCTGCTTTGCTTTTCTCTATAGTAGTACATACTATACTAATATGGCTTACTACTTCTCTATAGTATTATGAATTTAATCACCATGTGACATACTATAAAGGCCTTCAGTGATTTGTGATTTGTGTATTATCTGTGTCTCTTCCCTACGGTGTTAACTCCATAAGGCTAGGGGAATTTTGTTTTTGTTTTTTTCATCATTATATCTCCAGTGCCTAGAACAGAGCTTGGCATTAGCAGGTGCTCAATATATTTTGTTGACTACTACTACTATATTAAATGACTACTTGGCTGATTGAATGAATACATGAAAAAAATAATTCTGTGTCCCAAAAGAAAGGCAGTCTAGTAGATGAAGTAATTAAATATAATTCCAAACTTTATTTCCATTCCTCTAAGAACTCAGAAGAGGGTTTAATTTTTTACCTGCAGCTACATATATTTAAATCCCTTTTCTTCTATCTCTTCTATACCTCAGCAACTGTGCTGAGCCTCTCCTTCATTAACCCCTGCTCTCAATTGTTGCCTCATAGGTTTCCTGCAATGCCCACTTATGTGGGCTTTTCTCCTTCCTTCCTCCTTTTCATGGTGCATCATCTCCATATGAATGGTGACCAGGGATTCCTCTCTTCTCACCCTCTGCTGTGCTAAGTGGCAGAGGCATCAAGATCACCTGGACACTCTGTGCTCCACCACCTCTCTCCCTTCCTGTGGGGTCACCTTATAGGAATGCTGAAGACATGCTTAGGGTATCAATAAGTCAGGGGCAAAAATTTGCTATTTTAGAGTAAATGTCCTACTTGAAAAAATAATAAAAAATAGTTAATGAGAATGGCTCAGCTCTTATTACCAATAACACAAGTATTAGAAAAAACAGTTTTACAGGAGCTTAATGAAGACTATCAATAGCATCAAAGGAAGAGATGGAAGACACATTTCCTACTCAGTCATTAAATTGGCATAATCATATCAGGTACCCAATTTTCAGGTTGATGTGTCTCAGTATAACACAGCAATATACGTACAAACTTGATTTGAAGTTACACAGCTCTAGTTAAATCTTTTGCAATAGAGATCATCTATGCCAGTTAAAGTCAACCTTCCTACATTCTTGTTTCACCTGGTTTTGACATCTTTTAGTAAGAAGAAATAGAGAAGATAGTTTGGTTATTCCCTCAGCATCCCCCCCCCCTTCCACCTCATGAGAACTAGTATACCTTGTAGAAATATTTTTTTTATAGTAAACTATATTTCCTTGACTTTCTTTTAAAGATTATTTTTATTCTCTCACTTTGTATTGGATTGAATGTGCGCAACTGTATAAAACATAACTTTGGTGACATCTATTACTTTGGACTATCAAAAAGCATTTGAATCTTATCAGCTTCTTAAAAATAACTAATTCAGGAGAGTTGAACAGAACTAGCAACATTAGTATCCTGACATTAGTATTCTAAGCATGAAATGTCTTCTGCGATAAAACGTGGATTGCAGTCTGGTTGAGTATTAGTGAGTACAGGTGTACGTGTCTTTTGCATATGAACAAAAGACAGCTCTGCCTATAGGGTTTGCAGTAGATTTTGGTGCCCCTTCAGGTCTCATTACCACATAGGTGGACTCATCTTCCAAATGCTAATTGACTGTTTTTCAGCCAAGCCCAGTGCCCTTTCTTCCAGGTGGAAAACTCTGTGAATCCATTCATGAGTCTCCTGAGATCAGATGAAGGCTAGACTTCAACTGAAACCACATCTTTGCTTATTTACTTCCTCTGTTCCATCTTCATTTCCTTTTTCAAAAAAAAATTTCTTGCACAAGTATTGCTGTCTAAAGCTCTGTTTCTAGGGAATATAACCCAAGTTGCGATTTGAGGGAGTAGCAATTCTCTTACTTTTCCCACATTATCTCCTCTTACCTCATTGCTCCAAGGAACAGATCACTCTGGGGACAATTGAGAAAATTTCCTGTTTGTCTTTAAGCATTTCTGCCCTTATGAAACTCATAAGAGGTAGAAACACATTCTGTAAATTTTATTTTATATTTTGGTCTGGTTTCAGGACAATCCAATCAGTCTTTTTGTAGAACTCTTGATCTCTGAGTCAGTTAATTAGAAGTATTTTTCCTATTCTAACTTTCTCCTTCTAAATTTTTCATCACTAATTTCTAGATGTTTAGGTTGGGTGTGTGGAGCATTAGAAATACCCCTTAGCACTGGGCCAGTCCAATTCAACCCCAGGGCAAGTGAATGCAAACACCTATGTCTGAGATATCCATGTATATGCCCCCTGCTGGAAAAGAAAAATTAACCCAGAGTGATTTTATCTCCCCCCCCTTCCCCCAGATCTTGAGTACATGGATCTTATTGGCAGACCATTAACTACAGGGACAGGGGTGTTGGAGAAATCCAGTTTCTAGGCTTCCATCTTCTGTGATACAGAGGAGAACCTAGAAGAGAATGCGAAGGAGGTGACAAGGTGGGAGAAGGGAAGAGAGGAATGCTACTTGCCAAAAGAGCACAAATATCCAGTAAAATCTTGCTCTCCACTCTAGTAAGTATATCTAACAAAAAAGTGAATCCATTTACTTCTAGGAGCTAGAAAGAGGGAATAGTTTGGTATATTAACTATGCCTGAATTAAGTTGGCATTAATATCTGATATCAGCTCTCTGGTTTAAACAATGAAAATATTGAGACATAAATAAAAACAAGCCCAAAGCTTGTTTAAGTCACAAGACTGATTTTTCAGACAGTAAAGGGGAATTGTACAATTTGATAAAATATTATATTTACTTAGATAAAAAAAAAGGTGGGAATTAAAAATAATTAGAGCCATAGAGCTATATTGGATATGAATGGAATTCAGGTAAGATTTCTAGAAGATATGAATTCTGAAAACAAAACAAAACAAAATAAAACAGAGGTAGAAGCATAAAACAGGAAATCTTTTCTTGATAATAAAGTATGAGCATATTTTAAATTTGACGCAAGATTTAGCAAAAACTGAAAATTAAAGCTTCCTTCTTTGATTTTACTAAATGTTCATATCTGAATAATTACTTGGTTAGAGCTAGAGTATATTATGCTAAGTGATTAAGTCAATCAGAGAAACACAAATATCATATGATTTCACTCATATGTGGAATTTAAGAAACAAAACAGATGAACATATGGGAAGGAGGAAAACAAAGAGAGGGAGGCAAACCATAAGAGACTCTTAACGATAAAGAACAAACAGAGCTGCTGGAGGGGAGGTGGGTGGAGAATGGGCTAAATAGGTGATGGATACTAAGGAGAGCACTTGTCCTGTTGAGCACTGGGTGTTTTATGGAAGTGATGAATCACTAAATTCTACTCCTTGAAACCAGTCCTACACTATATGTTAACTAACTAGAATTTAAATAAAAATTGGAAAAAAAGGAATAATTACTATATGTATATTTTCTTAATGATATCACCCAAAGTACAGGCCTTTTCATGGCCTCGTTTGATCATCAGTTCCAAATGCATTTGGACTCTTTAGTCTCTTTAGGCCTTGCATGTTCAATTATGTAGGTGCATATTTCAAAGTCCAGAGCACTGGACATACTTGTTTTCAATGTGGACCTTAAGTTGCTTGTTTTAATTCACACGGACTTTCTTTTAGTGAGGAAGTATACTGCCCTACTCTATTGATTTTGTCTTATCTACTTCTTAAGGATCTATTCTCAAAAGGATCTTTCTTACTTCTAGGGATAAAGCAGTTTTGGATCTGGATCTGTCTGGAAGTCTGTCCCCTCTTCAGGGACTTTCTCTTTCCCTTCAGTACCTATTCCTCTGTCCCTTTGGTTTCTTAAACTCCTGTCTTCTGTGCCATCTTTTGGATTTTACCTCTTCTCCTCCTTGGACTTCATCCTTATTTGTTGGTCATCTTTAAAAACTTTTTAAATTCTGCTTTATATGACTGAACAGGACTGGAGATACAAACAAATCAAAG
Organism: Cryptoprocta ferox; assembly: GCA_028646485.1. Taxonomy (NCBI): domain Eukaryota; kingdom Metazoa; phylum Chordata; class Mammalia; order Carnivora; family Eupleridae; genus Cryptoprocta; species Cryptoprocta ferox. The sequence continues at coordinate 76,929,510 of CM053577.1, forward strand.
TGAGGATAAAGGAAAATGACGACTCCTGATCTTCCTTAGGCTCAAAATCAATAAGAAAATTTATTAGAATGTTTACACCGGTAATAGTGAAAATAAAAAGGCTTTTGTAGGTTGAAAAACCTACCTAAGAGAATTCAGGATTTAGGAGAATCCCTACTGAGACTTAGGTTTCTCACTCCCAAATGTAGACAAAGGTCCTGCAAATTTGACAGACCTAGAAAAAGACAGAAGGAAGCATTGTGTGAATAAAGGCTGGTAGAGTTTTAACTTGTAAAGAATGAAATTTCTGGCACCCCATTTTCCCTATATTCTATTTGCTGTGTGTGTATGTATGTGTGTGTGTGTGTGTGTGTGTGTGTGTATGTTTTGTGGCATGATTGGGACTAAAATAAAGGTTTGGGAATTTGAGAGCAGTGGAGACTTACAAATAAAGCACTCCAGAGTAGAGACAGCATGATGGTATGTGTATTCAGATCTACTACATTATGCATCTGCTGAGGGTGCTGTTCACATTGCCTTCCATGTAGGTAGCTCACAGAATACCATTAACCCAGAGTAATGCTGGGGCAGCAGAATGAACTGGAGAGCCAAGGAGAATAACTGAGTAGAGTGGTTTAGCTATTCACGGGGCCAACAGAATAATCCATGAGCCAAGATGGCAAAGTTTTAAAAGGAGAGTCTCCCTACTTGAGAGCCTTTAATGGAGCAAGAGATGACATAGTGAAATACATTTTTACTAGAATGGAAGATGCTTGGTACTAGGATGACAGCACGTACTGAGAAGTGCAATATTCCACCCCCTACCTTCACTCCAAACTTGACCCCATCCTATATGCTTCAGAACTCTTCACAAACATAACATAAAAGCAAACTTTGGAAAGGAGGGGATGGGTGAGCAGAGAACTGATTGAGGCTACTCCTATCTGATACATTAGAGATCCTACCTAGAAATTAAGTCTATTATTGAAAAATTAAAGAAAGTTACAATTTTTGCATTTTGATGACTGAGATTTATAGCATTATTTTTCCTGTTTTGATTGTGTGTGAGCAAGTGCTATGCCATGAAAAGTGATACAGTAGGAGAAAAAATACTACCATGGTAACTCCCTTTTCAGTCTAATGTGATTATTGTCTCTTTTAACTAAGATGTATTTAGGACTGAAATACAGCAGCAGGACAAGACAGTAAAGAAAATATTTTTACTCATTTTTTAATACTTGCAAACTGACAAGAAGTCAGTAATCATCTTCTTTCTGGTGGGACCTACTTTGTGAACAGAGAAGGGTCAAGGATGGAATTTGAAATTAATATACAATCTATCATGGAGGTAAAAGTCTTGCTTTTGTTACACTGAGAAGAACAAATATTAATATATCTATAATATCTACATTGCAATTCATAGACATACAAATAGAAAAAGTAGCATGATAGTTGTGAGATATAAAAATGTTAAAAAGTTGATTTGTAGTCAGCTCATAAGAAATTTGATAACAAGTAAATCTAGCTTTTTGTCTTATACTATACACCAAAGTTACTTTTTGAGGGATTAGAGATTTAGTATGAGATAAAAAGGGAAAGAGAAGAAAGTATGAATAAATATATATATGATCTTGGGGTGGGAAAAATATTTCTAATTATAAAACAATGGAAAAATCATAAAGGAAAAGCAATAGATGGAGATAACTCTTCCATATGTAACATATATAATGTATATATTTGATATAAACTATATTATCATAAATAATATAGACAAAGAATAGATAGTCCTAATATATAATCTGCCCATGACTAAATTATATGAAAAACCCCAATAGAAAAATAAGTAAATGAAAAAGAAAATAGATATAATTAGAATTTTAGCATCTGTAGTAATAATAGATAAATTAATAAAATAATATGCTTTATTTGGTAAATAAAGTCATCAAGATTTAAAACAATGATACTCAGTGTTGGCAAAGTCACAATGCCAGGGAAGCCTTCATCCGTTGTTATTGGGACTACGATTTGGAACAAATATTTTCTTCTTAGGGACTGTGTCCCTAGCCACCTGTGCAGTGCCTGGCATTATCCATGCTCAATATGAATTTGTTGGATAAATAAACCTTTAGACCATCTCTGGCAAAAAGTATGAAGAAGCTTGACATTTCATAGGACTTTCTATTAATTCCAATTTTTAGGAGTATATCTTGATGAAGAAACAAGTTTTGTTGTAGGAGTAATTAATTTTTCTTAAACAAAATGTAGGGAGCAAGCAAAAGACAAAGATTGTAATTATCAGTGAATTTACACCCTTTGGTAAAGTTACAGAGTAAAATTAGTAATGTCATAGACAGTGTGTTAGTTAATCATCATTGTGCTGTGTGTGTATTACAACTTAGGGAAGTAAATTCAATTGCCTACAGCAATTTATATTAATAAATACAATTCACTTTAACAAACATAGTGAGTAAATTCAGTTTCTTACAACAAACTTGTAAAACCAGATTTGCAGTATTCATAGCCGCAAGGACAATTATTGTATTCCATTGGTGATGACAAAGAATCCTGTGGTTTAAAAGCAGACTATTAAAGAAAATCTCTTTTTGCCCTTCTCAACAAACCATCTAGACAAATTCAATTTTGTGATGACAAGGTACAGAACATGTGTAGATCTAATAGAAACAGGACCTTCAACCCAAGCTGCTAATGCTCTCTTTTTGGCACCTTCGTGGTATCTAATTTATAAAATTCTTCAACCCTCTTTCCACTGACACCAAAGTGGATTGATTCGCCCAATATTTATGTTTTCAAATGCTTTTACTCTTAAGATTTATTATTAAATACTCTAATGACCTATATAAACTATGATTTGATAGAAATTGTAAACAAGGAAGAATCAAAATATGAAGTTATGATTTTATAAGTCCATAATCTTAAGCATAAATTAAGATTTATGTACAAAGATATTCATCATAGAATTATTTGTAATAGTATAATGGAAAGTAATTTAAAACATCAAAATAGAAAAATAGTTGAATAAAATATGATGCATCCATGATAGAATGATCTGAGCATTAAGATGGTGTTTATAAAATATTTAAAGGCATGAGGATATGCTAGGATATAATGTTAAGTGAATAAAACAGTATATAAAATTGCATATGCAGTGATCTCAGTTTTGTTGTATGTAGATGAAAAACAAGATGCTAATAACACATTAAGTTACTAGGAGTGATGATCTCATTGGTAATGTAAATATGGAAGATGTCTATTTTGTTTTACTTTTTGCATATTCCAAAATGTCTAAAATGTGAGCATAGTATTTTTAGAATCATAACATTAATAGTCTTTAACTCTTCACAATAATGGGTTTATCTTCAATGCATAAACTAGGACAGAACATGAACAAAAGATGTGAAAATAAGAGCTCTAAAATAAGTATGAACAATAATTATTTTTTATTAAAATTGAAAATATGATACAAGAAAGTATATATTAAAAAGTTATTGCATTATCACTTATATCCTAAAAATAAAGAGATGTCTGGTATTGACATAAAAAATCATATATCTATTTATATAACAATCTTCTCCATTTTGACTTCCAAAAATCAGATTATTTCTACCTAAGGCATTATACTGAGTTTGACTCACTCACCCTTTGATAAAGTAATTGAACACTAGCTAAGCTTAATAGGCTTTCTAAGGTATAGCTTCATACTAAATATTCTTGTTGGTATGAAGCTATAAAATAAAGATGATAACATTTATCAACAGGCCATATTTTTATACATACAAAATGTACAAGTTACAGTGTTTTGGGTTAGGAAGAGGGAGGATAGGATAAAAAAGTGCAACTTGCCTCAAGAAAATAAGAGTCTATGTGGGAAGACTTGTTCACTAGCAGAATGAAGTGCATATCATAGCAGAAATGTTACAGGAGCAATGCATTTCATATACATGGGCCTTAAAATTTTTTTTAATTTTATTTATTTTCTATTTATTTTTTATTTGAATACAATTGGCAAACAGTATTTCATCATAGTAAGTGTACTCTTAATCCCCTCTTTCACCCATCCCCCTACCCACTTCCTTCTGACAATCACCAATTTGTTCTTTGTACTTAAGACTCTGTTTTTTTTGTCTTTTCTTTCTTTGTTCATTTATTTTGTTTCTTAAATACTACATAAGAGTGAAATCATATATTATTTGTCTTTCTCTGACTGACTTACTCACTTAGCATAATACATTCTAGCTCCATCCATGTTGCAAATGGATTTCATTCCTTTCTATGGCTGAGTAAATATTCCATTGTGTGTATATATATATATATATATACACACACATATCACATCTCATGGACACTTGGGCTGTTTCCATAATTTGGCTATTGTAGATAATGCTGCTATAAACATCAGGGTGCATGTATTCCTTTGATTTAGTATTTCTGCATTCTTTGGGTAAATACCTAGTAGTGCAATTGCTGGTTCATAGGGTAGTTCTATTTCTTTCTATATTTAAATTTAGCTAGTTAACATACAGTGCAGTATTGGTTCAGGAGTAGAATTCAGTGATTCAACACTTACATACAACACTGAGTGCTCATCATAACAAGTGCCCTCCTTAATACCCATCACCCATCTAGCCCATCTCCCACCCACCTCCTTCCATCAATAGGTAGTTACAGTTTTAACTTTTTGAGGAACCTCCATACTGTTTTCCAGAGTAGCTGCACCAGTTTGCATTCCCACCGATAGTGCGAGAGTGTTCCCCTTTCCCTACATCCTTGCCAATACCTGTTGTTTCTTGTGTTTTTTGTTTTAGCCATTCTGACAGGTGTGAGGTGATAGCTCTTTGTAGTTTAGATTTGTGTTTCTCTGATTAATCAGTGATGTTGAGCATCTTTTCATGTTTCTGTTATAGTATATCTTGAAATCTGAGATTATGATACCTCCAGTTATGTTCTTTTTCAAGATTGCTTTCACTATTTGAGATCTTTTAAATTTTTAAAAATATTTTTTAAGTTTATTTATTTTCAGAGAGAGGGAGAACATGCACAGGGAAGGGGAAGAGATAGAAGGAGAGAGACAATCCCAAGCAGGCTCTACCTATCAGCACGTAACCTGATGTGGGGATAATCTCACAAACCCTGAAATCATGACCTCAGCCAAAATCAAGAGTTAGATGCTTAACCAACTGAGCCACCCAGGCTTCCCTATTTGAGATCTTTTGTGATATGTATAAAGGATTATTTGTTCTAGTTCTCTGAAAAATGCCTTTGGTAGTTTGATACAAATTGCATTAAATCTGTAGATTGCTTTGGATAGTAAGGACATTTTAACAAAGCTGGTTCTCCCAATCCGTCAGCTTGGAATATCTTTCCATTTGTTTGTGTCATCTTCAATTTCTTTCATCAGTGTTTTATAGTTTTCACAGTATAGGTCTTTCTCCTCCTTAGTTAAGTTTATTCCTAGCTGTTTTATTCTTTTTGGTGCAATTGTAAATGGGATGGTTTTCTTAATTTCTCTTTCTGCTGCTTCATTATTAGTGTATAAGAATACAACATAATTCTGTATATTAATTTTGTATCCTGCAACTTTGCTGAATTTATTTATCAGTTCTAGTAGTTTTTTTGGTGGAGTCTTTAGGGTTTTCTATATATTGTATCATGTCATCTACAAATAACAAAAGTTTTACTTCTTCCTTACCAATTTGGATGCCTTTTATTTCTTTTTCTTGTCTGATTGCTGTGAATGGGATTGCAGTACTATGCTGAATAAAAGTGGACATCCTTGTCTTGTTCCTGATCATAGGGGAAAAGCTCTGTTTTTCACAATTGAGTATGATGTTACCTGTGGGATTTTTATATGTGGCCTTCGTTATATTGAAATATGTTTCCTCTAAACCTACTTTTTTGAGGGTTTTTATTATGATTGGTTGTTGCACTTTATCAAGTCTATCTATTGAAATGATCATATGGCTTTTTTCCTTTCTCTTATTGATGCGATGTGTCATGTTGATTGATCGGCAATTACTGAACTATCCCTGCATCTCAGGAATAAAGCCTGCTTGATCATGGTGAATGATTTTTTTTTAATGTATTGTTGGATTTGATTTGCTAATATTTTGGTGAGGATTTTTTTATCTGTGTTCATCAGAGATATTGGCCTGTAGTTCTCTTTTTTTGTAGTGGTTTTAACTGGTTTTGGTATCAGTTTAAGGCTGGCTTCATAGAATGAATTTAGAAGTTTTTCTTCTATTTTTTGGAATAGAGAAGAATAGGTATTATTTCTTCTTGAAATATTTAGTAGCATTTATATGGTCATGGACTTCTGTTTACTGAGAATTTTTTTAAGTTTATTTATTTATTTTGAGAGAGAGTGGGAGAGAGAGAGAGAGAGGGAGAGAGCATGGAGGAGGGGCAGAGAGGGAGAGAGGGAGAGAGAGAATCCCAAGCAGCCACTACACTGTTAGAGCAGAGCCTGATGTGGGGCTCCATCTCACGATCCGTGAGATCATGACCTGAGCTGAAATTGAGTCAGATGTTCAACTGACTGAGCCACCCAGGAGCCCCTGTTGGGAGTATTTGATTACTGATTCAATTTCATTGCTGCTAATCAGTCTGTTCAAATTTTCTATTTCTTCCTGATTCTGTTTTGGTAGGTTATGTGTCTAGAAATCTATCCATGTCTTCTAGGTTGCCCAATTTTTTGGCATATAATTTTTCATAGTAATCTCTTATTTTGTATTTTGATCTCTCTTTGTATTTTGGTGGTGTCAGTTTTTGCTTCCTTTTCATTTATGAAATTATTTGTTTGAGTCCCTTCTATTTTTTTCTTGATGAGTTTGGTTAAAAGCTTATCAATTTTGTTGATCTTTTCAAGGAAGCAGTTCTTGGTTTCATTGATATTTTCTATTGTTTTTAAAGTCTCTATTGTGGAGTTATTTCTGGAGAGTATATTGTAAGTCCTGAAGGGTGAATGAGGTGATTGTTGAAATGTCAGCAATATTTTCTGATCTCAAGACTGTAGAACATGATAGCATTATGAGATCAGAGCCGCATGATCCCCCAAAGGACAGTTTAGACACAATACCTGCTATAGTTCCCTGACATTCCTTGAAACCACACGCACTCACTTCATGCCTTCACATAGCCACCAGATATATGTCTGGCTAATGTCTAAAGATCCTTTGTGCTCTCTTTCCTTGCTTTGATATTCTTTGATACTTCTATCTAATAAAATATGAAATAAAGGCTATGTGCAGTTTGCTGCTGCAGCTGTTTCACTGGCAGAGGCAGCCCTGTATTTCCTCTTAGTCTGTGTCTGAGAACATTTTCTTCAGTGAATGGCTACACTTTATCTCATTTATTTTTGCCCTGATCTTTCTTATTTCTCTCCTTCTGCTCACTTTGGACTTTCTTTATTCTTCTTTTACTAGTTTCTTTCTTCTAGGTATAAAGTTAGATTATTTATTTGGAATTTTTCTTGTTTCTTTATATAGTCCTGTATTGCTATAAATTTTCCTTTAGAACTCTTTTTACTGCATCCCAAAGATTTTGGACTGTTGCATTTTCATTTTAATTTTTCTCCCTCTGTGTGTTTTAATTTCCTCTGTGACTTGTTGGTTGATCCATTTATTGCTTAGTAGCATGTTATTTAACCTGCATGTATTTGTGTGCTCAGCAGATTTTTCCTGATGTTGATTTCAAGTTTCATAGTGTTGTAATCAGAAAAGGTGCATGGTACGACCTCAGTCTTCTTAAATTTACTGAGACTTGTTTTGTGGCCTAATATATGATCTATTCTGGAGAATGTTCCATGTGCACTTGAAAAGAATATGTTATGCTGTTTTAGGGTGGAATGTTCTGAATATTTTTGTTAAATCCATATGGTCCAGTGTGTTATTCAAAGCCACTGTTTCCTTGTTGCTTTTCTATTTGGATAATACATCCATCAGTATAAGGGGGGTGTTAAAGTACCTATTATTATTGAACTACTATTGATTATTTCTTTTATGGTTGTTGTTAGCTGTTTTTTATATTTGGGTGCTCTCAGGTTTGGTGCATAAATGTTTACAATTGTTCTATCTTCTTGTTGGATTGTTCCTTTTATGATCATACGGAGTCCTTCTTCATTTCTTGTTACAGTCTTTCCTTTTAAAGTCTACTTTGCCCAATATAAGTATTGCTACCCCAGTTTTCATTTCACTCTAATTTGCATGATACATGCTTTTTTCCATCCCTTTGTTTTTAATCTGCATGTGTCTTTAGGACTGAAATGAGTCTCTTTTAGGCAGCATATAGCTTAGCCTTGTTTTTTTTATCTTTTCTGCTACCCTACCCTACATTTTTGATTGGAGCATTTAGTCCATTTACATTCAAAGTAAATATTGATAGATATGTATTTATTACCATTTTGTTATTTGTTTTAAGGTTGTTTTTGTAATTCTTCTCTGTTCCTTTTTTTTCTTGTTCTCTTTCACAGTCTGCTGGCTTTCTTTAGTGATATACTTGGATTTTTTCTCTATTATTTTATAATGATTAATGTTTTTTTGTATGTTTACCATTAGGTCTGTATATATCATCATATGTATATTGCAGTCTATATTGAGTTAATGGTCACTTAAGTTATTTTTTTTAATTAAAAATTTTTTTTTAATGTTTATTTATTTTTGAGAGACACAGAGACAGAGCATGAGCAGGGGAGGGGAAGAGAGAGGGAGACACAGAATGTGAAGCAAGCTCCAGGCTCTGAGCTGTCAGCACATAACCCAACGCAGGGCTCAAACTCACAAACTGTGAGATCATGAATTGAGCCGAAGTCAGACGCCCAACCGACTGAGCCACCCAGGCACCCCTTTAATTATTTTTAATGTTTATTTATTTTTGAGAGAGAGAGAGAGAGAGACAGAGCGTCAGTGTGGGAGGAGCCTAGAGAGAGGGAGACACAGAATGTGAAGCAGGCTCCAGGCTCTCAGCTGTCAGCACAGACCCTGACGTGGGGCTCAAACTCATGAACCGTGAGATTACTACCTGAGCCGAAGTCAGATGCTCAACCGACTGAGCCAAACAGGTGCCCTGAGTTTTAACCCATTCTAAAATCACCAAATTTTTACTCCTTTCCCCCACATTTTAGGCATGTGGTGTCATATTTTACATCCTTTTATTTTTTGAATCCTCGACTGATTTTTAAAAATAGTTTATTATCAAGTTGGTTTCCATATAACACCCAGTACTGTTCCCCACAAGTGCCCCCATCCATGTCCATCACCCCCCTTCTCCTTTCCCCCTCCTCTACAGCCCTCAGTTTGTTTTCAGTATTCAAGAGTCGCTCATGATTTGCCTCCCTCCCTCT
>CM053577.1:76939343-76969381 GCA_028646485.1 Cryptoprocta ferox
AAAAAAAAATATATATATATATATATATAAAATTAGGAAACCCTCTAAAGAAATGCTAAATAAATAATTCTAAAATTAAAATAAATAAATAAATAAATAAATAAATAAATAAATAAATAAAACAGAAGAATCTTTTTTTCTTCCAAGACTGGGGATAAAAAGGGAAATTAAAGAGATAGAAAAATTGTGAGGCTGAAGAGGGGAAGTATACACACATTTCTCAGTAAAATAAGAATTAAGTATATCTGCTAAATGTGAGATACGCCTTGAGGATATTAAGGACTTAACAAATATGGAAAGTTTAGGTATAGTTGCCCTAAGAGAGGTAATATAGTCAAGGGGCTGAATTAACATTTTACTAAACAATAGCAAGAACCTAAATAGGTCTGGATAGCTTGAAGTTTTAATGCATTTACTATATTACTATATTCCAGAGTTTGCCATTGTAGAAGTAGCATAACCCCAAATGGTAAAGCATAACTCAAAATGATGAGGTATAATTTCAATGATGTATGGGTTTGCTGATGGAGAGGCATTATTGAGAATAGATGGCTTTATGTCATCAGAGCGGAAGTTCAGTGAAGGTAAAAGTCAATGGATTTAAGGAAATAATTTATATTCTATCTTCTAGAACTCTACTATCAGTATATAGGGATGACAGAGAAAGGACACATTAATGTTGATAAATGGAAGAGTATTTAGGTGGAAAAAATCTAACTTAAATTATCTTTTTCTTTACAGATTATTCTTACATTTGTTCACCTCAGAACTTCAGCATTAAATATGTCTACCTGTCAAAAGACCCATGCAATTAGTTCAAAATGAAAACTTTTACATTTCTAAGTTGTCCTGCATCAATATTGTGATACCCTCTTCTGTTCACTGTCCTACCAGGATTTAGGAGAAATTTGAGCAAGTCCACTTGCAAGATCATGAAGCTTCCTCATTTAAACTGAGATATGAGTTTGACATGCTTCTTAATAAAATGTTATGAGAATTTAGTTCCAATTATGGGTTAAGATATATCTTGGATACATTTCACAAAATCAAAATGGAATTTATATACTAATTTGATTCAGCAAGCCAGCACACCATCTACACCTATGGATGTACTAAATATCATTTAATGAGCAGAATGACAAGAGAATCACTTCCAATCAGAACCTTATATGATTTCAATGGGATTTTATTCAACTGATTGTGTAATGTCCCTTTATGTTTATTATTTCAACAAATAGTTATTTAATGTTTATTATATATATATATATATACACACACACACACACACACACACACACACACACACACACACACTAGTTATTACCAGGAATAAGTGATAAAAATTGGGGCAAATCTTCATACCTTGGAACTTACATCTGTGGTAGAGACAAAGAAATATATATATTAATACTAGAATACAGGCCAGAATGTATAAGTGGAAATACTAAAGGAGCAATTAATTATAATTAAGAATCTGTTTGATGGTTTGCCTGGCTCTCTTTTTTTTTTTTTTACCTCTATGTTAATCTGTTTTGTTTCTTAAATTAGACATATGAATGAAATCATATGGTATTTGTCTTTCTCTGAGTGACTTATTTCACTCGGCATTATATTCTCTAGCTCTACATGTTGTTGAAAATGGCAACGATTTCATTATTTTTTATGGCCAAATAATTGTCCTGTGTGTGTGTGTGTGTGTGTGTGTGTGTGTGTATCTTCTCTATCCATTCATCAGTCAATGGACACTTGGGCTTCTTCTAGAATTTGGCTATTCTAATATTGCTGCAACAAACAGAGGTGCATGATCCATTTAAATTAGTGCTCCTGTATATTTTTGTGCATAAATACCCAATAGTGTTATTCCTGGATCATAGAGCAGTTCTATTTTTAATATTTTGAGGAACCTCCACACTGTTTTCTACGACTGCATCAATTTGCATTCTTACCAACAGTGTACAAGAGTTCTTTTTTCTCCACAGCCTTGCCAATTCTTGTTGTTTCTTATGTTTTTGATTTTAGTCATTCTGACAAGCGTGAGGTGATATCTCATCTCATCTCATTGTACTTGTGAGGTGATATCTCATTGTACTTTTGTTTGCATTTCCCCGATGATTACTGATGTTGATCATCTTTTCATGTGTCTGTTGACCGTCTGTAAGTCTTCTCCGGAGAAATGTCTGTTCATGTCTTCTGCCCATTTTACAATTGGATTACTTAGGGGTTTTTTTGTGTTGAATTGTAAATTCTCTATATATTTTGGATACTAACCCTTTCTCAGATATGTCATTCGCAAATATCTTCTTTCATTCAGTAGGTTGTCTTTTAGTTTTGTTGATAGTTCCCTTTACTATGCAGAAACCTTTTATTTTGATGTAGTCCAAATAGTTTATTTTTGCTTCTATTTCCTTTGTTTCAGGAGGCACACCTAAAAAAACTGTTGCTATGGCCCATGACAGAGAGATCATTGCCTGTGATTTCTTCAAGGATTTTTATGGTGTCAAGTCTCGTATTTAGGTCTAATCCATTTCAAGTTTATTTTTGTCTATGGTGAAAGAAAGTGATCCAGTTTTATTCTTTTGCATGTAGCTATACAGTTTTCCCAGCACCATTTGTTGAAGGAATGGTCTTTTTCCCATTGTATATTAATTCCCTCTTTGTCAAAGATTAATTGACCCTATAAATTTTGGGTTTTCTATTCTATTCTATTGATCTGTGTGTCTATTTTTACACCAGTACCATGCTGTTTTACTACCACTGTGTAATATAGTTTGCAATCTGGAATTGTGATACCTCAGCTTTGTTTTTCTTTTACAAGACTGCTTTGGCTACTTAAGGTTTTTTGTGGTTCCATACAACTTTTAGTATTATTTGTTCTAGTTCTGTGAGAAATGCCATTGGTATTTTGATAGAGATTGCATTAAGTCTTTAGATTCCTGGGTAGCATAGACATTTTAACAATATTTGTTCTTCCAATCCACAAGCATAGAATGTCTTTCAATTTCTTTGCATCATCTTGAATTTCTTTCATCAGTGTTCTATAGTTTTCTGAGTACAGGTTTTTCACCTCTTTGGTTAAATTTATTCCTAGGTATTTTTTTGGTTTTGGTACAATTGTAAATAGGACTGTTTTCTTTATTTCTCTTTTTGCATGCTTCTTTTTAGTGTACAGGAACGTAGCAGATTTCTGTATTGAATTCCTTTTCCCATTCTAGTAGGTTTTGCGGGGAGTCTTTTGGATTTTCTAAAGATAGCATCATGTCATCTGCAAATAGTGAAAATTTTACTTCTTCCTTACCAATTTAGATGTCTTTTATTTCTTTATGTTATCTAATTGTTGTGGCTAGGGCTTCCAGTCCTATATTGAATAAAAGTGGTGAGAGTGGACATCCTTGTGTTGTTCCTGACCTTAGGGGGAAAGCTCTCAGTTTTTCACCATTAGGTATGATGTGGCTGTGGGTTTTTCAAACAAGGACTTTGTTATGTTGAAGTGGTCCCTCTAGACCTACTTTGTTGAGAGTTTTTATCATTAATGGATGTTGTACTTTGTCAAATGCTTTTTTTATATTATTGAAATGATCATATGGGTCTTATCTTTTATTAATGTGATGCGTCATATTGATTGATTTGCAAATATTGAACCACCTTTTTAACTCAAGAATAAATCCCACTTGATTGTGGTATATGATTTTTTAATGTGTTACTGAATTTGGTTTGCTAATATTTTGTTGAGGATTTTTGCATCTATATTTATGAGAGATACTGGCCGGTAGTTTTCTTTTCTGTGTGTGGCTTCTTTATCTGGTTTTGGTATCAGGTTAATAATACTGGCCTCATAGAATGAATTTGGAAATTTTCATCCTCTTGTATTTTTTGGAATAGTTTGAGAAGAATGGGTATTAACTCAACACTAAATGTTTGGTAAAGTCACGTGTGAATCTGTCTGGTCCTGGACTTTTGCTTTTTGGAAGCTTTTTTATTACTAATTCCATTTCATTGCTAGTAATCGGTCTATTCAAATTTTCTATTTCTTCCTGATTCAGTTTTGGTAGGTTATATGTTTCCAGTAATTTATCAATTTATTCTAAGCTGTCCAATGTGTTGGCATATAGGTTTTCATAATATTCTGGTACAATTGTTTGTATTTCTGTGGTGCTTGTTGTTATTTTTCTCTTTCATTATAATTCTGTTTATTTGGGCCATCTCTCTTTTTTTATAATGAGTCTTGCTAGAGAATCAGGTTTATCAATTTTGCTGATCTTTTCAAAGAGCCAGCTCCTGGTTTCACTGATCTGTTCCATTGTTTTTATTTAGTTTCTATATCATTTATTTATGCTCTAATCTTTATTATTTCCTTCCTTTTGCTGGGTTTGAGTTTTATTTGTTCTTCTTTTTCTAGGTCCCTTAGGTATAGGATTAGCTTGTTTATTTGAGATTTTTCTTGCTTCTTGAGGTATGCCTGTATTGTTATAACTTCCCTCTTAGAACCACTTTTGTGGCCTCCCAAAGATTTTGGATCATTGTATTTTCATTTTCATTTGTTTCCATGTAATTTTTTATTTCTTCCTTGATTTTTTGGTTGACCCATTCATTGTTTAGTAGAATGTTATTTAACCTCCATGTATTTGTGGTCTTTCCAGACTTTTTCTTGTGGTTGATTTCTAGTTTCATAGCATTGTGGTCAGAAAAGATGCATGGTATGACTTCAACGTTTTTTTAATTTCTTGAGACTGGTTTTGTGGGCTAATATATGATTTGGGAAAATGTTCCATGTGCAATAGTAGAATATATATTCTACTATTTTAGGATGGAATGTTCTGAATATTTCTGTTAAATCCACCTAGTCCAGTGTGTTATTCAAAGCCACTGTTTCCTTGTTGATTTTCTGTTTGGATGATCTGTCCATCTATGTAAATGGGGTGTTAAAGTACCCTACTAATATTGAATTACTATTGATTATTTCCTTTATATTTGTTATTAACTGTGTTATGTATTTGGGTGCTCCCAGGGTGGATGCATCAATATTTACAATTGTTATATCCTTTTTTTGGATTGTCCCCTTTATGATTATATAGTGTCCTTCTTTGTCTCTTGTTACAGTTTTTGTTTTAAAATCTATTTTGTCCAATATAAGTATCACTACTCAGCTGTCTTTTGGAATCCATTTGCATGATAAATGTTTCTCCATCCTCATACTTTTAATCTGCAGGTGTCTTTCGGTCTGAAATTAGTCTTTTGTAGGCAGTGTATAGGTGGGTCTTGTTTTTTATTCACTCTGTCACCCTATATATTTTGTTTGGAGCATTTAGTTCATTTACATTCCAAGTAATTATTGGTAGATATGTATTTTTGTCATTTTGTTACTTGTTTTGTGGTTGTTTCTATAGATTTTCTCTGATTCTTTCTTTTCTTTCTCTCTTTCATGGTTTGTTAGCTTTCTTTAGTAATATACTTAGATTCCTTTCTCTTTATTCTTTGTATATTTATTAGTGGTTTGGGGTTTGTGGTTATCATTACGGTTATATATAAAATCTTCTACACATAGCAGTCTATATTAAGTTGATGGTCACTTAAGTTTAAACCTATTCTTTACTCCTCTCTCACACATATTTTAGGTATATAGTGTCATATCTTACATCCTTTTATGAATCCTTTGATTTTTATAGAAATACTTTTACTGTTTTTGTGTTTTTTTACTTTTCATACTATGAAATATGGTCTTTTTCCACTCAAAGAATCCTCTTTAATATTTCTTATAGGACTGGTTTAGTAGTCAAGAACTCCTTCAGTTTTTGTCTGAGAAATTCTCTTACCTCTCCTTCTATTCTAGATAAGAGCCTTGCTGGATAGGATATTCTTGGCTACAGATTTTCCCTTTCAGTACTTTGAATATATCATGTCACTCCCTCCCTTCTTGGCCCCATCATTTTTAGATGTGAGTATATAGGCAGGGACTGGCACTGGCACTTTTCTTTATAAATTTGATTTGAATTGTTGATATTAAAATTATTTTATCCAAATATCAGAATAGCCTGTCATTTTAACCATAAGTCTTGTCATTAAAATTTTTTAAATATTTATATCCAAATGTAAATAGCATGTAAATAGCATTTATTGTATATATCATTAATATTTGATTGAGTGTCAAAGATTTGTACATATTTTTTCAGTTGCCAACTTTAAATTTGGTTGCCAAATTTTAGTTGTCAAGTTAAAAGAGCTAATATGTATTCTGTCTCTTAATCATATTTAAACATTCCAATAGGACTGATTTTTTGCTCTTTGGAAATAATTAGTCTGGGGGCAATTCTATTTTTTTCTTCCTTCTATCATAGTCTCATTTTTATTCAGTCATAAGTTTTTGTTTGTTTGATGTAACATTGACATATAAGACTCTGGAAGAAGGTTTTTCTTCCTTCTATCATAGTCTCATTTTTATTCAGTCATAAGTTTTGTTTGTTTGATGTAACATTGACATATAAGACTCTGGTATGATCACTCTGTCTCTCTCTCTCTCTCTCAAAAATAAATAAACATTTAAAATAAAAGAAACTTTGTGTTATAATAGTTTTTGCTAGTAAAACATATAGGAGGCAAACAGAAAGACCACTTACTATGTTTGCTTAAAATTATAAGCAGTTATGTCAGAAAAATAGTTAGTGAATGGTTCCTCCATTTAAAATCTGTCATGAAAATTATACCTGGGTGGTTTCTCAAGTGCGCATCTATATATATTTTTTAATGTTTATTTATTTTGAGGGAGAGAGAGAGACAGAGTGCGAACAGGGGAAGGACAGAGAAAGGGGGAGACACAGAATCTGAAAAAGGATCCAGTGTCCAAGCTGTCAGCACCGCCTAACGCAGGGCTCAAACTCACAAACATGACCTGAGCTGAAGTCGGAAGCTTAACTGACTGAGCAACCCAGGTGCCCCAATATTATGCTGTATATTAACTAAAATTTAAGTTTCAAAAAATTATTAAAAAACAAATAAAAGTGAAAAAAACAAGGGAAAAAATCTTCTTGAGAGAAATTATACTAATATGAGAAGAAATATATACAGTAATGCAAATAAACTAGTATAATGTTTTACAATACTGTTATATATTGTATATGTAACCAACAAATTCTAAAGATGGAAAAACAAAACAAAACAACGTAAAAATCCACATATTAATAGTTCCTTCAATTAATAATTAATAGAATATAACTACTTAGTTGATTTTAATGAGGATATTTTAATTTGATTTGGGCTTGACTTCCAGATTTTGATGTATACCTAATTTCACTAATGTAATATTCAAAAGATGCCAAGCAATATATATATACACATACATATATATAATTATTTATTTATATATTTATATTTTATAATTTATATAGTTTTATAATTTAGTATTACTTACATATTTGTATATATAATTTACTTAGTTAAATATATATAATTTATCATTTCAATTCTCACAACTACCATTTACCATTTGCCCTCTAAGTAAGCTAGCACAGAGAAAAATCAAATCTCAGAGATGTGTACAATCAGCTTGAAATGAAATATACTTTCATTTTTCCTTCCCATGCAGACATACTTTAGTTTACTCTCCTGCTATTATACTCTGGATACCATGGGAATAAAAACAATCTTTAGAAATAGACCATGCAGTGAGCAAGTACAGAACACTAAACAAAACCCAATTATAAAAATTGGGTCAGAAATATTCTTCCCTTGTGACCTTTCAATCTCCTAACATTCCTATGATATCATTTACTATAAAGCTCATCTACCCAGATTTTCATCTAAACTCAACAGCTCAAACATCAATGGCAAAACAAAAATACAACCACCACAGTCTTTTGAATCACAATCAAACCTATTTCCCTTAATGCTACTGATTATGGCAGTAGAGTTTCTCCTAAAAGGGTTAACATACATCTGAAGATAGATCATTGTACCCAGAGATTTGCAGAAATTTCCCATTTTTTCTGTTTCTACTCTCAATGTACCTTCTTCATGACATGCATCCATACATCATCCTCTCTGTACCTTCCTATATTGGCTAATGCCATCAGCATCCTCTTGAAGACTGAGACTCCAACCTCACCAAATGAGTTCCTGTGTCTTTTCTCTCATAAACTCTGTCTACATTCCATTTTTCTTTCCTGCTAAAGTCCAAGCTCCCATTATCACTCTCATCTGAGCTATAGAACAACTTTGTAGTTAGTCTTTAGGTTTCTAATTTCTCCCCTTTTGATTCATCCTGTGTTTTGCTGCCATCAGTTGTGTCCTTGAAACAGTGGCTTATAGATTCTCTGTTCAAAATTCTTACATGGTTTTCCTTTCCATTAAACACAAAATAAAATACAGTCTCCTCAACCTGGAATTCAAAGCCTTCTACAACATGGACTCAGACTCAGTTTTCTTAACAACTATTTGCCACTAGACACACAATGGACACACACACACACACACACACACACACACACACACACACACCATACTCTCTTCATTCCTTAGACTTTACTGTGTGGCTTTTATTAAGCTATTAGCTCAACTAGAAAGTTTCTCTTCCTCCTAACCCCTCTCCATTCCTCAACATCCAGTTCAAATTCTACTTTTTCTCATATATATTAGTTCAAATAAATCTTTTTCCTTCATTTCATTTTATTTGTACTTCTATTTTGATACTGAGCACAAATTTTCCTACAATATATATGGGTGCATCCATATATATTATATATGGATTTTTGAGTTTCATAAATGTTGGGGAATATGCCATAGTAATCTTGATAATTTGGGGTCATAAAAATAGTGTTTATTAACTTCTATTTCAGGATGATTATCAGGCAATGATATTTTCCAAATAAGGAAGATGAGAGAACTTTATTTTAAGTTGCTGATATTTTGGCTAATTGACATAAAATGTGATCTGGAGTACAGGGTAGGGTAGAGGTTAGATTAACACAACTGTGGAAATACCTAGAAAATAGAAAAAAGAGAGGAGCCCAATTATTTGACACTTTGGAATTTTTACAATAAAATATAACTGAGTCGATCAATTCTTCCTTTCCATGTAAGACAGGAAAAAAATGTTTATTTAATTTAATTTGTACCATAGTCTCCTGACTAATTCTGCTGCTCCAACAATGTTGCCAGTGAAGACACATCACCATCAAGGATATAATGGGCCTAAAACCTGAAGCTGAGGGTGAATATTCAATGAACACATGCATCTTCTTATTTACTTCTAGAAGTCAGTTATGAAATATTATTATTTCTTATATTCATGTTAGTTATTTAGTCGTCTTTAGTTATTAATGGTTCTTACTAGATTAAACCAGAGTCAACTTCTAGAATATTTGACTACTACTCATTCTTCAGTTCACAGCCAAAAATCTAATTTCTATAAATCTTTTCATGTTTACCCCTCTGGATCAAGGCATAAAGTTTATTGAACTTAACAAAAATATAGTTTTTTAGACTCAGAAAGTTAGATAAGGATGAATTTACTAATTTTAGAGAATTTGATGTATATTCAAAACATGTTTCTTATTGTGATTAATAGGGACAACTTTATTCATTTCAAAAATGAAAATCATACAGTCACAAGAGGTCAGGGGAAACTCTAAGCATTATTACCACACAATGAATTATCATAGAACATCTAGACTTAAAACAGCTTTAGACTTTTAAGAACCTAGAGGCACCTGGGTCGCTCAGTTGGTTAAATGTCCGACTCTTGATTTTGGCCCAGGTCATGATCTCATGGTTCATGAGTTTGAGACCCATGTCAGGCTCTATACTGACAGAGTGGAGCCTACTTGGGATTCTCTCTCCCTCTCTTTCTGCCCCTCCTCCACTCACTCATGCATGCATGCTCTCTCTCTCTCTCTCTCTCTCTCTCTCTCTTTCTCAAAAGAAATAAATAAACTTAGAAAACAAGAATTTTAAGAATCTAGATTACTTGTTTGGTAACAAAGAGCAAATTCAGTTTTATCTGTTACTGTAATCCAGAAACTAAGTGTTCTTGCTATCATGTCTAATATAGGTCCCATATTTTGGAGAATGTATTTCCTGGATTTTTATTTTTTGGCAGGGGGCAAGGGGAGATGCAATTTGGCTCAAAATTGCATGAATCAGTCTCTTATGGAGTTGCAGCTGAATGCCATAGGTCCTTCACCCACATGGAGAAAACTAGCCATTGTGCCATTGGGAGGTATTTTGTTACTTAACAACCTACTGTAGAAGTAAACAAGAAAGTAAATTTTTCATGTCTTTTTTTTCTCAAGTATTTCACTGAGACCTACAAATGATTATATTGTAAATATATCCTTTGTCACTAACCAATATATTTCTTTTCTGTCTCTAACTCCAGTAACTTCTGTCTTTGTTGAGAGGACAGTATGTTACCAGTGCCTTCTGGGGTCTATAATTTATCTGTATGACATTTTCTGGTATAAAGAATTGTCTACAGGTCTTTCCTGCCTCTGATTTAGAGTAAAATAAGGGATTATACAGTGTGAATTTTAACACCTGTTATTATGAAGGGAATAGAAATGAAGACAAAAGCCTGTAATTTTTAAAAATAATAACACTGAATTGATCTCAAAGTAGAATAGGGAGTGAGAGTTATCAACTCTGCATTTAAAAACCAATGAAAAGACAATGACAATCTAAGATAGCAATTGCACTGTTGCTTCATCAACTTTTAGCTTCAGAAGGGAACTGTTAGAGAGAGCACTGGATTCTGTAAAATCAAACAGTACCTCCCTAAAAGGGCTGTTGAAAGGATTCAATGAGATTAGATTTCTAAAGCACATATCCTGACACAAGGAAAACATAATAAATAGCAGCTGAAAGAAAGAAGTAGAAGCAACAGTAATCAGAAGATCAGGAGCATTTCATCACCTACTACTAGGCTTGAGCAGGTCACTTAACATGTCTGATCCTCAGAATCTTCATAGAAAAAATAAATCATAAACCATACTGTACAGACTTTCCCCACATTGTTGTGAAATCAAGCAAGAAAGTTATACTGAAGTATCTTGAAAAGTATGACTAGTTGTAGAAATATGTTTTATATACATCTAATAGTTCAACAACACAATCAGTAAAGAACTCATTTCTAAAACATCTGTGGGATATAATCATTCAGATCATGCTTGATATCAGAATGATTAGTAACTCACTATTTATAGTTCCAGCCAGCTCATAGCAAGCAAGGATGCACCCACTGACATCAAAGAATTTGTAATTTCCTTATCCCTCTTCTGCTGTTATTTCCCTGTTGTCAGTGGCCCATGACCTACCTTAGTGGGTAATTAATGGTACCTAGAGTTAGAAAACAAGGGCAGAGGGATGCATCCCAAAATCTTTCATTCATCTCTTTAGAGCCAAGCCATAGACAACTGAGAGTTGACTACATACATAAATTCAAGATAAAATTCATGAGAGTTGAAGGGAAGACAAATCTGTGAGCAATTACTATCTCCAAGTCTTATCTTGATATTCCAGACAACATCAGGGAGAGTTTTTTTTATTAAGGAAATTATTGGTATTCCATTAAAATTTATTTACTTGGTTATCACATTCTATCTGGCCCTAATGAAAATGATTTGCTTTCTCTTTCAGGCATGTGTACCTTTTGTTAAAGTTGAACACAAAATGACTTGTATAAAATCAGTTAACTAGATAGATTATAAGGCCATAGAAAGGAAGAAGACATAAGAGTTGCAAATGCTTTTAGATTCTGCTAATATCAATGGATCTCTAAAAATTAGTTAAGACATTAGGAAACTGAGAAATTAGACAAACTCTTCATTTTCTTTGAAAGCATATTGATCTGTGAATTGAGCTGCAGGTTTAGAAAGGAGCCATGCACTGGTTAGAACTGTTACAGTGGAAAAACTCTTCTATGTTCCATTATGGAGCTGCTTATGAATAAAAATAAGTGCTGCTCTTCAACTTCATCATAAATAATGATACTCTAACTATAAGGTAAACAAGGAGTACATCATAATATGTTGCTATTGTGTTATTAAACAGTCACTTAAATGTTATACTATTTGTATAATTACATGCTAGATGAGAACACTTTTACAAAGTGCCTACATTAAAAAAAATTGGAGTATTTTAAAAAGCATCAAACATTTTAAAATAATGCCCTACTAAGTAGAATTGAAAATAGCAATGAAACCGTGTCAAGTCTGATAAAATACTCAAGGCTAAAGGTAATAAATTTAACTATGAATTAATATTTCCACAAGACTAAACTTAGACCAATATCTAATTTGATCCAAAAATTTTCCCAGCATTAGGCTGGGTGTGTGAGAGACAATCATGAAAGAATCTAAGACTTTTAGAAACATAAAATGAGTTCAATGCTAACTTCTCAGTATTAAATATATCTTCCTTGTTATTCATACTCAAGCAAGGTATTAATAGAATCCATAATTGAACTAAAAGTGAAACAAATTGAGAAGTTTAATTGATGCTGAAGTTTGAAAGTTGACCAGAGTTTTAAGAGAAACTTTTAAAATTATCATCATCAAGTAAAGGTGATATATGTTGATCTGAGAAAACCCCTACATGATCTTCAGTAAAGCTCATTTCCACATATAACCTTGATTTAAAAATTACATTTACTAGAATTGAAATGTGGTTGATGAATAAAACATTTTAGAATAAGGAAAATTAGAACCAATCTATGTTCTTTTCAGCTGACCTGGTTGAAAAGTAATAGTCTCAGATTAAAACATAAAAAGATAATTGTCAATATAAAATAATATGTATTTTAATGACAAAGTTATTGTAAAAGGAAATGAATGAAGACAGAAGTTCTATAGTCAAATTCACTAAAATTATACTACGTTTCTATTTAGACAAGTTAGGTATGCTCAAATAATTGATTAACTTCAAAACTGCCTGAAAGAAAACAAAGTTAGATATAGTGATCCTAATACTACTCTCTATTTTTCAAATCTGAAATGTATATGTCTTTCCATCTGCAGCAGAGGGCCTGGATGTTGTATTGCCACTAGTTGTAAACACATGATAGAAACTTATAGATGAAAAAGGCCTTAGAGTTCCTTATTGTGGCCTGAGGAATAGTTAAGCAGACTGCAAGAGATGACATTATCCAAGAAAGGTGACTACAGGATCTTGATTATTATTAACAGCAGTCTCCTGCTCCAGCCCCCAGTCAGAGCTCATTGCTGTACCTGACCCTAAGCTTGTTTTCCCTCATTGGAAAAGTCCAATGACAGGCAAGCACCAATAGTAGAACTAAGAGATTTAAAAATATATGACCAAGCTTTCTGTTCTCTCTGGATCCCACCTAAATTAATAAGGTAATATTGCACTTTCATTATCGAATATTAACAGGGAAGTTTTTATCTCTATCAGAAGCATGACCAAGTTGTCTTTGTATATTAGTTGGGGGGAATGAAATATTGAAATCACTAGAATGAGGGCTTGAAGTGATGTAACTTTTAAAGAAAGGCAGCCAAATCAATCATTCATGTGTAGGATGAAAGTTTCCATGTTAATAAGATACTGCATCGTATTGCATTTATAAACACCTCATCTTTTCTTCCCAAAGTTTATACACACACATACACACTCACACTTGTATACCCACTCATATGTGTGTGTGTGTGTGTGTGTGTGTGTGTGTTGGAAGAGAAGGAGGAAAGATAAATCATTTATTTTTTGAAATAAAATAATCAATAAAAATTAAGTATTTTACTATTTATGGAATTCCTATCTTGTGAGGTGAGAACTAAAATATATTTAATTGAAGAGGGATCAGAGACACTAGAAAACTAAATTCAAAGGCAGGAAAAATAGGGAAAGAACTGGGAGTAGATTTTGAACCTTGTAAGTATAACCAAGTTTCCTTTATACTAGATTAGGTCCTCTTCAGAAAGTAGTATTTCAAATTGAGGACAGTATTTTTAAGTTATAACTCCCCTTTATTTTTAAATAGTGATGTACTCTAGAGGCTCTCTTTAAAACAGCATTAAATTCAATTTACAAGTTCATCTTTACTGTAAAAATGCATACTACAGATGCCTGGGTGGTTCAGTCGGTTAAGTGTCTTGATCTCAGCTCAGATCATGATCTCACAGTTCATGGGGTCAAGCCCCATGTTGGGTCCAAGGTGACAGCATGGAGCCTGCTTGGGAATCTCTCTCTCTCTGCCCTTCTCCCCACTCATTTTTCTTCTCTCTCTCTCAAAATAAAAAAATAAACTTAAATAAATGGACACTAAATGGTGGACACTAAAAAGTCACCTCACTACTTGGATACACTGGGCAAAGGAATACTGAATGACAAGAATCCAATACACCACTGCATTTAAATAAAGAACATTAGTATCAAAGCCTAGGTCTTTGCCCTGATCTACCGTTGTCACTTAGACATACTATGTACGTTACTGCCATGAAATTCAAGAAATAGCTATTTGGACTGATTATAAGTGAAAGACATTAGATTTTCATTAAAAATCTGTTGCTGTGCTTTTTTTATCAACCAATCTTCAATCTTCAACACTCTCACCAGTTTGCCTTTCTCTTATTTATAACAAATCTAATACTCTCCTTTTGGTCCTTTCCTCTTCTTAATGGAACATTTGATCACGTTAACAATTCTTTCCTTTTATAGCTTCTCCCACTATAAATTCCTTGGCATTTTCTCCCACATCTCCTCCTTCACATTTGGGACCAAACTGCCTGATTTTTCATCTATATGCCTGAAGTACTTCAATCTGCAAATATTCAAATTGTATGTTCACCCAGGACCTATTAGTATATTCGTTACAATTTTCTGTGAACAGGCACTTGCCCTCAAAAGAGTAATATGACCATCAACACCACCACCACTGTTTCTGAGTGTCCTGGGTTTCTGAGTGTCCTGGGGTAACTATTCTAGTCACCTACGGCCTTGTTGGCCGTAATGTATGACATTCCTTCTTTGTACCACCACTGTTATTCTGCTTTCCACTATATACCATCTGAATACTCTTTGGTACCCTTTAAATTCCATGTCCTGTTGCTGCCTGAAATCCAACAGAGAGAATTCCTTAAGCCCTATGTTATATTATACTCAAATACAGAGCCATCAAATTAGTTATGAGGCCCCAATACCTAACCTAAGAAGCACCATATATGGTGTATATATATGGCTTGTCTATGGACATGAATACATGGTGATCTCAGCCAGAGACTAATCTATGTCACATCAAAACTCTTCTCCCACCAGACTACTAAGTCCTCACTGCTAAGTTCATCTATTTCCTCATAAAATGAGCTCACTTCCAAAAAGCCCCACAGTCCCTATTAAAATAGACTTCCAGCACACCCACCAATTTGTCAAATAGGGATGTATGTACTTACAGTGTAGACTCAATCTGGATTTTGGTCGTCCATCCCTACTCTACCTGTTCTAATTCCTAACTAAACTGTGGTCAGTTTGAAGAACAAACTCTATATTTTTGTCACCACTTTTTCAGTCAAGCTTAGTACAGAGCTTCACACGTGGTAATAACTAAAAAACAAACCTGGAGAGTTAATGATAGAATTCAAAACCAAATTCATTTTTATCTATTTCTCATGAATTAATAGATGTTTAGATAGTTATTTGTAATTAGTAAGTTTTGTGTTTGTGTAAATTATATGTAGAGATTACAAATAAACCCTTAGGCTAATAATACTTCCCCAAATTTATCGCAGAATATGTTATTACTGCTATATGGAAAATACCATATTCTATCACTGATTTTGATTAAAATTAGAGTATATTTTTTAAATGTTTATTTATTTATTTTGAGAGAGAGAGAAAGAAAGAATCTTAAGCAGACTCCATGCTCAGGGCAGAGCCTGATATGGGGCTCATTCTCATGACTGTGAGATCATCACCATGAGATAATGAGTTGAGCCAAAAAGAGCTGGAAGCTCAACTGACAAGGCCACCCAGGCACCACAAAATCAGAGTACATTTAAGGGAAATGGAGAGGTAAGCGTTTTTGCTTTCCAAAGTTTTATTCTATTTTAAATAAAGGAGAAGTTTAAAATTATGTAAATAAATGCATATATTTGCATGGAGGTAAAATCTTTGTTTTTGATACTTTGCAGCCTATATTTTTAGGTTCTGCAATATAGGAATTGGGCTGTGAGTGGTATATTCTCAAAGAGCTTTGCTTTAGGGTGAGCTTTTCTTTGTTATGCAAAGGGGTAGCTTTTTCCTGGTGGATATTTCCATATTAAATATCATTCACAAATGTCAAAACAAACTACTCACAAAGTCAAAGCTTACAAGAAACAATGAAGTAAACAAGAAATAAATGTTTATGAGCTAAGGTTATTGGATTCCTTTCTCTATTAAACGAAATTTATAGGGGGAAAATCTGGTGTCTTCTGTGCAAGAGACCAACTTAAAAGAGGTTTTTTTGTTTTGTTTTATAGCTAGCTCTTCTCTTCATCACAAGCTGAAAACACCATAAAGACAATCAAAAAAGTCTTCATTATAATTAGTGGAAATATACTGTGCATTTCATTACTCCCATGTAGTGCATTTAGACACCCAATAACTGATCATTACAGACCATAGTATCTCTAGTTAGGAATCATCATTATATTAACATTTTTATCCTACATCTTTAAATTAGCAGTAAATCATTTTTGTAGGTATGACAGAAACTGCTAGATATTTCCCAATATCCACTTTCACTTTCTTTCTTAGTTGTACCCTAATTTTATTTCAAGGTATTGCTACCTGCATAAGAGATATTTTTCACCTCTTTGGAACTAGGTAGCCACATTTTGGTCTACTTTTGTATGCTTAAATTTATTGCAGTTCAAAATTATATTTCCATGTTAAATTTATCACAGCTCAAAATTGTATATTTCTAAACATTCAGACTTTTTCTTCTTGACTATTTGGATATAATGCTATATAATATCCTGGCCTCTTACAGTTTCTAAACTGTTTCTAAAACATCCCTGGTATGGGAGCACTTAAGCCAGAACATTTTTAAGTCACTTTCATATTTAATGTTGTCTGGTTCTTTCCTTTTCTATTTCACTATTTTCTTTGTGATAATTTTGAAGTTTAATATTTCCATGAATAGAAAAGCCTCAGTATACAGTCCCAAGTCCCAACGAATATGTCCTAAGGGATCAATTCTAATGTGGGGGTGAGGCAGGAATAGGGTTTCTTTTTTCTTCCACCTTTACTGAAATATAACTGACATAAAATAGTGTAAGTTTAAGGTGTGCAAGGAGATGAGTTGATGTCTGTATATATATTGCAAAATAATTATCACAATAAGTTTAGTAGCATATGCATTGTTCAGTTACCTTTTTTCTTTGTGGTTAAAATTTTTAATATCTACTACCTTAACAACTTTGAAGTATATAAAACACTATTGTAATTAGATCCCCAGAACTTATTCATCTGATAACTGGACTTTTTTACCTTTTGACCAACTTCACCAATTTCCCCCATGTCCCTGCCCCTGGCCACCAATCTACTCTGTGCTTCTATAACTTAGGTTTTTTAGATTCCACATATAAGTGAGCTCACACAGTATTTGTCTTTGTCTAACTTATTTCACTTAGCATAATGTTCTCAAATTTCATCCATGTTGTCACAAATGGCAGAATTTGCTTTTTATGTCTGAATATATATATATATATATATATATATATATATAATCACATTTTCTTTATCCAATCATTGGTTACCAGACACTTAGGCTGTTTCCATGTCTTGGCTATTGTAAATAATGCTGCAATGAACATGGGAGTGAGACATCTCTTTGAAATAGTTATTTCCTTTTCTTCAGATATATACCCAGAAGTGGGATTGCTGTATCATATTATAATACTATTTTTAATTTGGAGGGGAACTCTATACTGTTTTCCATAGTGGCAATACCAATTTACACGCCTATCAACAATGTGCAAAGGTTCTCTTTTCTCTGCATCCTCAACAGCACAAGTTATTTCTTATCTTTTTGATATTAGCTATTCCAAGAGGTAGGAAATGATATCTCATTTTGGTTTTGATTCATGTTTTCCTGATGATTAATTATGTTGAACACCCTTTCAAGTACTTTGGACATTTATATCTCTTCTTTGGAAAAATGTCTATTCAGGTCCTTCTGGTCCATTTGCAATAGGATTATTTCTGTTTTTGCTATTGAGTTGCATGCGTTCCTTATATATTTTTATATTAACCCCTTATCAGACATATATATGAGTTGCAAATATTTTCTCCCATTCCATAGGTTGTCTTTTCATTTTGTTGATTATTGCTTTTGCTATGTAGTTTGATATAACTGCACTTATTAATTTTTGCTTCTGTTGTTTGTGTTTTTGGTGTCATATCCAAAAAATCATTGCCAAGATGGATATCAACGAGTTTTCCCCCTATGTTTGCTTCTAGGAATTTTATAGTTTCAGCTCTTATGTTTAAGTCTTTATCCACTTCAAGTTAACTTTGTGAGTGATATAAGATGGGGTTCAAGTTCATTTTTCTGCCTGTGGTTATCCAATTTTCTCAACAGCAGTTATTGAAGAGATGATCCTTTCTCTATTGAATATTTGGGTTCCTTTGTCTAATATTATATGCAGCAATTTATTTCTGAGATCTTGATTCTGTTCCATTGGTCTATGTATCTGTTTTTTGTTCTAGTACCATACTGTTTTGATTACTATAGCTTTATAGTATAGTTTGATATCAGGATGTATAATGCCCCCAACTTTATTCTTTCTAAAGACTGCTTTGGCTATTCAGAGTCACTTTTGGTTCCATATGAAATTTAGGATTGTTTTCTATTTCTGTAAAACTGCCATTGGAATTCTGATGAGGATTGCATCAAATTTATAAATGGCATTGAGTAGTATGAACATTTTAACAATATTAATTCTCTGAACCATGAATACAAGATATCTTTCCACTTATTTGTGTCTTTAATTTTCTTCATCAATGTCTCATGCTTTTCAGTGCACAGACCTTTCCCTTCTTGGTTAAATTTATTCCTAAGTATTTTGTTGTTTTTGATAGTCTTGTGAATGGGATTGCTTTATTTATTTTTCAGATAGTTTGTTGTTAGTATATAAAAATGCAATTGAATTTTGTATATTGATTTTGTATCCTGCAACTTTACATAATATATTAGTTCTAACAGTTTTTTTGGTGGTGTCTTTAGGGTTTGCTAAAGGGTTATTATTATATCCTATTATTATAGGATCCTGTAATCTTTAAACAGAGATAATTTTTACTTCTTCATTACTTGGATGCCTTTTGTTTCTTTTTCTTGCCTGATTAATCTGGATAGTACTTCCAGTACTATGTTGAATAGAAGTAATGAGAGTCGGCACTCTTGTGTTTTTCCTGTTTCTAAAGGAAGAGATTTCAAACCTTCCCTATTGAACATTATTTTAGTTGTGAGCTAGTTTTACATGATCTTTATTATGTTGAGGTACACTCATTCTGAACATAATTTGTTGAGAGTTTTATCATGAAAGGATGTTGTGGTTTGTCAAATGCTTTTTCTGCCTCTATTGAGATGATCATATGATTTTTATCATTCATTCTATTAATGTGATGTATCACATTTATTGATTTGCACGTGTTGAACAAACCATTCTTGCATATCAGTGATGAATTCCTTTAGATCATCATATATGATCCTTATAATGTTCTGTAGTATTTTGTTGAGAATGTTTGCATCTATAGTCAACAGGGATACTGGACTGTAGTTTCTTTTTCTTGTCATTTCCTTTTCTGGCCTTGATATCAATATAGCACTGGCTTCATAAAATGAGTTGAGGAGTATTCCCTCCTCTTCCATTTTTTGGAGGAATTTAAGAAGAATTGGAATTAATTCTTCCATAAGTGTTTGGTAGAATTTACCAGTAAAGTCATAAAATCCTGGGCTATTCTTTGTTGGGAAATTTTTTATTACTGATTCAATCTCCTTACTTGTTATTGTTCTATTCAGATTTTTTATTCATTCATGATTCAGTATTGGTAGTTTTGTTTCTAGGAATTTACCCATTTCTCATAGTTTGTTCAATTTGGTGGCATATAATTGTTCAGAGTACTTTTATCCATTTCTTCCAGTTTGTTCAATTTGTTGGCATATAATTGTCAGAGTAGTCTCTTATAATACTTTGTATTTCTGTGGTTGTACTGTCACCTCTTTCATTTATAATCTCGTTTATACTTTTACTTCCCCATGCACATTTTAAGTTACTGATCTTACAATTAATATTTTATATTGTGTATCCAATAATAAATTATTGAATAATTCTTTTTAATATATTTGGTTTTGTAATTTTTTTAATGTTTATTTATTTTTGAGAGAGAAAGAGATACAGAGTGAAAGTCGGGGAGGAGTAGAGAGAGAGGGAGACACAGAATCTGAAGCAGGCTCCAGACTCTGAGCTGTCAGCACAGCCCTACACAGGGCTCAAATCCATGAATCACAAGATCATGTCCTGAGTAAAAGTCTGATGCTCAATCAATTGAGCCACCCAGGCACCACAATACATTTGTTTTTTAACTTTTAAACTAGAGTTATAAGTGATTTACGCACACCATTACAATATTAGAGAATATGAATTTGACTATATATTTACCTTTACCATTGAGTTTTATATCTTCAAATGTATATATAGGCAGGGCTATAGGTTGTACTCCATAATTGCTCCTGGTCAAGTGTGGTCTTGGGCTTGTACTCCCTGACCAGATGGTACCACATGGCTAAACTCCATATTCAAGTGGAGCTGCAGGCTAAATCTTGAAGGTAGGCAAGGCTATAGGCCATGCTTTGCAATCGTATAGGCTATTGGTTGTGTCTGCTTTTGTGGAGATCACTGGCCAGGGAGCTTCAACCTGTATCCTACAGTTGGGTGGAGCTGAAGACTGGGATCCATGGTTAGGCTGGGTTACTATTCAGGCTTCTTGGTTAGGTGGGGCTGCAGGCTATGCCCCTCAGTTAAGCAGGGCCACTCAGTGGACTCCCTACCTGGGCCTGGCCACAGGCTGTGTTCAGCAACCTAGAAGGGCCATAGGCTGGGCTCTGCTGCTGGGTAGGTTTGTAGGCTGGAATCCCTGGCTGGCAAGACTGTAGGCTGAGCTCTAAGGCTGCTCAGTTTCACTGTTCAGGATCCATGGTTACAAAGCGCTAGAGGCTATGCTAATCAACTGGGCAGGGCCGCTGGCTTGGCTCCCTGCCCAGGTGTCCTATAGGATGTTTTCCACAACTACCAGGCATCTATGGCCAGTTTTCTCAGAGGGACAAGACTGGAGGTTATGCTCGGCAATTGGGCAGGACTACAAATTTGCTCCCCTGCCACACAGGGCCATAAAATGGGTTCCACAGCTAGTATGGCCTATTGCTGGGGATCCAAATCAGGCAGAATTGCTAACTGAGCTCCCTAGATAGGCCAAAAGCTTGGCTCTGCAGATGATCAAGGCTGCTGACTGGGATCTCTGCTTAGGTGCCACTGCAAGCAGAAATGCAATCCAGCAAGATCTGACTGATGTTTGCTATAATCTGCACCTCACTTCTCTATGTCTACCTGATCCCCAGTGGTCAAGCTTGGTAGATTCCTCCAGTTGTCCTCATAAGAGGACACCTGAGTGGGCCTCCCAGGAGGTATAATGCAGTGCTGAGAAAGTTTTATGTCCACCTTGGGTTCTTTTTTTCCCCATTGGCGAAACAATAGGTCCAGGGAGAACTCTTGGTACAATGCTGTGTCAAATTAGAGGAGAAGTGATGTAGTCAAAATAAAGCCACTCCTCTTACCCTTCTTTTTTTTTTTCTTAATGTTTTTATTTATCTTTGAGAGAGAGCAGCACAGAGTGAGAGAGGGGAGGGGCAAGAGAGAGGAAGACACAGAATCTGAAGTGGGATCCAGGCTCTGAGCTGTCAGCACAGAGCCCAATGCAGGGCTCCAACTCGGATTGGTTAGATCATGACCTGAGCCGAAGTCAGATGCTTAACCGACTGAGCCACCCAGGCGCCCCTCCTCTTACCCTTTTTAATGCAGTCCTTCTCAGTCCCTATGGTCTCAGGGAGTGCTTCAGCCCCATCCCTGGGTTCTGGGATTTTCACAGTGGTGTCATGTCTATGGACAGTTGCTAACTGATCATTTTATGAGGGTAGCTGAGTCAGGAACAACCATCTTAATGATGTCCCATGTCAGCAAGATGCTTTTAAAAACAGCAATGAAAACCATAGGCTAAGTCATGACAATAAAAAGCATTTGCTCAAGAGTCTAAAGTTGCGGGGGGGATTTTTGTGGCAAACATCACATTTACCAAGAAGGCAGTGTGTGAAGTAAGGGGAGCTAATGTTCTATAGTTGCAGGCAGAAAGTTAGAGATCATGCTACAAATGAAAAACTAAAGCTCAGAAAATTAAGTACCTGGTCCCACATTGTTGGCCTATTTAGGGGGCTTTCATCACTTTACAGGGCTGCCTTGGGTAAATATGAAGTGGAGAAGCTGTTGGAACCCAGGTCCAGAAACTGGTTTCAATGCAGATACTACAGAAGGCAATTAGAGAATCACAGAGGTACCAAGGCAAAATACCCAGAACAAAACATAATTTTTCACTGGAGAGAAATCATTCATCTCTCTTTCTTCACTTCCTATAAAAGCTGTGCCTTACATTCCCTCCCTATGAGGAGGTGGCAGACTGCTGAAGTGAAAAGTTTGAACTCTCAACACTCATAAGAGGAAAATGAAAAATATGATTAGTCAGCATCTGAGACATAGATATCATCACTTTTTCACAAGGGGTGATATTACTGCATTGCAAGGCCAGTTCATACTGCCTCTCATTCTCTGTTCTTGCCTTTATCCTGATGGCCATGAATGGGCTTAGTGTCTGATCTTTAACCCACCTCTGCCCACAGGTATGTCCCAAGAAGGACCTAATGGAAAGAAGTAGGCAAGCCCTGAGGAAAAGTAGCATAAAATAACTGTTTAAAAACACAATTATTAGATAGGGGATCACACAATGTGGAAACAAGTATTTCTGAATTCTCCTTCAGCAACATATATACTAACTTTTAAAACATGGAGAGACCTGCTTTAAATCAATCATGAGAGATTCGGAGATGGCTTGGGATACCAAATTAGATAAATTTACAGTGAAAGAGGTCAATGAAACAAAGGCCATAGCTGTTTGGAACCTAAATAAACAAATAGCATATCACAAGCCCATACAATAATTGGTCTCTCTTTGTATAACCTCAGAATAACACATTTAATTTTAGGAACCTCAGTGCAACAAAATGTGGATTAAATGAAAATATCCACAGGAAAGCTGAAAGAGTATTTTGAGAAACAGAGGTATTGATTTATACCACTGATTTACAGATTAAAAACACTAAGTGTGTAGACCTCAACGAAATAATAATTTACCCTACACCTGAATAATTGACCATAAATATTTTAAGGGTATATAACCAAGAAAAAAAGAAGTGATTTAGCTGGCAATTAGGAGGACAAATTGGTAAATACAATTGAATTACTCATTTTAGTTTGGGCAAATTAATTTGTTATATGCTCTAACTGGAGACCTTCCTTCTTCTTGGCTGGGTCAAAGCTTAATCAGTTTAGACAC
This sequence comes from Cryptoprocta ferox, assembly GCA_028646485.1. Lineage (NCBI taxonomy): Eukaryota > Metazoa > Chordata > Mammalia > Carnivora > Eupleridae > Cryptoprocta > Cryptoprocta ferox. The sequence continues at coordinate 76,962,981 of CM053577.1, forward strand.
AGTACTATATGCTTTGCTTTGACAAAACTGCTCCATTTACCCAAAATCTTTTTCTGCACTAGGATCTCTTTTCATCTTGCTTTACCAGAAATTGAAATCACTCCAATGTGTGAAGCTCTTGCCTAAGGCCTTATCTCTCAACATTCCTCTGATATCATACATGTGTTATTTAGAAGGAAGAGAAGCATCCTGAGATCTGTTTAGAACATTAGCCCTAGTTTATTCATAAAGATTTTCAATTTCCATCTTAGAAAGGGCAGTAACATAGCCCCCAGGGGGAAAGTTCTGAGGAAATTAATTTCATTGGAAATATGACCTATGCTTAGCCTTGATAACACTTTACCTAGCTGAACAACATAATTTTGTAGGAACATGAAGGGCAAGCTCAGAAAATAGGTGCTGATTGAAGGATGGTATTGTTAAGTGGAAAAACTTTTCAGAACTCTTAAATGTTATGTTTTAAGTTAAGAAATTTGAAAATTGGTTAAGAATGACTTTGCTCTTTATGAATGCCCAAAGCTAACTTGGTACTCTCTTATGTGTGTTTTTAAAACTCTAATTCAGACATGGGCAATCTAAAACCCAAGAGCTAAATCCTATTTTTATAAATACAATTTTATTGGAACACAGCCATGCTCATTTGTTTATTGATTGTCAATGGCTGCTTTTCCCAAACAACTCTGGTACAACAACAGTTGTATGGTTGCAACAGAGACTGCATAGTTTGCAAAGGCTAAAATACTATCTGGCCCTATATAGAAAATGTTCATTATCCCTGTTCTGGTTCTCTGGGATGCTAATTGGTATTACCTGATCAAAAGGTTTGGGAAATACTTGGTTAAGTAAAATTTAGGTTTTTCTGTAATATTTCTCAGAGTCTTTAACATACTAAAACTCAAGGGGAGTATTCAATGTCTCACAAATTTTTTTTCATGGAAAATCTTGAAGGATCTGTTTTCTGTAGAATATGCTTAAGGGAATGCTTAACAAACAAAAGACACACTAATAGAGTATTCACTAACTATTAATCATTAGAGATTCAAAGATGTGTAAAATACCATCTTTGCTCTCAAAAACCTTGCTGCCTATTGAAGATCCAAATATTAAACAAACAATTGCAGTACAGTTCAGGAAGTGATAAACTAGGGCATACAAAATGATCAATCAGTACTAGTTCAAAGAAAAGAAAAATCAACTTTGATTAGGGTGGGTAGAAGCTGGAAATCAGAAGGAAGGTACAGAGAATATTTTTGAACCATGCTTTGAACGAGGTATAAAAATTTTCCATGCAGAAAGTGCAGAGAATGTCATCTCAGACAGAGAGACCAACATCTCTATAAAATAGAATTTTGGTTTTGGAAACTACAGGGAATTTGTCTTTGAGAGGTCAAGAAGGTATTTGGTTAAAGAAGTAGGCAAAATTCATCTCCCTAATCTTGACTGACATATAAAGTATCTATGACAAACAAGATTAGTGGCCAAATTAGAGGAAGAGATTACATACCATCTGTTTTGGCACCACACAAAATTATGCTATCAGCAATACTTCTATTTCCCACAAGAACAAGAGTTTGAAAAATAAAATGTAATATGAAATTCAGAAAGAACAGGGAGAGTTTTAGGCAATAATTTACATTGTAGCTTCCTTTGTGCGGCAATTTTCAACTTCTTGTTTGGATAAGGAATGGAAAAATGAGTTGAAAATATGGGTGCCCCAGGAAGAGAGGTAATTTTGACATTAGAGATAGAACATAGGGGCGCCTGGGTGTCTCCGTTGGTCAAGACTCTGACTCTTGGTTTTGGCTGAGGTCATAATCTTGAAGTTCATGGGATTAAGCCCGTGTCTGGCTCCTTGCTGACAGCACGGAGCCTGCTTGGGATTCTCTCTTACCTTCTCTCTGCCCCTCCCTCCATTCTCAAAATAAATAAATAAACTCAGGGGGGGGGAAAGAACATAGATTTCCTGGGGGAGAAATTCTTCCAATCTGCCTGACAAGCTACACATTTCCATAATGTTAGCCTGAATCCATTTGGAAGCCCAACCAACAAAAATGCCTGGCGCAAAAACTGGCATGATACAAGGCAGAGATAGATAAAATATAAAATAAAAAAGATGTTTTACAAACCACAGATAAGCTAAAGACGCACAGACTCCTGACACACAGTTGGTTATTAGTGTACTTGGCGTTTCGTTTCAGGATGATGACAAGGATTCTGTTAAAGGTGGCTATTTAAGATCTAAAACACTAAAAAATATATTTTCTGTTCATAATTTCCAAATTCTGCCTTAATTTTCAAAATATTGCCTCTTCTTTTTCATTAATTTTTCTCCTGGTAACCTTCCTACCTATCTCTAACTGTTCCCTAAAGCATCCACTCTTTAGTTTTCCAAGACTGTTCCCGTTACTCAGCTTGTAACAGTGACTGCACTTAGATGACATACGCTCTCCACTATAAGACCTATTGATTGTCCTCCTTTTTACCTAAAAAAGTCTATAAACTTTTTTCAATTATCTACTCTTCCCCCTTTGTCTTAAAAGAATAATTGATGTTGCTCCTTTCCACGGCTGGCTTTTCCAAGTTACTTTTGATTTCATTTAACTTCCAGAACTTGCTAATAAATTCTCTTTTTTCATCACTTTCACTCCTGTCTTCCCTGTTGGCTTCTTTCTTGATCCACAAATATGCTAAAGGTTCTCCTTTTCATTCCTATGAATACTCACAGGAGTAATTCTTCCTCGATTTCTCTATCCTTCATTGTTAACTTTCACCTTATATAGATAGTATACTTTCTATCTACACCACTTCACTAAAACTTTCTTAAAAATCACAAACAATACCACTGGCAAATCTCACAACATTGACTATTTTCTTATCTTGCTTTACCACGAGCATTTGACAATATTAAACTTAGTTTCCTTAGTGAGATTCTTGCCTCCTCTGGCTCCAGTGACTCCAAACCTCTTTCTCCTGTTTGTTTTCTTACTTTTCCTCCCACCAAGTACATCATGTGTATCTTACAACTCTGGCCTTTATTCTCTCACATGGCCTATCATACCACCACCCAAATTGGACATAGAGCCCCCAAGAAAAATCAACCCAAAGAGGTGATACCAAGACACATAATAATTAAAATAGCAAAAAGCAGTGACAGAGAATTTTAAAAGCAGCAAAATAAAAGAAAACAGTTATTTATAAGGGAAACCCCATAAGGCTATCAAAGATTTTTCAGCAGAATCTTTGCAGGCCAAAAGGGAATGACATGATATAGTCAAAGTGCTGAAAGAAAAAAAAATCCAACCAAGAATACTCTATCCAGCAAGGTTATTATTCAGAATAGAAGGAGAGATTTAAAAAAATCTCAGTTAACAAACATGAAAGGAATCCATGACCACTAAACCAATCCTACAAGAAATGTTAAAGGGGACTCTGCATGGAAAAGAAAGACCATAACCATGAGTAAGAAAAGGAGGAAGCACAAAAGCAGTAAGATTATGTATAACAATCAGTCAAGCATGGAGGGGCAAGATGGCAGAGAAGTAGGGAGCTCTCTAATTTTTACCCACCCGCATCTATCAAACTAGGAAGGAATGAAGCCACAATACTCTGATCTACAAGAGTGGAAGGAAAAGACACAGAGTCCACAAAGAAGACAGCCTCATAGGGCTACCTCAAGAAACAAACCAAAGTACACATGGTGGAGAGTCCCAAATATCACTGAGTAGGGAAATAAAATAACCAAAGGCACAACAAGAGAAACCAAGAGACACCATTAAAAGAACGCTTCCTGAAACGACAGGCCCTGGACAGTCAATGAGCCTCCTTTAATAGAGCAATAGTAACAGGTGCACAGTGCATAATGAGCTTTTAAAACTGACGAGAGGCAGAAAGCTAGCTAAAATGATGAAACAGAAGAACTCTCCTCTAAAGAAATTCCAGGAAGAAGTCACAGCCACAGAACTGCTCAAAACAGATTTAAGCAACATAACAGAGCAAGAATTTAGAACAACTATCATAAAATTAATCACTGGGCTTCAAAAAAGATGGAAGTCATCAGAGAAGCTATGGATACAAAGACTAGGGACCTTCAAAATAGCTGTGACGAGTTAAAAAATGCTATAAATGAGGTGCATAATAAAATGGAGGTGGCCACTGCACGGATTGAAGAGGCAAAGAGGAGAACAGATGAATTAGAAGGCACAGTTATAGAAAAAAAGGAAACTGAGAAAAAGAGAGAGAAATTGATCTCGGAGCACGAAAGGAGAATTCGAGACGTGAGTGATACAATCAAATGGAACAATATCCATATCATAGGAATTCCTGAAGAAGAAGAAAGAAGAAAAGGTCCTGAAGGGGGGCTTAATCAAATTAGAGCCAAGAACTTCCCCAATGTGGGGAAGAAAATAGATATTGAAATCCAGAAGGCGAAGAGAACTCCCCTCAGATGTAACTTGAATCGACCTTCAGCACGACATATCATAGTGAAACTGGCAAAATATAAGGATAAAGAGAGAATTCAGAAAGCATAAAATTAATCGCTGGGCTTGAAAAAAGCATGGAAGTCATCAGAGAAGCTATTAATACAAAGACTAGGGACCTTCAAAATAGCTGTGGTGAGTATCATGTATTCAATACATTTTATGACCTCATTGCAATGTATTCTTTCCTATGGGTTGTATTGCGTGAGAATATCAGTGAAAATGGTGAAAAGAGGAACTCCAAAATTCTCCCCTTCATAAAAGTGACAGAAAAAAACTGTCAGAATCAGTTGTTCAGAACTCTGAAACTTAACCAAGGCTGCAGTAACATGGAGAGCACTTATTCAAGAAAATATTTGAATCTCAGTAAGAACAGAAAACTTCATGGCATATTAACTTTTCCTACTCCCATTTCCTACTGACAACTGTTTAAATATAATTTCTATTCTAGCATACGGTCAATTTTGACAAACAATCAATGTGTAATTGTAAAAATGTGCATTTGGTTGTAGTTGGTATAGTGACCAATATATGTCATTTAGGTCAAATTTAATCAAAATTTGTATAGTTTTACTGATATTTTGTCTGTATATACTACTAATTACTGATAATCAAAATTTCCCACAATTTGTATTAGTTCCTCATATCTGTCATTTTGGTGTTATTGGTTTTGATGCTATATTATTTTAGGAACATACAAATTTACAAGTTCTTAATGTTCCTATGTCATTGATCATTTTATCATTTGAAAGCATACATCGTTCTTCTTAATAAAACTTCTTCTTATAAAGTCTACCTTGTCTGATATTAACTTTCTTTTTCTTGGTTACATATTGCATGTATTAGTCCAACATTTCAAATCCAACTTTTTGTGCCCTTATGTTTAAGTTCAACAACTTAAAGCAGCAGATAACTGAAGGGGTTTTTTTCTGGGTCTAACAATCATTGCTTTTCACATGAAAAATTCGGAAAGCAGCTAGGGATAAAAGGGCCCTAACATACAAAGGGAAACCTATCAGAGTGGTTATAGACCTATCTAATGAAACTTGGAAGGCCAGAAAGGAATGGCAGGAAATCTTCAACGTGATGAACAGAAAAAATATGCAGCAAAGAATCCTTTATACAGGAGACTGTCATTCAAAATAGAAGGAGAGATAAAGGTGTTCCCAAATAAACAAAAATTGAGAGAATTCATCACCACCAAACCAGCCCCACAAGAAATCGTAAGAGGGACTTTATGAGGGCAGTGTTACAAGGAATACAAGTTACCAGAGACACCACTACAAACATGAACTCTACAGAGAACAAAATGAATCCAAACCCACATTTTTCAATAATAACATTGAATGTAAATGGACTGAATGCTCCAATCAAACGACACAGGGTAGCGTAATGGATAAAAAAAAAACAAAATCCACCTATTTCCTGTGTACAAGAGACTCATTATAGACATGAGGACACCTTCAGATTGAAAGAAAGGGGATGGAGAAATACCTGTCATGTGACTGACAGTCAAAAGAAAGACAGAGTAGTCATACTTATATCAGACAAACTGGACTTTATTTTTTTTTTCATTTTATTTTTTTTTTAAACTTTATAGTTTATTGTCAGGTTGGCTTCCATATAACACCCAGTGCTCTTCCTCACAACTGACCTCCACCAAGACCATCACCCCCCTTTACCTTTCCCCCTTCCCCTTCCCCCTCAGTTTGTTTTCAGTATTCAAGGGTCTCTCGTGTTTTGTCTCCCTCCCTATCCCTAACTCTTTTTCCTCCTTCCCCTCCCCATGGTCCTCTGTTGGGTTTCTCCTGTTAGACCTATGAGTGCAAACATATGGTATCTGTCCTTCTCCACCTGACTTATTTCGCTTAGCATGACACCCTCGAGGTCCATCCACTTTGCTACGAATGGCCAGATTTCATT